>CM021101.1:577698965-578100102 GCA_007115665.2 Sequoiadendron giganteum
TTAGGGTTGAGGGTATTAGATTTTAAGGATTGAGGGTTGAGGGATTAGGGTTAAGGGTATAGGGTAGAAGGTTTAAGGGTTTCTAGGGTTAAAGGGTTTAGGGTTGAGGGTTAAGGGTTGAGGTTAGAGGGTTTAGGGTATAGGTTTGAGGGTATATGGTTTAAGGATTAGGTTTGAGGGTATATGGTTGAAGGATTAGGTAGAGGGTAGAGGGTTTAAGGGTAGAGGTATTAAGGGTTGTGGGTTGAGGGTTTAGGGTTTAGGATTTAAGGGTTTAGGGTGGAGCGTTTAGGGTAGGGTAGATGATTGAGGAGTAGAAGGTAGAGGTTTAGGGTTTAGGGTTAAGGGTTGGTTCGTGAAGTAAGTTAATGGTATAAGTAGGTTAAATTAATGGGTTTAAGGTCAAATAAGGTAAAGGTATAAGGGTTGAGGATTAGTTAAAGGTTGAAAGGATGGGTTGAGGTAGAGGTGGGTTGAGGTTGGGGGTTTAAAGATAGAGGTAGAGGTTGAGGTTGAGTGGATTAGGGGATTAGGGTTGAGGGTCCGTAAAGGTAGAAGGTATAGGGTTGAGGTTGAGGTTGGGATTAGAGGGGTGAAAGTTCATTAGGTTTAAGGGTTTAAGGTTGAGATTAAAGGTTGAGGTAGAAGGATAATGGGTTGAAGATGCGATAAATTGCAGATGGTTTAAAGGTTTATAGTTTTAAGGTTGAGTTGAGGTTTAGGGTTTGAGTTTAAGGTTCAAGGTTTAAGGTTTAGGTTTAAGGTTTAGGGTTTAGAGGTTGAGTTTAAGAGTTTGATGGTTTAGAGGTTTAAGGGGTTGAGGGTGTGGGTACAGGATAGAGGTTGAGGTTAAGGTTGAGGGTATATGGTGAAAGGTTTAAGAACAAGGGTTAAAGAGTTTAAGGTTGAGGTTAAGGGTTGAGGTAGGGTTTAAGTGCCAGGTTTGAGGGTATATGGTTTAGGATTAGGTTGGTGGTTGGAAGATTAGGTAGAGGAGTGAGGTTTGGGTAAATTATTAAGGGTTGTAGGTTGAGGGTTTTAGGGTTTGAGGTTGGGGACAGGGTTGAGGTTTAGGGTAGAGGTGGGTGGTTGAGGGTAGAGGGTAGAGGGTTTAAGGGTTTAGGGTTTAAGGGTTGATGGTATAGGGTTGGGGTATTAGGGTTGAGGTTCCAATGTTAAGGGTAGAGGGTATAGGGGTTGAGGGATTAGGGTTTAAGGGTTCAGGGTTTAAGGTTGAGGGTATAGGGTTGGGGGATTAGGGTTGAGGGATTAGGGTTTAGGGTCCAATATATAGGGTTGATGGATTAGGTTTTAAGGGTTGAGGTTTGAGGGTTGAGGGATTAAGGGTCAAGAGGGTAGAGGGTAGAGGGTAGAGGGTTTAAGGGTTGAGGGTTGAGGGTTTAGGGTTTAGCGTTGAGTGTTTAATGGTTTATAGGGTAGAGGGTAAAGGATAAAGGGTTTAAGGGTTCAATTTTTAAGGTTTAGCATAGAGGATAGATATTTTTAAGGGTTGAGGGTTTAAGGTTGAGGGTAGATGATTGAGGGTATAGGGTTGGGGGATTAGGGTTGAGGGTCCAATGTATAGGGAAGAGGGTATATGGGTTGAGGGTTCAGGGTTTAAGGATTGAGGGTTGATGGATTAAGGGTTGAGGTTTTAATGTATAGGGTATAGGGTATAGGGTAGAGGGTAGAGGGTAGAGGGTAGAGGGTTTAAGGGTTTAAGGTTTAAGGGTTGAGGGTTGATGGTTGAGGGTAGAGGATCGAGGGTATAGGGTATAGGGTCAAGGGATTAGGGTTGAGGGTCCAATGTATAGGGATTGGGTTGATTGTATAAGGGTTAAGGGTAGAGGGTAGAGGGTAGAGGGTAGAGGGGAGAGAGATAGGAGTGAGTGAATGAAAGAGAGAGAGAGAGAGAGAGAGAGAGAGAGAGGGGTGGAGGAGAGGAGGTGAGAGAGGGAACAAAGAGGATGGGGTGGGAGGGAGATAGAGGGTAGAGGGTAGAGGGGAGAGAGATAGAATTAGGGTATAGGGGTTGAGGGTATAAGGGTTAAGGGTAGAGGTTGGAGGGGAGAGAGATAGAATTAGGGTTTAAGGGTTGATAGTAGAGGATAGAGGGTATAAGGGTTAAGGGTAGAGGGTAGAGGGGAGAGAGGAGAGAGATAGAATTAGGTTTTAAGGGCTGAGGGTATAAGGGTTAAGGGTTAAGGGTAGAGGGGAGAGGGGAGAGAGATAAAAGGAGTGAGTGAATGAGAGAGAGAGAGAGAGTTGAGAGAGGGAGAGGGGTTAGTAGGGAGATACTTGAGAGAGAGAGAGAGGAAGGGAGTGGGAGAGATATAGAGGGTAGATGATAGAGGGTATAAGGGCTAAGGGTAGAGGGTAGAGGGTAGAGGGGAGAGAGATAGAATTAGGTTTTAAGTGTTGAGGGTAGAGGATAGAGGGTATAAGGGTTAAGGGTAGAGGGTAGAGGGGAAAAAGGAGAGAGATATAATTAGGGTTTAAGGTTTGAGGGTATAAGGGTTAAGGGTAGAGGGGAGAGAGGAGAGAGATAGAATTAGGGTATAGGGGTTGAGGGAATAAGGGTTAAGGGTAGAGGGGAGAGAGACAAAAGGAGTTAGTGAATGAGAGAGAGACTTGAGAGAGGGAGAGGGGATAGGAGGGAGAGACTTGAGAGAGAGAGAGGGAGGGAGTGGGAGAGAGATATAGGGTAGAGGATAGAGGGTATAAGGGTCAAGGGTAGAGGGGAGAGGGGAGAGATAGAATTATGGTATAGGGGTTGAGGGTATAAGGGTTAAGGGTAGAGGGTAGAGGGGAGAGAGATAGAAGGATTGAGTCAATGAGAGAGAGAGAGAGTTGAGGGAGGTAGATGGGGTAGGAGGGAGAGACTTGAGAGGAAGAGAGAGGGAGGGAGTGGGAGAGAGAGGTAGGGATAAATTTATAAGGGTTAATGGAGAGGGTAGAGGGGAGAGAGAGAGATAGAATTAGGGTATAGGGGTTGAGGGTATAAGGGTTAAGGGAAGAGGGTAGAGGGTAGAGGGGAGATATAGAATTAGGGTTTAAGGGTTGACGGTAGAGGATAGAGGGTATAAGGTTTAAGGGTAGAGGGTAGAGAGGAGAGAGGAGAGAGATAGAATTAGGGTTTAAGGGTTGAGGATATAAGGGTTAAGGGTAGAGGGTAGAGGGGATAGAGACATTAGTGAGTGAATGAGAGAGAGAGATATGGAGGGGGTGGGAGAGAGATAGAGGGTAGAGGATAGAGGGGAGAGAGATAGAATTAGGGTATAGAGGGTATAGATAAAGAGAGAGAAAAGAAATCTATAAAAAAACCAACTTTCTCATAATGCATGCACGTTTTGAAGAAGTAGAGATGTGACCATTTTTAGCAAGAAATAACGCGAGCACGTTACAATGCGAGTGCATTTTGTATTTCTCTAAAAATAGTAAAAAAATTAGTATACTCGTGATCTCAAGGCCCACATTCTGCATATTCTCCTGGTTTTGCATGTGCTTTGACAAAAAGTAGCTTTTTGATGATGTTATGAAGTGTGCATGCATTTTTTTCTCATTCCACCACCTTATTCATGATCTTTCCACCACCTTTTCATGAAATAGCAGATTTTTAATGTTGAAAGGCATATAATATCAATTTAAGTATGAATTCCATTCAAAAGTGATATACAATTGAAGTTTGGAGGGGAACAAGCTTTTGAAAAAGTCAAATTGTTAAGGAGTTTGAAGAAAGAAGAAGCAAAATCTACATAATTGGATAAAACTCCTCCATTTCAAACTCTATTTTTTTAGGTATGTGAATTCTTTACACATTTTCTTTCATTCTATTATGACTTGCTTTCATTTTTTTTATTTTTCATATTCCATGTTGATCATTGTTTGTTTGTCATTATAACGTTAGGTTGTCAATGCAAATTTTAAATTACACAATTCTATACACTTTCCAATTACATTTTTAAACCACATCTCTTTGAGGAATTTTGTTATTTAACAATTGACTTACCTTGTGTATGCTTCCACATTTTTTATACACATATATATGACATAAGTTTTAAGGGAGTAAAAAAAAAATCATTTCTCAATCCTTTATTATGAATGTGCATACCACTCTCCAAAGATTTCCAATGCAGATCATCTACACAATTCCACAAGCTTCAAGGGTACTTCTGACCTTAATCCCAAACTAAGTAGATCAACAAAACTTTCAACCAAAATCCACAACTTTGTAACTTGTTTCATTTTGCTAAAAGGCACCAAATTACCAAATCAGGTTACCAACTCACCACAGACTCTAAAAACACCTTGAACATCATTATCTTGGCTGGTTCAAAACAAAAAAACCATTGGAAAACTCTGAATCACTCAACTCATCAAACATTCTCACTAGAACACCAATTTGCACCTTGTTTCCACATGGCTATAAAGCACTAAAATAACAAATCTTGACTCCAAACCTTTACCATGCCCAAATTCTTCTTAACCATCACCACCTTAATAGGAACAAAGCAACATCACCTTTTCATAACACAATATCATCAGTTTCACAACTTAATGCACTCATGCCATCCATTTCTTATAGTAGACCATAAACAGTAAACCAGATATATTTCTTGAGCCACATTGAATCTTCAAAAACTAAACACATCTTGTGGAACCCATTTCAGCCTATTATAACATATCAAAAGCTTTGATAATGTTTTTTTGAAAATTTTACCAAAATAATTGACCATCCCACGGAATAGGGCCCCAATTAGGCCTAAAATACAAATAAATTGCCTTCAATTTGACTCCAAAACCATGAATAACCATAAAAAATATTGCATCATGTTCTAAAACATCATAATCTACCATCTTTTGATCCCTTAATTCCCTTCAAAGGTCACAAAGCACAAACCCTCACTTTATGCCAACTTAGACTAAATGCAACAGGGGTTTATTGGAAGTATGATTGCCAAACCTCATAGCAACTTTCCAAGGCCTCAAACAAGTTTTTATATGTCTGCACATGGTAACCAAACCACCTCCAAGCCTTTACCACTATCATTTCACCAAATCCTAACCTCTAGGCACCATTTCTTGCATGGAAATCTGATAAATTTACTTGGAGCAACAACATATCTTTTGTGTTTTTCCTTCCTTTGTTCTACCAAAACACACACACAATATAGAACACTCAAAAATGATCCATTCCACCAATTACAAAGCTTCCATCGGTGGAATGGTTTCTCAAACTATCCCTAAACTCTCTAACCCTTATTTTAAGGGTTACAAGCAATTTACTATAAAGTAAATCAAAATAGACCTTTAACTCAATTAAACCCCTCCAAATCAAGTTGGATTGAAATCCAATTCAATTTTATATCTAAAACAATGAAATTTAAGGCCTGATGATACTGTATTGGCTATACAAACTAATAAATAATAGAAAAGAACATTGTAATTGCATAACAAAGTACTTTTATTCTCAAAATTTCTCCAAAATACAATCTCTAATCTTTTGCACACCTTCACAAGGCTCTTAAAAAGGTTTTTACAAAATATTTCTTGACTTCCCCCTTATTTATTAAGACTTTACAACTTCACGACTCTTCAACTTCCTGATTTTTGCAATTTTACATTTTTGCATTGTTGACAACTATTACAAGATTTTTCACTTTTCAATACTTTGACCATAAACCCACCTAGAGACCTAATCAACTTATTCAAATACATCAAAATGACCTTTTTACATGCTTTACATGAGTGGAGATTTCAAATTTTACAAAATTTCCGTATAGAGGCATAAAATGCACAAGGTGCTCCAACACCACTTTCATTGAGGTATTTTGTCAAACATTTATACCAAGCAGCTCATTGCCTTGTCGATGCTACCAAATTTTCCATACATGTCTCTAAAAAATTGGAATATACTCCTCCCACATTGATAGATCTTTGAAACTATTTTGGTTTTCATCTCTATTTCTAAATTTACCTCATCACTAAATCTACCTGATCATTCATGTTCTGATATATTTTAAATTTTCCTTTGATTAGTCTACCTACAAGGGATTCTAACCAATCTCTCCACTATTTCAAGACTCTTTATTCAAGGCTAAGTTAGAAACATGTGTAAAGGTGCAATCTATCTTGCAATCACGGCTAAAAATGGAAGCATGGACAAAGCATTTGAATTTTTTGACAATAATGTTTTCGTATAAATATATGCAAAATGTGGTAGCATTGACAAGCTATTAAGCTTGGAAAGATAGTGAGATCACTCACTAGCTTGCCAATGCGGTAGGGTTGAGAAGGTAGGGGCAGCATATGCCTCATAGAAATGGGGTCTCATGGTGATGTATATAAGCGTGAGACCCCATTTATATGAGGCATATGCCACCCCTACCTTCTCAACTGATGTAGTGTAGGGTCCAAAACATTCAATCAATCACAATTTAAGTCTTTAGAGACAACTTCGCAACCTTTAAAAACTTATCTCAACAATTCTTCACAAATTCACCCAATTTCACTTGAATGTTTGTTGACTTAGTTTCTTGACCAAATCTACCCAAAATAATCACTGGACCACCAACCAAATAACTTTTAAGATATCCTTTAAGGCATACACAAACATATCTCAATAGTTCATATAACTCTTTTAGAAGAAATCTCTCAAATTCATGCTTCTACATTGTCCCAACTAGGCCAAACAAGCTAATTTAACAAAGAATCACATCTCTAAACAACTTATGAACCCAAAATTCCTATGGAAAGTCATTAAACAGCCTCTAAACCACCAAATCTACAACCTTTAGCCAAAGAACTACTCATAGAGTGCACTTTTCTCAAAACGTTCATTTTTAGCAAATTTAGGGAGGGTTTATTGAAAGTCCTATTCCCACGCCCTATCTTAGCTTGCCAAAGCATAAAAAATTCTCCAAATGACCTGCACAAGCTTAAACAACCTTAAAAAATTTATGCCTCAAGTTTTTACTACACTTTCCTTCTCATAACCACCAATTTTCACTCAAATGCATAATATTGTCAACTAGGGAATCATTCCCAAACACTCAAATTCGCCTCCCCTACTCTTCCAAAGCTTCAAACACATTGTAAAAGGTCTGCACACACTTTGTGAACCGATCTCCAACCTTCTTGAGTGCATTCAAACAGGTGCTTCTACGTTGACCTAATTGAACCTAGACCTTCAATTAGGTCACTTTTACAAATGAACACCCCTTTAAAGTTACTGCCCACCCCAAATTCCTTTGGATAGTCATGTACGAGGATGTAAAACCTCAAGATCCACCATTTCTAATCAGAGAAAGACCCACTAACTCACCCAGCCATGAAACCCTCAATTTGGCTTGTTTTAGGGAGGGTTTATTGGAAATATGCCTTCCCAAAAAAATTTCAATATAACAACACTTCAAACACTTTGAAAATTGTCTACACAAGCTTAATTAACCTTCAAAAGTTTTTACCCCCAATATTTTCACCTATCACCACCCTCTAACCACCAAATTTGATCAAAAAGCAAAGGAATTCCATCTAGGGCAGGACACAAAACCACTTTCAAGGCCTCCCCTGCTCGTAAATCACATTCAAATATCTATTCCTACCATTTTGGACTCATTCCACCGAGTCAAAATATTTACAATAGGTGCAATGAGTCAATTTATCATTTTAAGCAACCACAACCCTTCAAAATAGGGTTTCAGACCTTATTCATGACAAAAAAGACATAAAATGCCTAATGACCTATCACAAAACTAAAATTGAAACTTAGCTAGGTGCCCCTACACCACATGGCTTGTCCATGCTTCCATTTTCAGCCTATCCTACAATCATGGCATGCCACATTACCACATTTCTTTAAGGCATTCCATCGAAAAAATTCATGTGACCTTTGTCTATGCTAGAAATACTCTTCTAGAGGATGATTGTAAGTATTTTTTATGAGGCCTTGAATGAAATATATTTCATTTATTTGAATGGATACATTTTTTAGGAACTAATATTCGTCTCATTACCATGCTACAGGTAAAATTATCCACCATGTTGAAGAAATAAAAAAGGAATAAACTAACAGACGAAGAGTATCGAACCTTCAAAGCAAAGGAGAGAGAACGAGTGACAACATATTGTGAAAAGAAGAAATTGGATACAATTGAAGAAAACAAGCCAACTGAAGAGGAACCTCAACCGTCAAAAAGAGAACAAGCATTGGTAGCACAAAAGGCACAAATGTGAAAGCATCATGGTAAGATAGATTCAGATACCGTAGTTGGAGACACACCCTCTATGTCAAGTGAATACGAAGGGACACCATTAGGCACAAGCGAATATGGAGGGACACCATCTACTGCAAGTGAATATGGAGGGACACCATCTATCACAAGTGAATATGGTTGGACACCATCCATCACATCTCAAGTTCATAGTACATCATCACCCAGATTTGACAAAGAAGGTATGCCATCATCCCCATGTGAACCTCAAGGTATGTCTTCTACTCCACCCATGAACGAAGGTACACAATCTAGCCCACCTCAATTAAATATTGATGAAATTTGTAATGTTGAGAAGTATGTACCTAGGAGACCACCACCTAGAATTTTGCGTAGAAATCCAAAGTATTTGATTAATATTGAGGAGGATGTTTTGCAGCACACACTTGTAGAAGATATTATGATAAGATTTGAAAATCGTTCTTTGAAAGGATAAATGAGACCGCAAGATGTCAACTATTTGTTGAAATGATGTGGGGTATAAAGTATAGAAACATCATGAAGACTCTTGGGTTAAGAACATCGAATGCATTGAGTGAAAACACTATTGTGAAGAATCTAATGGATGCTTATGAGAGTGTGGATAAGACCTCATGCTCAAAGGATAGTAATGTCACCCGATGTATCATTACATAGACTTTGGTAAGTATTCAAACAAAGAGAGATCGTCTCATTAGAAAGATGAGTGAACTAATGAGAATTAGTAGAAAAACTTTATCAAGAGTCATTCAAAGGCGGGAAATAATTGAGGGCACCGATTCAAATGAATTATGGGAATTCTCAAGGAGATTGCCATGAAAAGATAAAAAAGTTGTTGAAGCATTGAGAACACTAATTGAAGAGTATTGGAAGAATAACACAAGGCCATCTTTGAATCAAAGGTATGTGGTAAGAAGGAGAATTGGTAGTTGGAACCGCGAGCCACATCTAGAGCATTTTTTGGATATGACTCAAACCCATTTTTTTCATAAATTTCAATATGATTATCCTCAAATTAGTATTTTTCAAAGATATTTTGAAATTATTAAACCTTTTTATGTCAAGAGAAATCACAGACGCACTACTTGCTATTGTAGACTACATATTGAATTCTCTAACCATTATGATGTTTATGGTTCTATATGTTTAGATTTGCATACTGATGATGTTTTACATGATTGTGGCTTAGAAGCCCCACCAACATCATCAAGAGAGTTCTTATCAAAAAAATTATGTGAAATAGAGGATGGCCAAATATTCTACAGGACAACATGCTTGCATGGTTCATGCAAGCATTGCGGTGGCTTGCAGCGTATGCCAGTATGTCAACATATGGAAAACACATATGAGGTTGGAAAAAAACTAGTAGAGTTTGTGAATTATAAAACAATGGAATACATTACAAAAGATGGGTCTCAAGAAAAAATGTGTGATTTGGTTATTCAGAAGATTCTAGTGTATCAGTTTATGTCCATGTTTCATGACAATATAGTGTCTGAGTAATCAAGACATACCCATAGAGCCTGATGGTTGGACACACAATTCAAGCTATACAAGGACACATTTCCAGTTGGTAGCATAGTATCAATGATTGGCTTTGCAGAGAACTACACTCTATAGCCATAGCATGAGGTGGTCACAGTATTACAACTCCACACAGGTTTTGATAATTGTGCACATAGCATTCATTCATACAATTGATAGTACAAAGGACCAAAGGAAGGTATTGAGGGAGTATCACTTTTATATTAGTGATGATCACACACATATTCTAGAGTTTGTGCAAGGATGCTTCTAGATGTTTTATAGTGATTTGGATCAAAGATGCATAGCATATGGTTGACATATAATATGGTCGGATAACTGTGCAACACAGTTCAAGAACTCGCGCATGTTCTACAGGTTGAGAAAGATGCATGTCATTATAGGTGTTCAGCATATGTGGAACTTTTCTGAGGTCATGCATGGAAGGGGGAGCATGATGGTCCAGGAGCATGCGTGAAAAGAGCATTAGCATGAGAAGAGTTAAATTATAAAGACAGTGCAAAGTTGATAGATGCAAGATCGATCATCGAGTGGTGCAATGCTTTGATGGGTCCAGGTAATGAAGGTATGTCTTTAGTTCGTAGATTTTTTTGGTTGATGGATGATACTAACATTGTACCATATGAGGATTTTTGTACACTAATAGGATCAAGTGAGCTACACTCTTTCCTTACCTCAAATGCAAGTTCATGGAGTATCAATACACGAAAGATGGCATGCTTTTGTTCTTCACAGACAATGCAAGCCTGGAATGATTGTGCGTCAAGGGAGTGGGTTGATAGATGGTTGACAAGTTATCTTAGCCCACTTCACACGTATCACCCTCCGACAACATTAGAACTAACACAGATGGAATCATCAGCCGAATTTGATCACATATCAGATCTAGTCCAACCAGGTAGTATATCTACTTGCTTAGATTTTGAAATTCCTATTGTTATCTTACTTTGTAGTCTATTCATAATGTTGACTAATTTTAAGAGATTTGCTGCACATATCAATGCAAGGCATGTTTATGTAGCTATTGTAGATGAAGACAATGAAGAGGGAACAAACTATTACTTGTGTAGTTGTGTTGAGGCCAAAAATAAATTTGAGGCCCCATTTATAGATGGAGAAAACATCGAATACCCTACAACCTCAATTTTTGTTACTAGAACGTGGCTTAGAAGGTACCCACATAAGAGTGTTAAACGTTGGTTGTTTAAGGACTTTGACACGCATCGTAAGATTCTTCATTACTAGAACCTTGTCATGGCATCCAATGTTTGTTTGACCAAATATGGGGGTAGACCTTTGAACATGACCTTGTGGAAGGTTTGTGAGTTTGACCATGAGGCAATACTTGACACAATAAAGAAAAGATCAGACCCGAATGGTTCGTTGGATTAATTTGTAAGTATGCACATTGGTTCTTATTAATTTATACTTGTATGCACATTAATTTGTTTGATGTCAATGCTATCATCTTCTTTTACTTTGCTTATTTGTAAGTAACCTGCTTAAAAATTGATTGGTGTCCCCTTGCAGAAAAATGCAAATTTATGAGCCATCCAAGAGAATCTCAGCCATAAAAGTAATTTAACATCCTTATTTTGATGATCTCGACAAATATCAATTATGTTTTTAAGCCATTACAAAATTGTGTGTGAAGCTTGGTGAGGAAATTTCAAGTTATTCATTTAAAGTTAACCTTATCATGAGCACCTATGATGTAGACATTATAAGAGCATCTCGAATTTCAAGTTATTCTATTCATGAGAGGTGTTGTGTGCAATAGGTATCTTGGAACTCCCAGTGAAGATGTATGACCAGGAGTGACTGAGTTGAGAGACATGCATGCCTATCCTCAATGGAAGCATCAAAATTTATGCCTTGTTGTTCCTGAGTTGGAACCAAATGGTGTGGATTTTTTTTCTATAAGTTCCTTCCATCTATTTTCATTTCATTTCCATGTTGGATGCTCTTTCTTTTTCTTCTTTTACTTTGCGTATTTGTAAGTAAACTATTAAAAATTGATTGGTCTCTCCTTGCAGAAAACGTTGATTTATGAGCCATCAAATAGAATCTCAGCCAAAAAACCAATGCAACATCCTTATTTTGATGATCTTGACAAATCTCAATTCTGATTTGAAGCCATTATAAAAGAGTGTGTGAAGCTTAGTGAGGGAATCTCAAGTTACTCATTTGAAGTTAACCTCATCATGATCACCTACGATGTATAAATTATAAGAGAATATCGAATGTATGGGTGAGATTGTAAAATATATGTGAGAACGGATTACTTAAGGAATTGTAATGAGATTTACTTGTAATGAGATTTACTCAAAATTGAAATTTGGTGTAGGGGCACCAAGGTTATTGAGCAAATTTGGTTGATGGAAGTCTTAAGTTAGTTTTGTGTTTTGACTTTTTTCAATTGAATAAGGTCATATTAGACCAATTTATAATGTAATAAGTCATGTTAGTTGGTTTTGGGGTCATTTTGGAGTTCATGTTGCATATTTGTCAAAATGATGTAAAATTGCAAAAATTGAAAAGTTGTCAATGTGAAAAAAATGCAAAAAAATGTAAACTTGAAGAAGCCCAATGGTCATGGGAATTCAAAGGGAAGTTAGAGAAATTTTCATAGGTTGGTTAAGGTTTAAATATTTTGGGAACTCGAAGGACTATTCTATTGAAGGTTTTGTGAAGGAAAAACAATAAAAATCGCCTGATTTCTCTTGTAATTCTATGTGTTTCATTAATTTTTTTTGTTGCAGATATTATACTTGGTTGTATAGAAGTGTTATGTCCTATTTATTTTCCAATTTTTAGAGATAGGTCTTAGCTACGTTTTGTATTTGGAGTGAAGTAAATTCATTGAGTTTGAAGAATTTTATTGTCAAATTACTGATAGAGGGTCTATAAAGTCAACCACAAGGGTTTGAAGACTAAAAATGAATAAATGACTCATTCCACCTATTTTTTCTCTTTGTGGCTCGATGGAATGAATCCAAAATGGTATGATTATATGTAGGAATAATATTTAGGAGTATGGAAAATGTTTAGGAGTGTTTTTGGTTGCTATCCGAGAGGAAATTGGGTGAATTTTGGCTTAAAATGGAGTTTCGATGTTGGGTTTTGGTGAAATTGTATTAGGAAACATTGGGAGATGATTTATTTGGCATGAGAAGGTAGATATTAAAATGTTTGAAGATTTGGAAGGGTAGGGAAGGCGAGTTGAGTTCTTGGGCATGATGCCCTAATTGTCAAACTGTGTATTTTGAGTGAAATTTGATGGTTAGAGGAGGGAAGTTGTAAAAAATATTGGGGGTAGAAGATTTTGATGAAATTTCAAGCATGTACAGATATAACTAAAGGTGTTTGAGGCCTTGGTTGGATATTTAGAATCCTGGAACAATTTTTTTTCATTAAACCCCTTTGGAATGGCATAAAGTGAGGGTTTCATGTTTTGGTGTTATAGGAAATGATTCTTTGATAAAAATTTGTGGATTTGGAGATTTTGTAGAATAGTAAGTGATTTTCCATGAATATTTAGGGTTGGAAAGGTATTTGAGTGGGTGATGCTTTGTTAAAGTGGCCTAATTGACGTCTAGGATAGTGTAGTTGCATGATTTTGGAGAAATTGGTCCAAAGTGACCTATGTTGCTTTTGAGATATGATTTGTAAGATGTTAAATGGTGTCTGAAAATATAATTGGTTAGTGGGTTTGAGATTGGATTTGAGAGTTTTGGTCCATAAACTAGTTCTATAGACGTACAAGGGAATTTGAGTGAATTCATGAAGAGTTGGAGAGATAGGTTTAAAAAGGTTGTAAAGTTGTTTCTAAATGCTTGAATTGTGATTGTAGGTTGATTGCCTCCTTGATCTGCATCAAAACTTATTGCTGCCCTCAAACATTTGTAATTCAAGCAACGTAATCCCTTAACAATCCAAATTGCAAAAGGGCAACAATCTTCGCCAACTTGTTACTCGGATACCATGTTCATTACGGCCATTCCGTTTGAGGCATCGAGTTCATGTAGGGAACCTATACAATAACCTCTCTTGGTTTTTGTTATCTTAGATTCATTTTTCCGTGGTGTCCAATTTTGACTTCATGGAAAAAGTGTCAATTGCAAGCAATGTAAAGTTGCAAAGTGGTGCAACTTTCGTTCTGCAACTCATTTGACCAAAAAGACTATTCCAATACATCTAAATAGGTATTTTTACGCTAGAAATGGTCATCTTTCATACCCAAACACGTGAAACTGCTCTAAGCTACGTTCAACTGGATCAATCCCTTAAAACTCCAAAGTGGAAAATGGCTGCAAACTTTAGCATGATATTACTCGGATACCGTGATTCTTAAAAACTTCTCATCTAACCCTATGGGATTGAATTGGGCCCCTCTACAATAACCTCTCTCATTATTTTCTATCTCAGAGGCATTTTCTCATGGTGGCGAATTCTCACTTGGGGAAAAAGTTGTCAAATGCAAGTAGTTGAAAGTTGCAAAGTGGTGCAACTTTCATTTTGCAACTCGTGTGACCAAATAGACTATTCCAACATGTCTAAATAGGTATGTTTACACCAGGAATTTTCCTCTTTCACACCAAACAAGTGGAATCGCTCCAAGCTACGTTCAACCGGATCGATCCCTTAAGAGTCCAAAGTGCAAAATGACTACAAACTTTAGCATGTTGTTACTCGGATACCGTGATGCTTAGAAAATTATCATCTAATCCTATGGGATCCTGTTGGGCCCCTCTATAATAACCTCTCTCAGTTTTCACTATCTCGAAGGCATTTTCCCATGGTGGCAAATTTTCACTAGAGGAAAATGTTGTCAAATGCAAGTAGTTGAAAGTTGCAAAGTGGTGCAACTTTCATTCTGCAACTCATGTGACCAAACAAACTATTCCAACACATCTGAATAGGTATATTTACACTAGGCATGGTCCTCTTTCACACCCAAACACGTGTAATCACTTTGAGATACATTCAACTGGATCGATCCTTTAAGAGTCCAAAGTGCAAAATGGCTACAAACTTCAGCATGATATTACTCGGATATCGTGACAATTATAAACTTCTTGTCTAATCCTATTGGATCATGTTGGGCCCTATACAATAAACTCTCTTGGTTTTTTCTATCTCAGAGGCATTTTCCTGTGGTGGCAAATTTTCACTTGGGAAAAAGTTGTCAAATGCAAGTAGTTGAAAGTTGCAAAGTGGTGCAACTCTCGTTTTACAACTCATGTGACCAAACAAACTATTCCAATGCGTTTGAATATGTATTTTTACACTAGGAATGGTCCTCTTTCACACCCAAACACGCAGAATCACTTTGAGCTACGTTCAACCGGATCGATCCCTTAAGAGTCCAAAGTGCAAAATGGCTGCAAACTTTAGCATGCTATTACTGGGATATTGTGATGACTAGAAACTTCTCATATAATCCTATGGAATTCCATTGGGCCCCTCTACAATAACCTCTCTCAGTTTTTTCTATGTCAAAGGAATTTTTCCATGGTGGCGTATTCACTAGGGGAAAAAGTTATCAAATGCAAGTAGTTGAAAGTTGCAAAGTGGTGCAACTTTCTTTTTGCAACTCGTGTGACCAAATGGACTATTCCAACGCATCCAAATAGGTATCTCTACATTAGAAATGATCCTCTTTTTCACCCAAACATGTGGAATCGTTCTGAGCTATGCTCAACCAGATCGATCCGTTAAGAGTCCAAAGTGCAAAATGGCTACAAACTTTAGCATTATATTACTCAGATACCGTGACGCTTAGAAAATTTTCGTATGATCCTATGGGATCACTTTGGGCCCCTCTATAATAATTTCTCTTGGTTTTCACTATCTCAGAGGCATTTTCGCGTGGTGGCGAATTTTCACTTGGAGAAAAAGTTGTCAAATGCAAGTAGTGGAAAGTTGCAAAGTGGTGCAACTTTTGTTCTACAACTCGTGTGACCAAACAAACTATTCCAACACATCTGAATAGGCATTTTTAGGCTAGGAATGGTCCTCTTTTGCACCCAAACACACGGAATCGCTCTGAGCTATGTTCAACCAGATCGATCCCTTAAGAGTCCAAAGTGCAAAATGACTGCAAACTTCAGCATGTTGTTACTCGGGTACCATGATGCTTATAAAATTATCATCTGATCCTATGGGATCATGTTGGTCCCCTCTATAATAAACTCTCTTGGTTTTCACTATCTTAGAGGCATTTTCTCGTCATGGTGAATTTTCATTTGGAGAAAAAGTTATCAAATACAAGTAGTTGAAAGTTGCAAAGTGGTGCAACTTTCATTCTACAACTCGTGTGACCAAAAAAGCTATTCCAATGCATCATAATAGGTATGTTTATGCTAGGAATGGTACTCTTTCACACCCAAACACGTGGAATTGCTCTGAGTTATGTTCAACCAGATCGATCCGTTAAGAGTCCAAAGTGCAAAATGGCTAGAAACTTCAACATGCTATTACTCGGATACCGTGATGCTTACAAACTTATGATTTGATCGTATGGGATCATGTTGGGCCCCTCTACAATAATTTCTCTCAGTGTTTTCTATCTCGAAGGAATTTTCCTGTGGTGGCAAATTTTCACTTGGGGAAAAAGTTGTCAAATGCAAGTAGTTAAAAGTTGCAAAGTGGTGCAACTTTTGTTTTGCAATTCGTGTGACCAAATGAATTGTTCCAATGCGTCCAAATAGGTATTTTTACTTTAGGAATGGTCCTCTTTTGCACCCAAACATGCGAAATCTCTCTGAGCTACGTTCAACCAGATCGATCCCTTAATAATCCAAAGTACAAAAAGGCTACAAACTTTAGCATGTTGTTACTCGGATATCATGACACTTAAAAACTTCTTGTCTGATCCTATAGGATCATGTTGGGTCCCTCTATAATAACCTGTCTCAATTTTTTCTATCTCAGAGGCATTTTCCCATGGCACAGTGAATTTTCACTTGGGGAAAAAGTTGTCAAATGCAAGTAGTTGAAAGTTGCAAAGTGTTGTAACTTTTGTTCTGCAACTCATGTGACCAAATGAACTGTTCCAATGTGTCCAAATAGGTATTTTTACACTAGGCATGGTACTCTTGTGCACCCAAACATACAGAAACACTCTGAGCTACGTTCAACTAGATCGATCCCTTAAGAGTCCAAAGTGAAAAACAGCTGCAAACTTCAACATGCTATTACTCAAATACCGTGATGCTTAGAAACTTCTTATCTGATTCTATGAGATTGTGTTGGGACCCTCTACAATAACCTCTCTCGATTTTTTCTACCTCAGAGAAATTTTCCTGTGGTGGAAAATTTTCACTTAGGAAAAAAGTTGTCAAATGCAAGTAGTTGAAAGTTGCAAAGTGGTGGGACTTTCATTCTGGAACTCATGTGAGAAAATGGACTATTCCAATGCATCTGAATAGGTATTTCTACACTAGGCATGGTCCTCTTTCACACTCAAACTCACAGAATCACTTTGAGCTATGTTCAACCGGATCGATCCCTTAAGAGTCCAAAGTGCAAAATGGTTGCAAACTTCAGCATGCTATTACTCGGATACCATGATGCTGATAAAATTCTTGTCTGATCCTATGGGATCGCATTGGACCCTCTACAATAACCTCTCTCAGTTTTTGCTATCTCAAAGGAATTTTCCCGTGGTGGCAAAATTTATCAAATGCAAGTAGTTGAAAGTTCCCAAGTGGTACAAATTTCATTTCGCAACTCGTGTGACCAAATAGACCATTCCAATGCGTCTTAATAGGTATGTTTATGTTAGGCATGATCCTCTTTCACACCCAAACATGCAGAATCGCTTTGAGCTATGTTCAACTAGATCGATCCCTTAAGAGTCCAAAGTGCAAAATGGCTGAAAACTTTAGCATGTTGTTACTCAGATACTGTGACACTTAGAAACTTCTCATCTAATCTTATGGGATTGTGTTGTGCCTCTCTACAATAACCTCTCTCAATTTTTTCTATCTCAGAGGAATTTTCCCATGGTGGAAAATTTTTACTTGGAGAAAATTTGGTCAAATGCAAGTAGTTGAAAGTTGCAAAGCGGCGCAACTTTCATTTTGCAACTCATGTGACCAAACAGATTGTTCCAACACAGCCAAATGGGTACGTTTACGCTAGGAATTCTCTTCTTTCAACCAACTCGATCTCTTAAGGGTCCAAAGTGCAAAAGGGAAGCAATCTTTGACGGGCTATCACTCAAAAAACGTGAGGCTTACAAACTCTCTGTTTGATCCTATGGGATCATGTTGGTCCCCTCTACAATAACCTCTCTTGATTTTTGTTATCTCAAAATCATTTCCCCATGGTGTTCAATTTTTACTTGATGGAAAAAGTATTAAATGCAAGCAGTGTAAAGTTTCAAAGTGGTGCAACATTTGTTTTGCAATTCGTGTGACCAAAAAAACTGCTCCAACACGTCTCGATAGGTACGTTTACACTAGGCATGGTCCTCTTTCGCACCAGAACACTACTTCATGTACTATGAATATTATGTTTTGCAAGTGTTGTGAAGATTATGCATCCTTTGCTTAATTGAGTTGTTCCAATCAAAGGATTAAATATATTGGAATATTTTTATGAATCATTTCATGGAATACCAATTGAAAACGCGTTTTTTGCATTTAGATAAATCATTTCATGGAACTCTTTGGATTAATCTAAATTCAGATATGTAAGAACAAGGGAGCATTAGGAAATACATTGCTCAAGGATCTTAAATAATCCTTCTTGGTGTAGGGGCACCAAATGCATTTTGTGTTAATGTTGTCAAATGAGGTCTTTTGATAGTTTTAGGTGTGTTTGAGTTTTTGTCAATTTAATAAGGTCCTAATAGACCATATAATAGGTCTTTTGATAATTTTGGTGATAGATTAAGCATGCATAGGCCATTTGAAGCATGTTTGATGCATTGGTGAAGTGTAAAGAAGTTGGGAAGTGGGATTTTCAGTAAACCCCTTTGTAACTTGCTAAAAATGAGGGTTTTGTATAAAGAGGACTTAGTGAGAAATTCATTAGCTAAAATTTGTAGATTTGGTGGTTTTATAGACTGGTAAATGACTGTCCATAGGTATTTGGGGTTGGTAGATTGTTTAGAGGAGAGTTGCTCTGTAAATTAGGCCTATTTGGCTTAAGGGGACTGCGTAGAAGGATCAGTTTGAGGGATTTGTTTCAAAAGATTTATATGAGATTTTTTGATATGTTTTGGTATGCCTTAAAGGGTGGACCTGAAAATATAACTAGTTAATGGGTTTGAGAGTGCATTTGTGAGATAGGTCTAAGAAACTAGGTCTGCAGACCTAGAAGGCAAATAGTGAAGTTGTGAAGGGAATCACCCTAGGGTTTTGGAGATTGAAGGCTTGTTGAAATCAGTTAAATTTGTGATTGGTAATTGAAGGCCTCCCTATTTTGCATCACTTCTCTCCCATTGCAATTTTGGGAGGATTATTACTTTCAAAGTATTGGGAATGCTTTGCCTATTTTATAGTTGGCAGTTGCCATTCTAGAAGGCTCATCTCTTGATAGATTTTATACTCATTCTTAATCAATTATCAAGTTAATAATCAGTGCATTTATTTATAGTTCATCTATTCTTTTGAATTTGTGCAATTTTGGAATTTGTAACTCTACTAGTATTCCTAGAAATATTGACGTTGTTTAGCACCGACTAATAAAGTTGTTTAGCATCAATCAATTAATATTCAAGACAAACCATGAAGGAAAACAATGATCAATGCAAGGTCTAACCAATTAATAAGTATACATGTGAATAATTCAAGCATGTACATGTGAATAAGGGAAGCACAAGTACTCAAAAACACGTAAGCCTTGCAGTATACACATAAATATATAGTGTACGGAAATTAATACAAAGTATATGCATGAAAACACGTAAGTCGCAAAGTATACATTGGAATACACGTAATTCACAAAGTATACACGTAAGTTGTAAAGTATACACTTGAATACATGCAACTCATATCTATTGAACCATGGATTTATAATGCAAATATGGACACCATCGATTAAAAAGATTTGTATTAACCAAATACCCGTGTAGGCATACATCAATATATGTTGATATAAGTAAAAAATATAGGTACAAAATAGCCATATAGGCTTACGAGAATGCCATATAGGGATACAATGTCAAATATATCCAATACAAAATATGTACAAAAATGCCATATAGGCATACAACAAAGGGCTTTGGAATCATAAGCCATCGCTCTTCATCCCCTCAAAATAAACTCTTTCCCTTTGTTTGTCGATCGGATGGTGATACGTTTGTCACTCATTTATGCTACCGTTGAGGAGTGCTCCTAGTGCTCCTTCTGGTGTTTAGTTCTTTGTAAAGTCTTATATGTTACAATAAGAAGTAAAGACATTAATATATAAAAATTACAATTAAAAAATGATATATTTAACAAAATAAACACTTACAACCATCTAATGATCACTCTCCACAAGGGAAATATTCAAACTCCCATGTTGAGGCATGTTGAAGCCTTGTATAAACCATCCAAATAGAAATTAAACTACAAATCAATAATGGTTTGATTTTTCACTAACTAACATCTATAACAATGAATGCAAATTGAAATTTACTAATTTGCCTCATACCTCCCTTGTCAGAGTCATCGAGGATTCTATAGCAGATGAAACACCGATTTCCATTTCCATCTAAACATTCATAGGTGTTTTCTCTTCCAACAATTAAAAATAAAATAACAAATTATTCAATCACGAAAACTACAATAGCGATCCATGTCATGAATTATAATGTATGAGATAATGAACAAAATTTTTAGTACTTATTAAACTATATATTTTTGACTATCATGCTTACTATTTTCTCTATCCATATCTTGTTCGAAAGCATGTGTTTTTAGGCTTTTACCCACAATAGTAAGTCGGTGAACCATTTGATAAAATGCTTTCGTAGACATGTACGATAACTGTGGTGGCATAGAGAAGGCAGTGAACTGTTTGAAAAAATGCCTCAAAGAAATGGGGTCTCATGGTAATTGAATGCCATTACAAAAAAATGCACGTCATGGCATTCCATCACCATAATACCGCATTTCTTTAAGGCATTTTTTCAAACAGTTCATTGCCTTCTCTATGGTATTATTGCTTACTATTATGCTTTGATAGAAATTTTTCCAAGCATCCATAGTTTGTTGGAAAGCACCTATTTTAGGCTTTTAGCCATAGCAACAAGGAAGTGAGTAGTTTGATAAAATGCTTTGGAACACATGTATGGAAAATGTGGTATCATAGATAATGTGGTGAGTTGTTTGAAGAAATGCCTTGAAGAAATGTGGTCTCATGGTGATGGAATGGAATTCCATCACCATGAGACCGCATTTCTTTGAGGCATTTTCTCAAACTACTAACTGCCTTGTCTATGCTATTGCTTACTATTATGCTTTGATATATTTTTTCCAAGCATCCATAGTTTTTTGGAAAGCTCCTTTTTTAAGATTTTAGCCATAGTAGTGAGGAAATGAACTGTTTGAAAAAATGTTTCGGTAGACAGGCATGGAAAATGTGGTAGCATAGAAAAGGCGGTGAGCTGTTTGAAAAAGTGCCTCAATGAAATTGGGTCTCATGGTGATGGAAATCACCGTCAGACCGCATTTCTTTGAGGCATTTTTTTCAAACAACTCATTTCCTTGTCTATGCTATTGCTTACTATTATTCTTTCATATATTCCTACCAAGCATCCATAGCATAGACAAGGTAGTGAACTGCTTGAAAAGATGCCTCAGTAAAAAGTGGTCTCATGGAATGCCATGACAAGAAAATGCAATTGGAAGTTGCTCCTACTTATTACTTATGCTATGTGAAGTAATTGTATCACTGCTTATATTGACCTTCTGAACAACTATATTGTAGTTGAAATTTTATCATCTATCAACATCTAGTTATTAGTTATGGAATGTGAAGTAATGCTTCGAGTTTGAAAGATGTGCAATGTAACGTAATCAACGATATGAATATAAACTACACAAATCTATTAAGTAAAATTCATTAGTTAAACTCTTTATTCTATTACCTACATGTAGGTTTGACTAAATCCACTAGCACTAGGAGGTGTTCCCTCAAAAACTCCAATATTAGCCTATTCAACATCAAAAATCACATATTAAAATACCATTCATAAAAAAAAGCTATTAACATGTAATAAATTTATAATTGTTTACTAGTTACATTCCTCAATGGTAGGTGCAGTGGAGAAATAAGTAGGTGTAGGGTCGGTGTATCTAGTATCAAAACTATGACCCTACAATTTTATTAAAATCATAAAACTAAATTAGTTAATCTTGCATTTCAAAATTGAAATTTAATAAATTAAATTCAATGAACATGCTAACTTTTACCTGAGTATCAATGTCATAGGCCTCATGCAAAATGTCAGCTACCCTTGCCATCTCCATAGATATAGACGGATCCTATGTAGCAGCCTCCTGAGTGTCGGTGGGGTCATATGAACAAGTCACCCCGCAAGATTGACACAATCAGGATCAAAGCCCACCACTCAAAGACTCCCTTGGATGGTGATGTAGAATAGATTTGGCATGTTGGATGAAACTCTGGGTCAAAGAGCTGATGTCCTACAAAGTCTCTACATCAACACACTCCTTCATGACATAAGGGATAATGATGTTCTCATGAGGCGGCCTAGTGAGAGGTCATCTCCCTTGCCGCCTAGGATCCGGTTGTGCACCGGGTCTATCTTGTGCTGACCCCCCTCCTCTCCCGTGGAAGTACCTCATATCAAAATACTTTGGGATTTTGTTCAAGATGAACTCACAATATAGTTTCCTTAGGAAATACTGCGGGACTTCACAATTGTTGCATGGTGGATAATCAAAAACCATGTACCACCTATCCCAAAAAAAGTTCCTAATCTGTTGGTGGTGGCACCAATGAATAGGAAACCTCTTCACATTGAGGCTAAGATTTTCATTTGTGCGTGGGTTAGTGAATAATGAGCACAAATCACCTTTTATAATTTTTAAATCTTTTACTGCTTTATATGATAATTTATCTGCATAATAAGCCATAGCCATGTGTCTCCTATCCTACCAACAAGTTAATTGTTTACTGATTGAATCTACATGTTTTAAAATTTATTTCAGTGAAGTTTCTAGGTTCATTATTTTCGTGGTTGAACCATTTGGATCGTTCAACCTCCTGATTAAATCCTCAATTTGTTTTTTATTGTTCTCAATTTCACTCATTAAGTTTTGTTGAGTTCTAGGAGGATGTTGAGGGATTAGTGGAGGAGATTGAGCTTGTGGTTGATTAAATTGAGGATTTTATTATTGTTCTTCTTGTTGTGATTGTTGAGGATTTTTTTCCTCTTGTTGTTGTTGTGCTTGTTTAGGATTTTGAGGAGGGTTTGTAGGTTGATTAACATCTCCTATAAATTCAAAAAATATATATAAAAAACAACCTAAAACAAACAAATTCAAAACAAAAAACAAACAATCCTTACCTCTCAAACCTCCTCGTCAACATGGTGGCATCCTAGCAATAAAAAAACCGTTGATGAAGAATTTTGTAGAATACCTCCTCCTAGAACACGAGCACGGAATATTGGGGTTTTGGCCGCGAGCAAGAAAAAAAAATACAGGACTCACAAGTTAAAATGAATTCAATTGCTTTTTTTTTGCTTTTCATAGTTCATAATGTGAGCACGTTATAATTTGCCCATGTTATAACACACTCACGTTATGGGCTTGTTGTGGCCAAGCCTCAAGTTCGACACACCAAGCCATAACGCGCTCGCATTATAATGCGCTCACGTTATGATATTTCAAAACTTTTTTAAAAAGTTGGCCACAAATTGGCTACCCATCTTTTTGCACCCGCCCATCGGTCCATTGTCAATAATAGAGGAAACATGAAGATCTCTTCTTGCACAATAGGCAGCTTGTCCAATCTTTGTTGACTATTGATTTTCCTAGCTTGGAAGCATTTGTTAGTGATGCATAATATTCATTCTTTTGTATTGGCCTGTAGCTCAAATTTGTGGCTCTCCTGAATATTCTTTTCCATGTTGTAGCCATCCCGCAAGCACTAGTCGAACTCTCTCATGGCATCAATATGCCCCAGGGCAGCTGCTTTAGCACACTAACCATTGGAAATCTGCCAATCGCAACCCTTACATAGGAGAAGGTGGTTTGCCATTATGGTATCTATGCCATGATGAGGTTTGAATTCCTTTGAGTATTTGGTGTTGCATTATACTCCTCACAACCTGCACATAGCTGTAAGGATTATCCAAATTTCGCGGCCTCTATATCAAAAAATTAGTTGTGAACCATTCTCGAGATGTCACCTTATCACAACATTGTCAACATGGAAGATTCATACCTTTTGGTTTTATTCTTAATTTAGAAGAGCTAATTAAAACAAAAATAGAATTCAAATCTAAGAAATTATGGACACAAAAAATAAACACACCACAATAAGTTAAGTGGTTCACCATAATGGCTACATCCATGGGAAAAGAAAAGATCTCTCTATTTTATTCACTTTGTTTTCTCTCATACATTTACAACAACAATTCACATTGTGTTTATACATCGTGAGCTCTTCAATTCTTCAAGAGAAATGAAAAGACAAAAGGAGGCAGGAAAAAAGTTGGGAGTTGAATGGACAAAAAAGACCATTGGACTTCACTCCCCAACAATCTCCCACTTGAAGTCCAACCACTACTGCAAAAAAACATCTAAGAAATCCCCACTTTTCCATTCTCACTTTCACATCTTGACAAGGCCAAGAGAAACTCTGCAAATTTTGTTCAAGAATCTACCAATATGCCTTCTCCATGTTAGGTTAGAGTAAACAATTCTCTTTTCAAAGTCATCAGAAAATATAATTTTAACTTGTGCCACAAAATTTACAAAAACACATCTACTATTGATTTTCACCAATGCTAGTAGAGGAGCTCTAGTATGAGGACATATAAACATGCCCTTCACCATCAATTCCTCCTCAACAAAAGATTTTTGTTTTCCTTGTAAATTGAAAACTGAGAGCTAAGCCTCCCCGGTTGAATTAAAATCCTTCACTACCATTATATACCTCAGGCTAGATTCATCATCATGTTCTTTGCTATTGATTTGCCCCTCAACCTTTTGAGATATCTTCTCTACTACATGTATTGTCTGTAAATGTCAGTTGACTAGCTCTATTTTGTGCATTGCAACATCAATGTACTTCTCCCAATATTTTCTTATGTGATGGAGCATTCCATGCCCCTGTTGCTTTGCCACCTCCATATTTGTTTCATCATGAATCCACTAATGAATACCATCTATTGAATCCAATGACACAATAAAATCTTTAGAATTTAAATGTACTTTTTGTTTCTTTGAAGACCCAGTTTCACCCTCCTTGTGAGTTCCATCATTTAATTTTTGTTTGGAATTTTCTTTACCAACTTCCTCTCGTTCAAAAAATTCATTTGCTTCGACAGATGAGACTTAACAAATTATTTTTAATTCAGATGCTTCCTTAGCTATGCTCTCAAACACAAGAGTTTCAATATTCTTTATTGTCATTCCATTTTGTTTTGGAAGCGATATTAAGAGATGAAAGGTGAGGAACAATACATGGCCCCTATGTAGCAAGCTTACCAGATTGGGATAGAGACAACAAAAATCCACAGCTACCACTGCAACCTCTTGCATAGGAACCCTTTGCAATTGTTCAATCACCATGGAATTGACTCCTGAGAGTGTTTGACGAGCAAAATCTTCATCTTTCATCCACACATTATCATCCCTGATTATTATATAAGGTTTTGAAAACCTTAGCATCGCTTGTTCCTCTTTATCCAAAATCCCTTTTACCATCTGAAAGGGGATGATTTCCTTGGCTAAACTAATTATGATATCAGGATCATCGTGTTCCTCTACCCCTTCCTATTCTTCAATATCATTTCCTTCATCTTCTAAAGCCTTTAATCTAGCATTCTCAGCTAGAGTCCTTTGAACCATCTCCAAGCTCACAACGAAATTTCTGATTGCATCATGATCCAATAAGGTCCCTTTGTATGTAAACTCATTCAATCTTCCAGCTAACTCAATTTCAGTTGCACCAATCTCGGGAAGAATATGACTATACTTGCACATAGCCTTGTGGCTATTCACCTCATCCTCAACATCATACCCATTCTTTTCATCTTGATCAGATTCCAACATGTTGATAAATATCTAAACAACTAAATCAACTTCAACATCTAACCTATCCAAAAAAAAAATCATGTATCCCATATATCACCCAACGAAGGAGTTAGCGTGGAGTGAACAACTCCCACTTCAATGTTACCTTCAACTATATACAAGGTGCCTATTTTTATGCCCTGAGAAATTACCAAGGTCCTTTTTGTTACTTTCCATTTGTTTGATCCACAAGTGACTTCACACCCTTGAGAAGCCAGTTGTCTAGCTGAAATCATATTTTGTTTAAGCCGAGGGATATATCTAACATCCCGCAGTAGCCAACTATTTCCATTTTCTAATTTTAAAAAAACATCCCCTTTACCAATAACGTCACAAGATTCATTATTTCCCTGAAAAATCTTACCAAAGTGACCACTTTTCAAATTTTTGAAGTACTCCTTGCACGGAGTGTCATGAAACGATGGTTATGAATCAAGCACCCAAACATTTATTGTTTTTTTCTTCTGAGGTTAAAATAAGAACACTAGAATCTTCTACACATACCACATTTGCTTCATCTATTTTTGGTTGATTTTCAACCTTCTTGAAAGACCAACGGATCTTTTTGATGTGGCCTTGCTTGCCACAATACCAACAACTGATTTCAATCCCTTTGGATTTCAACATTCCTTGTGATTTCTCATGACCACTTGAATTTTTCCCTCTTTCTTTTGATCTTCCCCTGTCATCTACACTCAAAATACTACCTGATGTTGGAGTCTCACCCATGCTCTTCCTTCACATTTCCTCACTTAGAATTACACCAACAACATCATCAAATTTTAATGTACTTGAGCCAAAAACCAGGTTACTTGGTGCCATAACTAAGCTATTCCAGCTTTTTGAAAAAGAAATCAATATTTAAGAGAGTTTGAATCTCATCATCAAAAAAAAAAATTAGAGAAGATAATTGACTCATAATAGTATTAAAATCATTCAAGTGGTTCGCTACAAAACTACCTTCATCCATTTTCATGTTAAACAATTGATTCATCAAAAGTACCTTGTTCGATGCTAAGGGTTTTTCATACAATTTATTCAATGTACTCATCAAATCAACAATTGTTGTTACTTTGGATTTATTAAACGCTATTGTTGGGGATAAACACAACTGGATGGCTCCCAACGCTTTTTTGTCAAGAAAGTCCCAATCTTCTTATGCCATGGTTGATGGTTTCTTTGCTTTACCATGTAATGGTCGCCATAGATCTTTCTAATATAATTAATCTTCCATCTGCATTTTCCATAGTTGATCTAGTTGTGGCCATTGAACCTTTCAATCTTTACTTCGTCAGATGACATTGATCCCATTCAAACTGGAATCTCTCGTGCCCAAAAATAGAACACCACAACGCTCTAATACCAATTGTTAATTTAGAAGAGCTAATTAAAACAAAAATAGAATTCAAATCTGAGCAATTATGGACACACAAAATAGACATACACAACAAAAAATTACACGATTCACCGTAATGGCTACATCCATAGGAAAAGCAAAGATTTCTCTATTTTATTCACTATGTTTTCTCTCATACATTTATAGAAGCAATGACATTATGTTTATACATCATGAGCTCTTCAAGTCTTCGAGAGAAATGAAAAGACACAAAAGAGATGAGAAAAAATTTGGGAGTTGAACAAACAAAGAGGACCGTTAGACTTCACTCCCCAACATTTATGAGATCGCGTATCTAAATGCTCATTTAATCTTGATTGCATAATGAAGGTAGATCAACATCCCCTCTTCCTTTGACTTAGTCGCTAGCTTCTTTACATGGCACTTCTACACCTACAAGCAACCTCTCTCATTGATCCTCTTGAAGTGGTCAATCAACTCTCAATGACTCCAATTTGACTCGACCCACATTTGTTGGTTTTACTATTATATTTCTTTAGTCACAATACCTAGAAAGTTATTGTGGAATGCATAGTACATAATCAAACAAATATATCATTCTATATGAAAAGGTAATATTTTTTGTTAAAATTCACAATTAACACTTAAACCACTATTTAATACTAGTTTTTGGGCTTTATTAAGAGCTTGAAAAGGGGGGTCTTTTTTCTTTTGCATCAAAATTGCAAAGAAGGGGGGTGAATTTTTTTTTTGCCATAGTTAAAATTTTGTAAAAAAAAGTCAATTTTTTATTTTACAATGAATGTGGTAAAGGGAAAGTGTTGAAAGAGGGAGGTTAATTTTTTTTCCATAGTTAAAAATTTGTAAAAGAGGAGTCAATTTCTTCTTTTGTAATGAATTTTGCAAAGGGGGTCATTCCTTGAATAATAGGTTTTCATTTTATGTTTTTTAATCTTTTATTGAGCTTTGAATGGCCCATGCCTTCATTACAACCTCATGACAATAAACTTGTAAGAACTCATGAAAATCAAATAATTTTGTAAATGCACTCATATAAAGTTCCATAAAACTAGATGTGTGAATGGAATTTAGGAAAGTTTTGTACTTACAATGAATTATAAAGTGTAATGGGGGTTGTGTAGAGCCTTGATTTGACATCACAGTTATGGATCCTCATGATTTAACATCATATCAATTTCTCCTCATGATTCTCACCTCATTCGTGTGTTCCTTGATGTACACCCTTTCTCATTTTCTTGTACATCTCTACATTCCTTGCACACTCTCAATTTTAGTTGCTTATTTATCTTAGCATTAAGGGGGGACTATTATGTGTTTCATGCTAATGATTTTTTCAATGAAGTAGTGGATGAATCTTCTTTTTCGGAGGCCTCATGAACCTTCTATCTTGATCTCTCATATGGGGGATTATTTTAGTGGATCACATTTTGAGATTCTAGTACTCCTAATCATAGTACTATCTTTATTTTAGACTTCATGGAGTTTTATTGACTTTGTGTACATTAGTTGAGTAGTGTTCATATGTTCACTCATGCATTGTTTTGTATCTCTTATCGTGATCTATATTTCTTAGAGATTCATTGATTCTAGAAGACACTAGTTCATCATCGACAGAGTTTACAATTTCTACATGCTTCAGGAGTTCTTCATCATCATGTTCATATCATCAAGGGACATTTTTTTTCAAGGTCTTGAATCCTTATCTTTCTCCTTTTGGAGAGAAGTTTTGTTCCAACTAGGTTTTCTCCTTTACTCCACTTTACATGAGAAAATTTGTACATGGGTACCAAACATGGCCTCTATCAAGGACCCATTTCTATCTATTTGCACTTTTATGATCTCCCCAAGTATCACTTAAGGGGGTGTTAGAGTGAATAATTTATCTATTCACTATACTTAAGTGTACTTAGGTTGATGAGGTTAGACAACATCTTGTCTAACTGAATGTGCAAACTTTTAGACCTCTAGAAGTTACCAAGTTATTTGGTAAATCTGGCATGCTACATTTTTTAGGTTGGAAGACTTTCCATCTCACCTCAAAGGTCACTCAACACTTGGCATCAAGGTTGATGACTTGGTCAATTGGGTTGTTGGTTTGCACATTCCAAGTGATCCTAAGGTTGACACCTATAGGACACTTGTCTACTCATTTGTGCCTTATTATGGGGCACTTGTCAATCCACATGATAGGTGGATTTCATCTTCCTTTCTTATTTAAGCAAGATCATATTGTACATTTAAATTAACTCTAATTTTAATTAGGTTGATCATTATGTGCAAGTGGCTTTTGTGAAAGCACAAGGTTTTTGTTGTTATGATCATTTTTGGGAATCCTAACACATAAGAATTAAGCTTTCTTAGAAGTGCTAAGGGCTACATGTCTATTATTATCTAGATTCTATTTTTAGTTAGTCACTTTATTTTTCGAGCTAGTTCTAAATTAAGTAGTTAAATGTCTATTTTTAGGCACCACTAATTTCAAATTTTATTACTCTATATGTAATCTATATTGTTAGTTAATTCATCATTCCATTTACTATTGCATTCATAAATCCATGTTCTTTATTTTCTTACAAGAAGGAGAATGCATTTTCTTGTCTTACGTGACTAAAGAGGTAGGGGCATCAATCCAAAAGATCTTGAGAGCTCTTAAACTTGGTATTAGAGTGAGATTGAATTTTTTTTGCCTAGTTTGATAATTTTCTATTAATTATTTTAAAAATATTGGATTTATCATTTACAAAATTACATATGTTTGGTAGCCATTTTTTTTATTAGAGGCATTTTTGTATCACATTCACCTCTTTTTCACACCGAACAAGAAAACCATTTCTAGATTTTTTTTGAATCAATGAAAAAATTTGAGTATCTATTAGTTTTATAGATAATAAATAGATCTTATAGAAATAGTGTGTCGCAAAAAAGTGTAGCCTTGACACTTTTCACTCATTTGGGCCTTTTCCCTTGGATTTTGGCCTAACTTTTCTTAGACTTAATATTGTAATGTGGCCAACACATTCACATTAGGCCCTGAACGCTTTCAAATCACTAACAACCTAACAGTGTCTTGCAAAGGTCTTCTGAAGTGTTGTAACACATCTTCCCACTTTTCTAAGACCTTTTCATCATAATTCATCTAAAAATCCCCATTTGACCCCTTACCAAGCCTTATTTCAAAGTGTTGTAAGGTGTTGTAACACATATTCACACGTTCCTAGGCTTGTCATCACAAAATCAACCCTTTATTATGACAAATTGACCCCTTAATGTACTTATAGGCCTGACTTAAGTGTGTTTCAAGAGACAATACCGTTAAGCATCAGTAATCACCATTTAAATCCTAAAAACCATTCAAATTAGTCCAAGTGGACTAATTCGCCACCTTGGGTGATTTAGTCCCATTTGGCATAAAAATCAAATTTCTAGCAGAATTTTGTCTCCAATACCCTAAGGTTGGCCTATGATGTGTTATTTTTGGGGAATTAAGGCATAACATGTATAAATAAGGGTTTTTCTCCTCATTTCTTCCTTCCTAATCTCCAAAAACTCTTGCATCTTCATAAGCACTCAAGCAATCAATCTTCTCAAGCAATCATTCAAGCACTTAGCATTTCAAACATCATTCATTAGAGCTGGTTCTTGCATATCATCAGAATTCTTCAACAAGGGTTTGGTGAGTGTTTAAATTTGCATGTTGTCCATTCATCTTTCCCTTTACATTCTATTTTATCATTTAGGGTTTGATTACCAAAAGGGGTTTTGACTAAGGAAAACCCCTATTCTCTAACCCTAACCCTTTTTCCCCTCTTTGCATGTGTGCTTTGTAGGTTTGTATGTAGATTAGTCAAAGAGTAAGGTGATAAAAGGTGTCATCATTTCATCTAAAGTCAACAAACCATAGAAGGAGCTTGAAGACAACTTGCAGGTCACTTTTTGAAGATTCAGACACGAGTCTCTGTCAGAAACAAAAGTACAAGTGGGCACCTACAAATTTTGGCCTTGAGACTCCCAAAAGCCCCAAGTGGACTAAGTCACCATCATTGGTGAATTAGTCCCTGTACCAGGCCTAAAAAGTGGTTTCTGTGTTTTTGGATACCCATTTACTAGAAACCTATTCCGACAAAGTTTGGTAGGAGGAGGACTAAGTCTCCCAAATTGGTGTAAGTTTCCCAATCAGCATCAATAGTAGAACTTGGAAGATTCCAGGGCTCCTCTTCATCAACCTTCAATTTCCAAGTGCACCACCTATGCCTTCTTTAGTTTTGTTATAGTTTACACACATATTAGGTAATTTTTAGTTTATTTTATATAGTGCTTTCAATACTCTTTTATTTCATTAGTTTACATTCATTAGATAGTTTCATTTCAGTAGTTAGTAGCATTTAGACACATTCTATTACACACAACACACCCCTATTCAGCCCCTAATCTTGAATGAACACCAATAATACTTAGCGCGAAAGAGGTATTGTACCAACTAGCTTCTAGGTGGAAAACCCTAGGAGCCTATTGGGGAATCCTCTTTCCCTAGTTCATTTTTGTTGGTTCATTTTGGTGAAATCGACTTTCAAATACCTTCCTTTCTGATTTGGTGTCCCCCATCATCCTAGATTTAGCTTGCATTAACATTGCATTGTATTTTACATTGTTTAATTTGCGATCCAGGGTTTTTAAAATTGCATTAGTGAAAAGCTCATTTAGCTTGCATTTTTGCATATATTTTCATTGAAAATTTTTAAAATTCTGCATTTGCATCTTAGGACTACATAATACAACCTGAAACACATAAAAACCAATCAAAAAAATTGAAAAAATTGAAAAAAAATCCTTATTGGGACTAATTTGCCATTCTGGGCGACTTAGTCCTAGTTCACATTTTTAACTACCTATTATAGCATCATAAACCTCATTTTTGTGCTTCCTAGACCTCCTAGTACCATATACTATAAGTCTGGAAAGTTTTAGGACCACTTGTTTTATGCATCTAAGTCAAAAACATCATTTTAGGGTAGTCTTTTTTGAAATCATTTCAATCACATGCATCATTAGATCTACAAAATGCTCACATTTCTGAAATTTTTCATAACATTGATAAAATTACTTTTCACTTTTGCATATACAATGTTTCTATTCATAAAATTTTGAATAAGTTTGATAAAAGTTCTTTCCATTCTTGCATATACATTGTTTACATTCTTAAAGCTTTGCATTTATTGGATAAAAATGTATTGTATTTTTGGATATACATTGTTTATATTGTTGAAGCATTGCATGGAATGGTTACATGTACTTTTCATTTTTGTTCAAACAATGTTAATAGCTTACATATCTAGAAAAACTAAGCAAAATTTTCTATCCTCTCCCTATGAGAGTATTTTAGTGAAAGAAGATACAACCTTGGACATTCCTAACGATCATATTTGTTCTTCTCCTAATATCTCTCCTATTAGTGACAAAGATATTTTGGTAGAAGAAAAAATCAATGAGAGTTTTGAGAATCCTATTTGTTTCTCTCCTATTACCTCTCTTAGTGAACAAGACATTCCTGAATAAGATGAAAAAAAAATAGGTAATCATGATGATAAAATTTTTCCTTCTCCTAGTATCTCTCCTAGTTGTGAAGAAGATAATTTTCTGTTAGAAAATACAATCAATGAAAGTCATGAGTATCTTAGTTCTCCTCCTTCTCCTAGGCAACCCCTTATTAAACAAGACAATTCAACCATTGATCATTCCCCTACTTGCGATGGTCCTTTTAGAAGAACCCACCTTTGAATGTCACAATCATTTGGCTTGTCATTCTCCTAAAAACTCTCTTCCTAGGAAGAATATCCTAGTGCAAAAACATTTGAATGTTGACACATATCCTTCAAACACTACACCTTCCCTAGGTGCAGATAATACAATGACATTAGAATCCCCTTCACTAACAAGTAATGCAAATAAAGACAATATTCTTGAGGTTATGACGACACAAGTGGGATCTCCTTTAATTGGTGAGCTTCCTAAGTGCCCTCCCACTAGTGAACCACAAAAAAAACTAAGAGATTTCTTGAAATCCATGATGCAATCTAATCATAACAATGTTTTTCAGCCACTAAGTTGTAACTTAGCGACTCAAACATATAAGGAATCACACATCACTCCTACACAATTATCCTTTTCTCAACCTAGAGTCCCTAGTGTTGATGATCTTCAAAAGACTCCTGCTAATCTATCTGTATGGAAACTCAATCAAGTATCACTCATATACAAATTTCTATTTCAAGAAATCTTGCAAATAAAACATGAGGAGATCCAATCTTACATAAAATTGAATAATTTTACATCCTCTTCTTGTCCCATGCAAGTAACCCAATCCAAAATCACATTTCCTAAACATGAATTACCCTCACTTGAGATTCAAAACAAGAATGATCCCTTGATGATAAAGGTGATCATTAATGAAATTTTAGTTAGGCACACTCTCATAGATAATGGAGCAGAAATTAATGTTTGTAGCATGGACCTCCTGAACAAACTTGGCATGGACAAAAAGCTCATTCAACTTAATGATGTTTATATTCGTGGCTTTGACAATGTTAATAGAAAACCACTAGGGATTATCACATTACCTATCAAGGTCAGACCTGTAGTGTTTCCTACCTCTCTCCATATCATGCAAGGACCCCTTCCATACACTCTTCTCCTAGGGAGACCATGGATTCATGCTATGAAAGGAGTCCCATCTGCCCTTCACCATACAATAAAATTTGAGTAAAATAACAAGATATACACGGTTGATGCAAATGAACGAAGCTATGAATTAACTAATCACAACATTTCCAACTCCCCTAATCTTTTCATTCCTAGATCAAAACTTATACAAGTTGTTGTAATCCTTCACCTATAACAAAAATCTTTTTGTGATAATTGGGGGTCATTAGATTCTACACCTTCTTTCAATAAATTTTCCAAAATCTCACCCTCTTGGTCCAACGAGTCATATACAAATAATTCATTTTCAGATATAAGTTCTAGTAATGATTGGGGTCTTACACCTCCCTTTAAAGGAGAGTGTGAAATCTCACAACCTAAACCAAAACAACCCTATGTTTTATATGCTCAACTTGGTTCTACATCAACAATATTACCCCATGGTGGTGATGGGGGATATATAACTCCCATCCCTCATGAAGGAACAACACATAACACTAAAAAGGATTTGTGTTCTTGTACAAAAACCAATCCTTCTCTGAAGCACACAACCCATTCATTAACTTGGAAGATTGTTATGGTATCAGATACAATCTCCCTCCTACACATAGATGCAATGTACACATGACACAAACTGACATATCATACTCTTTCAAGAAATATTTAGGGTTACCTCCCTTCTCTCCATTTTATTCAAACAATAATCTTCAAAAATCTCATGGAGTGTGGTGCTCTTCCTTGTGCTGAATTACCTAATTCCTCTCACTAATATGTACCTTCATCCTATTCAACTCACCTTTGTCCTGCACTAAGTGGAGGCAAGGGGTTCATTAGCCTTGACCTCATATGTCACTTGTTGTTATCTCTTTTGATTAGTCATTAACCTTTCATGAACATATAAGAGCAAGCTTGGGATGTGGACGACATGCCTTAAGTTGGCTCACATGTGACATACTATCTTTTTCATGACACAACCTTACTTAGAAACATGATTTGGCATAGGGCTTTCAAATTTGGCTCTCATGTCCTTCTTTCTTCTTTGCATTTTTCCTTTTTCCTACTTTAAAGTAATTGCTCATAAAATGGTGTGTAGCAATTCCTGTAAACTGGGGGCATACATTGGCATTATTTCTTTTGCATTCTCTTTTCTTGGTTCCTAGTGCAACCTTGTCACTTCATATGATGCGTTTACCACTTTGTGGATGAAATTGGGTGTAATTTCCTTCATGAAAGTGATATATCTGAGCATATTACATTCCTCTTAGTGGCCTGATGCGATGCACTGCATCCCCTAAGTTGTGATTTTTCTATTCTTTGATTGGTACTTTCTTGGAAACATTAGACACAATGTTTCCTAAGCTAAAGACCTCACATGAACTAATCAAGACTCCTTCAAACATTCTTTTGCATTTTACATTCTTTCATTTTGCTATATGGCCACCTTGCATCACACAGATTGCATGCCTATGGTGCCATCTTCCACTTGTTCATGAGTTCAAAGCATATGAAAATTTGCTTGCCTCATGAACCTCAAAATCCCTTATATTTTTTGGTGCCTTATCAAAGTTATCAGGAGGTATAACTTTGGTATGGTTAAGCGGGAAGCCCAACTAGCGGCACGACTTTCCCCATAGCCACCTTTGTGTGTGTGTGAGGACATACCAGCTAAGAGTGTATGTTCTTCACCTTTTGGGCCTTCTCACCCAGCGGACATCCAAAAATTTTGTCGCCCCAGACTGAGTACACATCTTTCCACACAAGCAGCCTAGATCTGATCCACGACTAGCTGGACAAATGGTTGAAGCTTGATCTAACTTTCCCTCTCTTTTCACTCTTTCACATCACTTTCTTGTGTGATATTTTGTGTTGATGTTTAGTTTTCCATGGGATCTTGATCTTGGGGGCTTGATCATCCCTCTCGATTGTTGTTGTCTTATCTTACCAATGTGGGTGTATTTGGGTCCCTCTCGATATGCATGTCTTGGCTACTTTAGTGTGAGTTTGAAGCAAGTTCATCTTCTCACAAAAGTGGGGGCTAAATGTGCCGCAAAAAATTTTAGCCTTAGCACTTTTCACTCTTTTGGGCATTTTCCGTTGGATTTTGGCCTGACTTTACTTAGACTTAATGTTGTAATGTGGCTAACACATTCACATTAGGCCTTGAATGCTTGAAAATCAATAACAAGATAATAGTGTCTTGAAAAGGTGTTGTGATGTTTTGTAACAAATCTTCCCACTTTTCCAAGACCTTTTCATCATAATTCATCTAAACAACCCCATTTGACCCCTTACCATGCCTTATTTCAAAGTGTTGTAAGGTGTTGTAACACATCTTCACACTTTCCTAGGCTTGTCATCACTAAATCAACCCTTTATTATGAAAAATTGGCCCCTCAATGTACTTATAGGCCCGACTTAAGTGTGTTTTGTTAGAAACCAAGATCACCTGCATGCAATCACCTGTCACATGCAAAAGACATGCAGAACCAAAGAAGATGTTCTGTACACCTCAAAGTAAAAATGCATTATTGAGAATCAATTATTACAAAGAGATCAATCTTTATGAAGGAGATCAAGAAACCCTAAATAAAACCCTAGTGTGCACACTTAATAATTAATCAATTATTAATGTGCCTAAGTTTAGCTTAAGAAACTGAAGGAATAAGTGAATTAATTAATTAATGAGTATGATATAATTAATTAAGTATAATAACTTATTACTCTAACGCCCCCCCTTAAGATGAACTTAGGAAGAAGCTAAAACACTAGAAGAAGATGCATGCAAGAAAGGATGGGTCCCGACAACTAGGCCTGATCAGGTACCCATTTAAAAATGCAAGAAAGAGGTAGAGAAGGAAAACCCAATGGGAAAAACCCCCCTACAATGAGATGACATGTTGCAAAGAAGCATTGGAAGAACACTATAGAGTAACACTGGAACCGCAATCTGGCAAACAAGGAAAGATACTTCTATCTACAAGAAACCATATCGGAATCATAATGATGCAACAACAAACCCAATGCCACGGAACACTCGAAAACTCCAAACGAGAACAACCCTGGAATCTATGAAGCAGCAGTCGATTATTGAATGAATGTGATACTGAAATGAATTACAAAGATGCAAGGAGCACTCTCCCAACTGCAAAAACATCCAAGTAATCTCCAAAACACCCATCAGGAAAAATCTGGAATAATGATAAACTTGGGATAGATACATAAAAAAGTGCATGGACAGCAACATAGAGCTCCTCAATACCTTTCCAACGCCGCAAAGATAGCAAAAATCAGAGATTGTGGAAAAACATTATGAGCTCACCCGAATAAAATAAACATCTTACTTCAAATAGAAATAAATTCAGTAAAATAGAAAAATATTGTAAAATAAACTGCACCATAGCATAGTGCTTGGAACCATCTTTCCGACGATATCTTGTTTTCCCAATTTTGATATCGTATGCCCAAGTTATGCCAAAAACAAAAAAGAAACTGCTCATTTAGGCAAATCAGGGCTAGGAGGGGGCAAAGAGGCCATACGACCACTTATGTCATGCTAATGTCATCCGTTCACGAGTGTAAATTTGATGGCCATCTAGCCGTCGCCTCAAAAAATTGGCCCCCCTGCAAAAGAAATTCAGTGGAGCTCCTAGTCGCCATATGACCGTGCGGTGTGGGTTGTAGTTGGTTGGGGGTTGGGCGCAAAGCGCCCGGTCCCCCATGTGACCGCGGCAGGTTCAGAGGAGCCCGCGGGGGCTAAGCAAGGCCGGTGGTGCGTTGGCTAGGCATCGCCCAGTGGTGTCGGACCGATGGTCGTTGGGCGGCGGGTCCGCTTATAACTGGAGGCACCAGCGCTGATCCCCAAAAAATCATTTTTTTAATATTTTTTCAATTTTGTTGCCTCGTAACACATGCTGGGGAGGTCGTACGACTTCCCTGGAAAAATTGTTTTGCCTCAGAAACCAACTTCTCCAAAATGGATGATTTGACAGGCATTTCTAGGGTTTTGGGGTGCTGCAAACGTGATGGCGACGTCCATTTGAGCCCATAGTGTCCTGAAAAATTGGCTACCCCCAGATCTTGCAAAAAAGATTCCCATGGAAACCCTTGCACTTGAAACTCACTGAAAGGCCATATCTTCAGATCACAAATAGGTAGCTGGAGGTTTGGAGCTCTGATACCATGTTAGAAACCAAGATCACCTGCATGCAATCACCTGTCACATGCAAAAGATATGCAGAACCAAAGAAGATGCTCTGTAAACCTCAAAGTAAAAATGCATTATTGAGAGTCAATTATTACAAAGAGATCAATCCTTATGAAGGAGATCAAGAAACCCTAAAAGGGTAACCCTAAATAAAACCCTAGTGTGCACACTTAATAATTAATCAATTATTAATGTGCCTAAGTTTAGCTTAAGCAACTAAAGGAATAAGTGACTTAATTAATTAACAAGTATGATATAATTAATTAAGTATAATAACTTATTACTCTAACATGTTTCAAGAGACAATACTGTTAAGAATCATTAATCATCATTTAAATCCCGCAAACCATTCAAATTAGTCCAAGTGGACTAAGTCGCCACCTTGGGCGACTTAGTCCCATTTGGCATAAAAATCAAAATTAAATCGAATTTCTAGCAAGATTTTATCTCGAAAACCCTAAGGTCGGCCTGTGATGTGTTATTTTAAGGGAATTAGGGCATAACATGTATAAATAAGGGTTTTTTCCTCATTTCTTTCTTCCTACTCTCCAAAAACTCTTGCATCTTCACAAGCACTCAAGCAATCAATCTTCTCAAGAAAGAGTTCAAGCACTTAACATCTCAGATATCATACATTGGAGTTGGTTCTTGCATATCTTCAGACTTCTTCAACAAGGGTTTGGTGAGTGTTTACATTTACATGTTGTCCTTTCATCTGTCCCTTTACATTTTATTTTATCATTTAGCATTTGATTACCAAAAGGGGGTTTGACTAAGGCAAACCCCTATTCTCTAACCCTAACCATTTTTCCCCTCTTTGCATGTGTGATTTGTAGGTTTGTATGCATATTAGTCAAAAAGTAAGGTGCTAAAAGGTGTCATCATTTCATCCACATCATCCAAAGTCAACAAACCCTAGAACGAGCTTGAAGACAACTTGCAGGTCAATTTTTTAAGATTCAAACACGGGTCTGTCAAAAACAGAAGTACAAGTGGGCACCTACAAATTCCAACCTCGAGACTCTTGAAAGCCCCAAGTGCACTAAGCCGCCATCATTGGAAAATTAGTCGCTATACCAGGTTTGAAAAGTGGTTTCTGTGTTTTTGGTTACCTATTTACTAGAAACTTGTTCTGACAAAGTTTCTTGGGAGAAGGACTAACTCGCCCAACTTGGCGTAAGTGTCCCAGTCAGCATCAACAGTAGAATCTAGTAGATTCTAGGGCTCCTCTTCATCAACCTTCAGATTCAAGGTGCACCACCTCTGCCTTCTTTAGTTCTATTACAGTTTGCATACATATTAGGTCATTTTTAGGTTATTTTACATAGTGCTTTCAATACTCTTGCATTTAATTAGTTTGCATTCATTAGATAATTTCATTTCAGTAGTTAGTAGCATTTAGACATTCTATCACACACAACACACCCCTATTCAGCCCCTAATCTTGAACGAACACCAAGAATACTTAGCGTGAAAGAGGTATTGTACCAACTAGCTCCTAGGTGGAAAACCCTAGGAGCCTATTGGGGAATCCTCTTTCCCTAGTTCATTTTTGGTGGTTCAAATAGCTATCAAAATAGTATGACATGACTATTTTCCTTTGGGATGAAGTTTGAATTTGCATCACAATTACATCATCTACATGTTAGAATGAATTTTTTTTCTAGGTTTTGATTATATCATCAAAAAAATTTGTGGGTATCTATTAGTTTTTATATACAACAAGAGAATCTTGTAGAAACTAAATCAAAAGCATCACAATCCATTGTTTGGAATAGGATTAAAAGAGATGGATGTATTAGGATGAATATGGATATTTGGGAGTTTGATAGATTATAATTTATATGATTTGATGAAATATGATTTAGATGTTTGGATGGAATAGGTCTTTATGGATGGATGGATGGATGAGAATTTATATTACTTGATGAGTTTTTTGATGGAGGAGGATCTATATATATTAACCCGTAAGAATTTATATGGATAGATGTATTTGAATTTATATGGGCTGATAAATGGTTTGGTGGAGTAGGAATTTTATGGTTGAATGAATATTTTGATGGCTTAATATATTAGGAGAAATATGGGTGAATGGACTAAAGTTAGAATTAGAATTATCCTTACACCAATTTTTATTTGGAAGGTTTCCTTTACATAAGTACTCAAGGTTATAATTCAAGGAGGTTTGGCTCTTATTCTTGTGATATACCTAACCATGAAATATTTATTTTGAAGTAGGAACTAATCTAGTTGGCTATAACCTTGTTTGATGTTAAGAAAACCATTTTAGTTATCAATTATTTTCATCTTGATACACAAGGCTATTATCATCATTATATTCATCTAGATCCACAAGGTTGTCATTATTATTATGTTCAAGGGGTTTTAGATTGGTTAATAAAATTATAAATAAAAAGGTGCATGATGATCAATTTAATAACACAATATTATTAAAGTTTTGATTCATTTTTTTCATACTTTATACAAGTAGACTAGAGAAGACAAATAATGCATGCCAAAAATTTATGCTAATCACATAGGACTTTTTAGCTTGTGAACTCACAAATGTTGGTGTAAATAAAGTCTTGTACCTAGTTAATTCATTACTAGGGAAATAGGGGACTTATTTACATGTTAAGTTTACTTAGGTCCTAGGAAGGAATCTTTGCAGAAGGTGTTAGTTGTCATTAGATCTTATCTTATCTTTTGACTTTTTAACACATGTGTCCTAGGTAGTTTTGATAAGTTGTCACATAACATAGGATTAAAACACTTGTCATAATCATGTTTAATCCTATGTCTTCTCTTGGCTATATAACCAGGTGGTCTCATATGTAAATCATATTGAACATATTCTTGGATAATCAATTCCATTGCAATCTTGAGCATTGCATATTGATCTCTCTTGTGCTTTCAAGAAGTGCCTAGATCTTGGGTAGCTATAATCTTCAGCGAAATCTTGCATGGTGTAGTTATTCTATACCAACTCTTACATGGTATCAGAGCTTGTGGGATTGCTTCTTGTTAGTCTTTATTGATAGATCTTGGTAAATCTTAAAAAATTGAGTATGTTCTTCTCTTGCATTGAATGATGATATGAAGAATCAAAAAAGCTTGAAAGAAATACTAGATTTGGGGTTTCCTCTTTGTGGCTTTATATTGCAAGTTTAAATTGAAGCTTTCTGGTGCAAATCTAAGCTCACCATTGAGATCAGAGGGTTCGAGAAAGTTAGTTTTTCCTTTTGTTTCATTCAAATCGTACATATGGGACCATATCTATGAGGGTTTGAGGTTGAAGTGTGGTTGCTAGATCCAGAAGGTAACTATGATTTTTGAGCATTTTGGGTCAAAATAAACCCTTCCATTGAATTCACAAAGCCCAAAAACCCCTATTTTCATATATAATATTTTATATTTTCCCACATAAAAAAAATATGCTTTTTTCATGCGACTTTCCTAAATTTGAAGGCCAAATGACTATCAAAAAACACTGTATTAAATTTAACGACCAAATAACCATCATATGACACTGTTAAATTTGATGCCTAGAAAACCGTCATAATTCACTATCTTAAATTTGACAGCCAAACGGACATCAATAGGTCGCCCCAATCTGCCTCCCTCTCCATCAACAGTTTTGATTTTGTCAGTCTAACTTCAGAAGGGCATATCTCAGTCATACGAGCTCCTTTTTTGAGATTTTTTTTTTTCATTTGGGGTGGAATTTCATTCTCTTAAAATTGGTATAATTTTATTTTTTTTATTCCTTATTTTTTCATAAATTGCATATTTTCAAAGCTATTTTTGAGTCGTTCTTGTTTTGGGAACTTCTAAGGACCCGTTCTTAGAAGTGCATTTAAAAGAAATTATGCATAACATTTTTGGGTGATTTTTTTTGAAAGTGCATAATTTTTCATGTACTTTATATTTTTTGATCAAGTCCACTTTTCTATTGTTAGCAAGTGGCACTAAGTAAAAAGTGCAACTAAAATGGTGAAAAATAGGTTGAGTGTTTGATTGAAATAAAAAGGGGGCTCACCAAAATAATAGTAAATAGACCTATTCTCCACTATTTCATTCAGGAAATGAGATCCAAACATTGAAATGACTATCAACCAAAAGGTGAGTCAAGTCAAGGTGTGAATCTAAAAATTTCCCTTTTATGCATGGAAGGGGGGCCCGATTAAATAACACTTTGGGGAGAAAGATTAAAAATAGAAAATCAAACCCAAAATGACTTCTACTTCCAATCAATGGACCCTCACAACAAGACATCTAGCTTGGAGGTCTCAAGGCTATAGGGAGAGCTAACTAGGGTGCAGGAAAATAAGGATCAGATAGAGCGAGAGTGCGTGAGGCACTCATACGGGAGGCAAGAGTGGTTGGATATGTTGGCATATGGCTTCTAGTGTTGTCATTAATGGAAACCTAAAGTCATGCATCTAGTCCACAGTCTTGTACTTGCTCATACCAACAAACATAATGAAGAACAGGGTATCCGGTTAAACCTGAGTCTATCGATCAAATATGATTTATCTGCTTATCAGTTTGTATTGCACATCTCAAGGAATATCGTTGGGTATCTATAATACCTTACTCTAGAATATTTTGGTTACGCATTCACTGGTGTACGATCTAGGAGATCTGGTGCACTAATTTTCTGGTTATTTGTGCTAGAAGGCCGACTTGGCGAAATTAGTCGTTGTGGATGTTTAAGAAGTGATTGGTTAAATGTTTTTATGTTTGAATATGTTTATTTGGGTCCTCACTATGCTTTGACTGACTATGGGTGGTGCACATAAATAATTAGTTATGGATTTAGCCGACAGTTGAAAAGTATTTTATGTTTTATGTAAGCCGACATATGAATGATCAAATCTTTGATTGCAGATATATATATGAGATTGGTTGTATCATTTTGAAAGAGAGAATGTGTGGAATGAAAAGTATATTAGTGTGTGGTGTGAAACTCTAAAGGATAGTGGTGCGAATTCATTTGTGAATGGATTTGTGATGTGAATTGTAGAAGCAAAGCAGAGCAAAGCGAAGAGCAAAATCAGATAAAGGGTCTAGAATTTGATCCACGAGCCTAAGTGGAACTATAACTTGGCATAAGTAGATGCTAATACTTCAGTTCAATCTTTCAGATGGTTTTAATCTAAACTCTTTTAAGGCATTGAGCCTTCATATTTTTACCAGTGAGCTCTAGGTAGTGTGCGTGAATGCAAGTGCATTCTCTTTTGTAACACTTACATTTGAGTACTCAAATTGTGGATTAACCTCCACTGTGGTTTTTCCCCTAACAGGGTTTCCATGCAAAAATCCTTGTGTTGTGATGTTGTGGATGATTACTTTGTGTGTTTGCATCTTTCTTTTGGTTTAATGTTGAAATGGTTTAAATATCAGATTAATAAGGTTCAAATTTGCTAAAAACTGATTCACCCCCCCTCTCAGTGTTCCCTTGAGTCCAACAATTGGTATCAGAGCATCTGGTTCCTCAGAAGAAGTTTAGCAACTTGAGGTGGATCTTGGAATGTGATGGACTCTAGTAGTCTTCAACAGTAGCTTGTGGTGGCACTTGATGACCTTGATTAGTCTAAAGCAAAAGTTTGGGAATTGAAAGCAAATCTTAGGAATGTTGAGAAATTCATTCAAACATTGAAAGATTAGATTGTTAAATCCAAGGAAAAGAGGAAGAATCTCTATGAATAGATTAAGCAGAAAGAGAGAAAAAACATGGATGATTCTCACCTAAATCAAACCTTGAAGGAAATAACTGAAGAATGTGAAAAGCTTTCTAGAAATAATGCTACCCTAAAACATGACATGGGATCTATGGTGATGAAGATAACTAAGGAAGAAGAATGAGGAGCATCTTTCTCATCCCTTAAAAGAAAGATCTGATGAATGTAGAAGATCAAATGGAGAATTCATTCGGTTAAAAAGTGAATTGCAACAATCCAAAAACACTGAAGAAGAACTTGAATAATAGCTTATTATTCTCAGGGATGAACTTGCTACTACAAATGAGTACAAGGAGAAGTTTAAGATTATTTTTGTTAAGTTTGATGAGTTGAATCAAGGACAGAAGAATGCTAAAGACAAGCGAGGTCTTGGATATGAGAAAGGAGAAAGATTCAGATATGGACAAAGAAATTCTAGGCAAGGAAATCAGATGAACAAAGATGGAAGGTATCTGGTAAGACAACCTAATGCTCAAAAGTTTAATCGATATTGTTTTTCTTGCAATAAATTCGGTCATATGGCTACTCAATGTAGAACTAAAATGAAATCATGTAATTCATCATTCTCTGGTCAGTGTTTCAATTGCAAAAATTTTGGTCATAAATCAATTGAATGCAGAAATGTGTCAAGCTGCTCTATCAATAGAAGGAATGTTGAATGTTAGACCTATGGAAGAATTGGGCATATTGCTAATCAATGCAGATCAAGAAGAAATCAATAGATTTATTGGTCTATACAAGGAACTATTGTGTGTTACAATTGCAACAGATACAATCACATTGCAAGATTCTACAGAAACAAAAATATGGGCAGAAAAGGTCTGGTATACAAAGACAAAAATACACAGAAAAATGGTAAAGAAAAAGGAAAAATTATTGTGGATGAAATAAGAGACTAGATGAAGAAGACATGGGTAAGGAAGAATGAAGCTAATGTTGGAAATGGCTCTACATCGGAAACTGCTTCCGGTAATTCCTCTGAAAATTGATCTCAGGCCATTGGCCTAGGGGAAGTTTTTCAAGAAAATCCTTTTTCCCCTGTTCGTAAGCTGGTACCAAATCATGAAAATATTATCAAAAGGTGTATTAATGATCTATAGAGGCTTTGGAAAACACTCACAAGAAAACTCAAAGAAATCATATGTCCGTAGAAGAATTTTTATCTCGCTATCTAAGAAAACAGGGTATCAAGAAAACCTAGGGCAAAGGCATTTATTACAAGTGTGTGAACTATAAAATATAAGTTGTAGCCCTCATTTGTCACTTTTCATTGAAGAAGAGGAGGAAAGTAGTCTGCGGCAGAATCTTGAAGGAGTAAAGTCAATTTAGAGCGAATCTCAAAATTCATCAGGTAATTCAGTTGTTTTCAGAATTTCCATATATTTTGGTGTGATGTTGTACGAAAGGCGAAATGGAACAAATTAAAGGATCAATCAATTTAGATGAATACAATAGTGAAAATATTAGAGCCATAAGAAATATGTTGTTTCCTGATGAATTGAAATGGGTGAAATAAGCCAAACACAAGAATTTGGACATTTGGAATGAGTTTCCCTATTTTGAGAACACAAAATTCATTAAATTCATTTTAAGTAGATTGAATGATGACACTTTTATTCTAGACAAACCCTACAGCATTTCGTAAGAAGTAATTGAAAATCTAACTGGATTATGAAAAATTGGGGATTTACCAAGAAAGAAATCAATCCGGAATAAATAAGTTGAAACCCTAATTGGAGTTATTGAAGATCAAAGGGCATTGATAATCTCGACAATCAAAAACTTTGTGACAAGGTACATTGCACATGGCATATCATATAAAATCTTTTTCAGAAACAAAGAAGGAGAAACTTCGGCTAGTCCAGTCTACATCTCACACAAAATGATAATGGAAGGTCAAGACTTTGACATGTGTGGTATGTTAAAGGATCAACTAATGGAGAATGTGCAATTAGAAGATGGCAGATTAGCCTTTCAGGTTTGGTACTCTATTCATATGTCTAGTAATGTACTTTTTGAATTGTTTACCAATGAAAAACAATGTGGTGTGGAAATTAAATGAATCGATGTGCAAACAAATCCACACACACTAAGAATTTGGCTAACTGTGATCAAGAATTTGAAAATTTATTTAAGATTTTGCTAGGAAAATTTGGCTCAGTTGGTATTTCTCTTCTAGTAAAAGCACTTGAAGTTGGTTCCTCTTTCGGTGGGATGGAGAGAAAGAAGAAAAGAGAAAAATAAGTTAGTGTTTGTACTCCTCTAGAATGGAAGATTATGAAAATTGAAGGAAAAGGAATGGGAAATTTTGGATATACTAGATGAGGAATCTGATGAGGAAACTGAGGACCTATAGGGAAAAGAGCAAGATTCAGTTGGATTAGAACAAGAAAAGGAAATGACATAAGCAAGTGAAGAACAAGATGACTTGACAAAAGATAAGCTACAACAACTTATTCACATGGAAGGTGGAATGCATAAAATTGCTCAATTATGGTCTATCAGACCCTCATATGATCAGGATATGATTCTAAGTGTACTAAGTGATCATGTTATACACAGTCAGATCAAACTAGAGAATTTGTAGAATATTTTACCTGAAGAAATGATTGAATGCATTAAGGAAACTTTGGACTCTGAATTTCAAAGAAAAGAAGAAGGAGAAGTAATCTCTCATTTGAAGGAGCAATTTAGGCTATCACTTACCAAGTTGAACAAGAGGATGAATGAGTTGAGGCAATGCATAAGTGTAGCAAATAACATCTACAACTATTGCATCTATTGGCCTCATGCAGTTGGGAAATACATAGACAAGTTGGAGCAAATTGAAACATAATTGAATGGGATTGGAAAAAGTTTCGATATGCTTCAGGATCAGGATGGTACAATTAGGAAAAGAATTCAAGAGCTACAGTCTAAGCACACAAATGTTTAGTTCACTAAAAACACACTTATGGACACTTTTTGGAAAGTGAAGGATCTAACTGAATGTAGTCTGGAACAAATGGTTGAGATACTGAGGAAAGGTGAAAAATTAGAGGATGTGATCACAATTCTGGAATCCCTAACTGAGATTTTCAACAGGTTATCCAAGAATAACAACATGATAATAATCATTGGGATTGCAATAGAAGCTTTGAAGAAATTCCTCCCAAAGATGAAAGAGAATCACAAGATAATTTTCTAAGTAGCAGTTGTTTGTTTTCAAAAAAATTGAAGTTTTGGTTGAGCACGTGTTCTGTCAATTGATTTTTCACTTATGTCAAGTGTTTTTTTGGCATAAGGCTTCCAGCTTTGTCATTGATGTCAAAGGGGGAGAGAAATCAATGAAAAATGCCTCATCAATCTAAGGGGGAGCTATGTTTTGGAATTTTGAAGTTTGGCAGCGTACTCATATTGGTTATGAAACTTAGTCATTTTTCACTAAGTGTTGCCATCAATGCCAAAGGGGGAGATTGTTGGCATATGGCTCCTAGTGTTGTCATTGATGGCAACCTAAAGTCATGCATCCGGTCCACAGTCTAGTACTTGCTCATACCAACAGACATAATGAAGAACAGGGCATCCGGTTAAACCCGAGTCTATCGATCAAATATGCATTATCTTCTTATCAGTTCATGTTACACATCTCAGGGAAGATATTTGGGTATCTATAATACCTTACTCTAGAGTTTTGTGGCTACGCATCGCTGGTGTACGATCTAGTAGTCCGGTGCACTAATTTTTTGGTTATCTGTGCTAGAAGGTTGACTTGGCAAAATTAGTCGTTGTGGATGTTTAAGAAGTAATTGGTTAAATATTTTTATGTTAGAATATGTTTATTTGGATCCTCGCTATGCTTTGACCAACTATGGGTGGTGCGCATAAAGAATTAGTTGTGGATTTAGCCGACAGTTGAAAAGTATTTTATGTTTTATGTAAGTCGACATATGAATGATCAAATCTTTGATTGCGGATATATATATGAGATTGGTTGTATCATTTTGAAAGAGCGAATGTGTGGAATGTGAAGTATATTAGTGTGTGGTTTGAAATTCAAAAGGATAGTGGTTCGAATTCATCTGTGCATGGATATGTGATGCGAATTGTAGAAGCCGAGTAGAGCGAAGAGCAAAATTAGACAGAGGGTCCAGAATCTTATCCATGAGCCTAACCGGAACTCTAGCTTGGCATAAGTAGATGCTACTACTTCAGTTCAATCTTTCAGATGGTTTTAATTTGAACTCTTGTAAGGCATTGATCCTTCATATTTTTAGCAGTGACCTCTAGGCAGTGTTCCTTAATGCAAGTGCATTCTCTTTTGTAAAACTTATATTTGAGTACTCAAATTTTGGATTAACCTCCAACATGGTTTTTCCCCTAATAGGGTTTCCACACAAAAATCCTTGTGTTGTGATTTTTTGGATGATTACTTTGTGTGTTTGCATCTTTCTTTTGGTTTAATGTTGAAATGGTTTAAATATCAGATTAATAAGGTTCAAATTTGTTGAACATTGATTCACCCCCCTCTCAATGTTCCCTTGAGTCCAACAGGATCAAGGTGAAGTTCCTATGAGTGTCCATGAGAAAATCACGATCGCATTCTATTGTATCTCGATGGATGCCACCACTAGGCCTCAAGGGGTCTAGAAGCCATAAACCTCACTAGAATTGTATATATATGTACTTGAACTCTCTATTTATGATATATATATATATACATGAGCATTTATGTTTTGTTCTTTACGAGCTTATGTATAATTAGATTTTAATGTGATCTATTAAGTAATCCTTAGAATATTTAATATATGTCTCCATGATCTAATGTTTATGTGATCTAATTAAAAAAAATAAGTTTTCATTACATGTTACATTGTGATTGAGTATGCTATGTTAAATTAAATGCACTTTATGGTTTAATTTCAAGACATTAAATGCATATAAAGGATCTAATCTAACACAACAAAAAATATGAATTTGAATAGTATAAAAACTAAAGTAACAATTCAAACTAATTTGAATTATCACCTTAGACTATAAGACACACCAAGATCGTCTGCCAAAGAAGGAAGCAATGTGAGATAAAAATAGAAGACTATCTACTTAATCTAACAACACTACTTGTGTATAGGTTGTCCTATATATAATGTTCATAAGTGTTTAGCATAATACAACTTGTTAACCTTGTGAAGCTTGAACCCATCCCTAAATTCAATGCCACCAAGCATAACACACCTTGCTTGCTAGTGGAGCCTTGCCTATGTTCATCGGTGCTTAGCATAACACAACTTGTTAAGCCTTATGAAGATCAAAACCTAAATGTGTGTGGTGCCTTATTGAAGTTTTCAGGAGGATAGCTTTGATATAGTATGGGAGCATAATAAGATTCTCTCATTTGCTACTTTCTAGGGACTCACCTTTTGGTTGATAGTCATTTCATTATTTGGATCTCATTTCTTGAATGAAATAGTGGAGAATAGGTCTATTTACTATCATTTTGGTGAACCCACTTTTTCTTTCAATGAAACACCCAACCTATACTTTTCATCATTTCATTGTAAGGGATATATTCTACCCACTTCATGAAGTAATATTTCACAGTAATTATAAAGGTATGTCCGAATGAAGAGGGTGGTGATATTTTTCCAATAAGATCCAATCCCTAAACTGAGAATGGCCAAATATGAACTTGGGCATGAAGCTCGGAAGTAGGAGCATGAATCAAATTGTTATGTTCTTGCATTTATGATATTTCTTAACGTGGGAAAAATAATCTTGTTCCATGTGTCTCCAATAATAACCTATACATATTAACCTTTGCACTAATGATCTTCCTCCAAAATGTCCTCCACAAGCACATGCATGAGCTTCTTCAAGTGCTATAGGGATTTCGGATTGTTTAAGACGTCTAAGAAAAAGACCATTAAATGATCATCTATATAAAAAATCTTCTAGAATTATGTACTTAGATGTAAGTTTTTGAAGACGAGATCGAGTGTTCTTAGTTGTAGGCTCAAGAAAGGTACCATCTTTTATGTAATTAAATATCGTTGTGTACCAATCACTAGAGTTTTTGACATCGGTTACTAACACTTCTTTATCTTTATCATCAATTGATGGTTTTAATATTTTTTAGATTGTGAATTTGAAATCCACAAAAGGGTCCTTAGGAGATACAAGGGAGGCGAAACTTGCCATTGCATCTACACGTCAATTATCCTTTCATGGTATGTTATCAATGGTGTATGATTCAAATTTATCTAATAATGTCATCATAAGGTCTTCGTATCGAATAATTTTATCATGCTTTGATTGATATGAACCATTTATTTTTTTAATGACCAATAAAAAATCACTTAATATGGAAATGTGTTGAATACCTAAGGCTAACGCCACATGTATACTAGTAATTAAAGCTTCATACTTTGTAGTTTTATTCATGCATAGGAAGTTTAGATGGAAGGATAAGGGAAAAGGATTTCCTAAGGGAGGAATTAATATAACCCTAGCTTTGGAGCTAGTTTGACACTTAGAGCCATCAAAGTACAATTATCATGTTTCTTTTTCTTTTTTGACAGTCAAGACACTTGCATCAAGGAATCAGTCTATATTAGGTAATGCTAATGGAGAAGGAGAATCAGCTAAATGGTTGGTTAAGGATTGTCCTTTGATTGCCTTATGAGAGACAAATTTAAGATCAAACTCAGTTAACAACATAACCCATTTAGCTAAACATCCCAATAAATCATTTTTGGGAAAAAAGATGTTTTAAAGGATCAAACTTTGTCATCACATGTATTTCTGCATTTAGCAAGCAATGTCTTAATTTAGTAGTAGTGAATACAAGAGCCAAAAATTGTTTTTCTATCATTGTATATCGTGTTTCATAATCAATTAAGGTTCAACTAATGTAATTGTTACCTATTTTTTCTTATAGCTCAATCAGGTAGAGTTGGAATGTAGTTTACAACTAAAGAATAAAGGTACATACAAATTTCTACTAATGTTTTCTCATCGCACAAAAAATGTTTTCAAATGAAGTATTATGCAAATGTTTTACAACAAAAAAATATTACACAATTTGCATAAAAAATTATTGTTTTATTCATTGTATAAAATATGATGTCCCACACAAGTTGTGGGAGTAACTAATCATACATGATGAAATGTAACACAAAGAGTAAACTATACAACTAAAGAAATAAAGAACATGAAAGGAAATCTGATTCGTCATTTCTTGAATGATGAATCACAAGGTTGCCAGTTGTGTCTTCAATTTCAGCTCCAACTCCTTCATTGGTTGCTCCAGAGATACCTATAGAAATAGATTGTGTTAGATATCGGAATCAAATTTCTCTTCATATGCATACACCAACAGATATATAATCTACTCCTATGAAACATTTGATCAAATATGCTAATTTCACAAACATTCAGGAGCAAAAGATTAAAATCATTATTGGAAGCTTTTGGCTAAATTATTTTATCTAGCATGTTTGTTCACGGTGCACGTATAGGTACATTTTTCACTGTTGGATTACTTTGCACTAACATCACAACATGTGGAGTAAAATGGGCTCTCACAAGGGTTGAGCCCAACATGATGCCCTTTTGTTTTGAGAGGGATGAGAGTGTAAAAGCATTACATTTATCAACTTTGAGCATATATCTCATCACCTATAATGGTGAGTTGGTTGAAATCACTATTATAAATGACAAAATATTTGCTCAATTGGAAACATTGCTATATGAGATATGGACAGTCATGTCATTGATATGAAATTAACCTCATATAACAATGTTTTTAGGTGTGGTGAAAGAACAAGAATATAAATAGTTCAAAGAGGCCAAATAGGGGTTAAGCATTCAAAAAGGGGATTTAATATGCAAGGAAATTACATATGAATAGAGAATCAAATGGAATTAACCCTAATGAATCAAATGTAGTGGAGTAGTTTCAAGCAACTAGAAAGATAGTGCTCATTATGGTTGGCTTGTACCCGTTACTATGAGGCAGATCCGATTGTCATAAAGGTAGTAATTTTGAGGGAGTGAGTGCTAAGGAAGGTAGCTAAGGAAGAGATGTTTCATTTCCACTTGAAACTATTAGTTCCATTTCTCATTTGTCACCATAGAGACTCAAGATTAGCATGCACATATGGAAGACAATTACAGGTAAAATGGCACAATTTATGCAAAAAAGATAGAGTACAAATATTTGTTTTTATAGGTGATGCTACAAGAGACCATGTTGTTTCCAATAAGAATGTGCCCTTCAACATTCAATAATTGATTAATATGTTTAGCCTAATGAAGCAACAAAGGATCACTAGAGCAAATTATTGACCTCTGCAAATGCACTTAGGTTGAGAAGCAAGGCATATTTAGTAAGTAGGGAATTTTTTGAATAAGGACTTTGATCTCTTGTTGTATATATTCAATGAACCATATCGGGTTACATCTGTTGAAAACCTTCACAGAGAAAGTTTTGGCAACATTCAGATATAATAAAACTATAATGGGTTCATGACACTTTTGAGTCCAAAGGTGTATGTACATATTTTTTAAACTATTGTTGTTTGAGGAATGCCATACCCAATTACATTGCACTTGGAAGGAGCTTTGGAAACTACTTCTCAAGATGCAAACATAATGGTTCCAATGAAAAGTTTTGATAGATGAGCAAAGGTTGGTCCTGAAAGCAGTTGACATCTTTATATGGGAGGGTTTTTTTATTAAATCAAGGATCAAAATATTGGAAGGGAAGTCATGTGACACTAGAGAAGCAATGTGACAGTCTCATAAAGAATATTCTTGTGATGATAGTGTTTATTATGATGATGAATTGCAAGTTGTACAAATTGAAGACCTATGTAATAGCCAACTGTGACTCAGGCATGTGGTTGTTTGACATAAAATCTGAAAGGATTGTGATCTCATGGGACAATCATTCTAAGTGGTAGAGTGTGATCATATAGGGAAAAAAATAGAAGACATTCCTCATGACTGTGGTTTTGGACAATGTACAGTGAATAGTGAGTGGCATAATGATCACAAAAGGTAGCCATCAAGGACTATGATTGGACAAATGGCAGCAGTGTATACATAATATAGTCAAGATAAACAAAGATAGAACCATGGCTTGCAGTGGATTTTTTAAAATGAAACCTAGAATGTGGAAAATGAAGATTCAAAGCCAAAACCTTCCAGAAACAGAGCAAAAATGCTTATGTGAAAGCCCTGAGTATGAAAAGAGTTCAACAATGGTAGAATCCAAAGGTAGTCAAAGTGAAAGGTTCAGCCTACAAGCAAGAGAAAACCCTCGAGTTTTCCAGAAGTATCAAGATGGAGACTCGAGACCGAGCATGAACAAAGAAGCACATAAAACGAAAACACATTCATCATTTTTCTCAAATACAGCTCAAAACAAGGTTTTCATTTACAGATAATGAAAAATGGTGCAAGTTTTACACACAGAAACCTTACCCAACTCGGCTTCATGTTCTTACTTTCTACTCTCATGTTCATTGCAGAGAGTCAAAAAATTATTGTAGCTCAATTTTATGGGAGTATTGATTCAACAGTTATTAACATTGTATTTTAGTTTTGCAGAAGAATTCATTTTGGCCTTCCAATAAAATCAAGTATTTTCCTTCCAGATTTTAGGTGTCATCTTTTATGTTTGATTTGATAAGAAATTTATTGTGTTTAAATCTAAAAACCTATATTTTTCTATCTCACTCATAGGTGTATGTACACAACTAAGTTTAATTTCATAGGTCATACATTGTGCATGTGATTCATTTTATCATTTTGGTTGTGAAAACATTGCTTTTCCTTCAAAGAGGGTAAATTTTTCAAGCTTTTGTGTGAATTATTTATGTAGTTGGGATATTCAAATTTAGTTGTGCAAATAGAAATATTGAAAGGTCCTTGTGAATTAGATTTCAATTTCATCATCCTTTAGGTGCATCACCATCCTTTTAAGTTTAGTTTTTACCATTAATTTTACAACCTTCTATCCCTTTTCTTGCATAATCATTAGTTCCTTAGAAAATCAAAAGGGGTACCAACCCATAATCTAGAGGTCTATCTTCACTATAGGGTACCCACAACCTAAAGGTATTCCAATATTTCAACAAGATTAGCTAGGGTGCAATCCTAGTTGATAACAGTAATAAACAAGATGTTATCTACCAATGTCGTCTTGTTGAGCCAACAATGCTGCTAGAACATGGGCTAACACTGTTGTATAAAGGATCAATGGTTTTTCTTGCATAGAAGGTTGTAAAATAGGTGGAGTATCGAGATAATATTTTAAACTCTCAAAGGCCTATTTACAATCCTCATTCCACTTAAACTTAACCTCCTTCTTAAGAAGTTTTGTAAAGGGTAATGTTCAGTCTACTAAGGATGCTACAAAATGATGAATAACTTGAATTCTCCCTTGTACGGTACACAACTAAGAGATATTTTTAGGAGGTGACATGTTAATAATATCATTTATTTTATTCATGTCCACCTCAATGCCTCTATAAGATACTATAAAACCTTAAAAAAATCCACTATCTACACCAAAGACACTTCTTTGGATTCGATCTAATGTTATATTTTCACATTCATTCAAATATTTTTTGAAGGATTTTAACATTCTCTTGTCAAGTTAAGGATTTGGCTAGAATATCATCAACATAATCTTCCAAAATCTTGTGTATGTAATCATGAAATATCAATGTCATAGCTCTTTGATATTTTGTGCCTGTGTTCTTTAATCCAAAAGGTATAACCACCCAACAAAACATCCCCCAAGCTATGGTAAACGATGTTTTGTATTGACCTTGAGTGTTTATAAAGATTTGATTATATCCCGAGAATCCATCCATGAATGACAACAAAGTATGTCATGTAGTCCAATCCACTATCATGTCAATATTAGGAAGGGGAAAGTCATCTTTAAGAGATGCTTTATTTAGGTGATGAAAATCCGTACAGATCCTACTATGATTATTATGTTTCATGAATGCGACAATGTTTGAGATCCATGAAGAATAGTCAATAGGTCGTATAAATCTAGCTACAAGGGTTTTTTCAATCTCAGACTTAACCAATAAATCTATCTTAGGATTCATCTTACATATATTCTATCTTACTGGTTTAGCATCTTGTTCAAGAACTATGTTGTGTGTCACTATCTTAGCATTGATACCCGACATATCCAAATAAGCCCAAGCAAAGAGTTCATAAAATTCGTGTAGTAATGTTGCATGATCTTCTTGTTCATCCTCATCCAGACACTTTTCTATTTGAATCAATTTGTCTTCGTTAGATGTATCCATCAGTATGTTGATTGTATCTCCCATAGGAGGTGCATTTTATTGCAGAATTTCATAATTATGTTTTTCTTTATCATTGTCAATATCATTGAGTTCCTCATGTTCATTCACTTGTTTAGCGCTAACCATAGCACAAGTAACTCCTTGTTTCTTAGGGGGAGTAAATGACTTTTCATAAAATCCTAACATTTCCTTTAAGGCTTCATCATCTTCAAAGTATTCCAATGATTCTTCACATGTTGTATCAATCAATTCAGTATGCTTTAAAGTGAAACTTGTCTTAGAGGAACTACACGTGATGGTGTTAATGTTGAGCAAGGATCTTTACAGTGTTGCTTTCGTTATCTTAGAAGGGGAATATCCAAGACCATTTTTTGTTTCTTGTGTGGTAGGCTCTATAGGAACATGGATACCCTATTATTTTCTTCCACATCCTTTTCCATCATAACCAAGTTGTTTCAAGAGCTCATAACCTCTTCCATAAAGTTTTTCCATCTCTTTCGAATTACGTGGTTGTTGATAGTCAAATTCATCAAATTTTTTTGTATAACTTGTATCTTCTTCTTCTAAAGTGGTTGAGGTAGATGCTTGTGATTTTTCTTCTAAGTTTTGTGTTGACATTACCATTGATTCTTTTTCCTTTTCAAGTTGTTTTGTTGTCATCTTATATTCTCCCATGAATGTTGGTGTAAAATATAACAAACCCCAATCATCTTCCAATAACTTCATGACCTCTTCTATATTATTCTATTTTTCTTGTTCTTACGTGATTTCAACTTTGGAAGTTGGTATCAATGTTTTTAAAAGACTTTGTTTATATTTTTTAGTGTGAAAACAACTTTCAAGTTTAGGGTCAACCTCGAGTCTGTAAAATTTATTATTGTAAACATACTTCATTAAATGATGAGAGTCAAAGGTACCACCTAAATTTCATGAATCCATGGTCTACCTAAAATTAGATTATATGTAAGATCATGAGACATAACATGGACGGTAGTTTGCAATGTAGTTTTTCCAACTATAACAAGTAATGTGATCACATCAAGTGGTTTTTTCCTAGTTTATCAAATCCACGAATGGAAAATGAGTCAGGTTCAATCCTACTCTTGTCAATTCCAATCTTATCCAGAAGTTTCAAACTACACACATTAAGGGTTGATCCATTTTCAACAAGGGTTCTCTTGATTGTTGTCCTATTAATAACAACTAAATTCATGAAAGCTTCATATTATTTTTGAACTTCCAAGGACAGTAACTCACTTTGGTGAAAAATAATGTCTAAATTAACTGCATAAATTCCTTGAACTAGGGCTGCCACATCATTTAGGTTTGCATTAGGAGGAATAACAACTTGTTGCAAAGTTGTTTGAAGCATACTCTGGTAGTTAGGTGAGACTTAAATAAGATCCCATAAGGATATCTTAGCAGGAGTATTCTTAAGTTGTTCAACAAGTTCATACACCTTTCCACTATGCAAAGAAAATCGACGAGCACTAGGCAAGATAGGTTTAGGTAATGGTAATGAAATGGGAGGGTTTTGTTGTTGCTTATTGTTCCTTGTGTTATATGTATGAGAAATAGTATTGTAACCTAGTTGTTGTGCAACATTGTCATTATCAAGTTGCCTTGTAAAGTTCAAGATATGTCCTGGTTGCCATGGTTTCTTTTTAGGTGGTTCTAACATAAGCACGGGTTTATTTTGGACTTGAGGTTGGTGTGAGGGTGGGTAAAGGATAAGTTGAGGTGTGATTGTGTTAATGTCTTTATGTTTTGTTTTTTCATGACAAGCCTTAGTGGATAAACCTTGTGAGATGAAATACTCAAGGGCTTCATCTAACATATCAAATTCATCATTAATAAAGGGCTTGATGGATAGGCTAACTTGGAAAAAATATTTGACATGATCAAATAACCATTCTTTCTCCAAGAGTTCCATCAAGTTTTGTTTGTTTCTTTTAGTGTTTTTGGTTTTTTTGTTTTTGTTTTCTAATGATTGCAAAATGTAAACTAATCTATCTAACTATACAATAATTTTGAAAATGAAAGAAAAGTGTAGAGATCTAACATTAATTTTGATTGAAATATGCAAGAAAATGATCTTCAAAATGTTACACAATCTAACTAAATGAGAAATATTTTGAATGTTCAAATAAACTGTTTCAAAAAACTAACTTTCTATCTAGAAACATAAACAAAAATGCAAAACAAAGATCAAAAATCACTCATTCACCCTCGGGAAAATGGGTCCCATATTAGGGTTTTTTTTATTTGAATTTTTTGTTGCTGGGTTTTTCCTATATGTTTTCTATCTCTGGTCTATAATAGAAAGTGTTGGTTATTTTTTAAGAACCAAACTTATCTCCAGAAATACCAATGGACTTTACCATCTCCAATAATCAGTACTTTGAAGGGATTGGCCAACGAATGAGTGGAAGCTGCAAAATTTCTACTCCTACACTTTGGGCTCTGTGAAAGCTGGGAGGGTTATCCCACAATGTATACTTTTGAATTCATGCAATTATAATAAAATATATTTCCAATAACATATACTTCTCATTAGACTGCTCAAGATCCTAATACACTAAACAAGTTCGTGGCTTATTCAAGAATGTGTTATACTTTAGAACATGAGAAGGTGGGACACCAACACGAAACAACTAAAATGGTATCCATAAAGGTTTGTAAATAAAAAGTGATTAGTTAACAAATCAACACATAAATTGAATCCTGAATACTTCACATGAACCAGTGCCTTCATTCCAAGTGTGGAGTCACAACCAACCTATCTAACCAGATAACAATTCAACAATAGTAACATATAATTTCAATAGAAACTGGATTACAACATTCCCATATCACATTCATGACTAATACTACTTATTAATATCCTAGAACTTGATCCTTACGAGTTATTAATCTCATCCAAGTATATACATTAATTCATTGAATCAATAAGCAGGAATGAAATTAAACATCCACTGGTGAACAATGGAGACAAATAAAAGACATCCTATATTACTTTCATTCATAACTCATTAAGCGAGCACACAAAGAGACAATAGCCATGAAATTGGTATTTCTCAGTATATATTTTTCTTTGTTGTTATCCAGATTGCATACATAATTATGAACTCCAAAACTAGAGAAAAAAACTCTAAAACATGCTTTGTATTCCTCTTACAATTCACAATGTTAATTAAATAAAACAACAAACCCCCTACTTCCTAGCCCTGAATTCCTTCTTATAGAAATGAAGGAGCAAAAACAAGCCTCAGGCCAGAAAGTACACACATCAAAACCCTATTGGACCGCCATATCAAAGATTCTCCCATTTAGTTACAATGCACTCCCAAGAGGTGGGAAACCTGTGAAGAAATGAATGTAGTCCTCATTCGCTGCTAGAGATCAGGTCCTATTTTCAAAATGGGTTCAACTGAACAGTTACCTCAAAACTTGTTCCCATGCACAAAAAGTGAAAAGAAGGAAAAGCATGAAGAAAGTAGAAAAAGACAAAAGGTAAAACCACTTCTGCAACCTTGTCATCAATTCAATTTTTAGAAATATGCACTATGTTTCTCCATAATTTATCAAAAGCCTAATCTGTACTAAATCAAAGCCATGTAGTGCATTCCCATCTGTCTGTTACTCATCATGGTTGCAAACCTCAAAACTTTAAATCACAAACCAGCCACCCCTATAGAAAAACCCCCACTCCTTCCAAATACCTACCTTTCCATGCTAGGAATTATTCTTCAGTAGGCCAATCAAAATTCATTACTTCTTCAGCCCTTTTCCTATAAGGTGCATACTTGGTGACAATCTGGTTAGCTTCTTTATCAAATTCTAGCAACACAGTCTCGACATGGACTAGCATATCCAAATTCACTGTTAATGTGTCCATATCAAATTTCTGATAGATTTTTATAGCTTGATCTTAGATAACACTATTTAATTCACTTCTCCATTCCTGTAAAGTCTTAATGTTGCCATCATCCTTTAAGATAGATGGGAGAAGACCATGATGAGATTCAAGGAAGGATTTCACCAATTCCTTTATCCTATTCTCCAATGCTTCAACATTCCCTTTGTATCCCTCAATCTTGTTTACAAGAAGCATACTAGGCTTAAAACTTTCAGGTGGATTGGGATCTTGCTTAACCTCAATTCCTATCAATATCAATTCTTTCTTCCTAGGGATCCAGACCTCCATGAGTGGAATGGCTCTTTCTCTGTCAATATCAAGCATTTTGATGGCACCAACCATGGATGAATAACTATAGTGAATACTATTTAGTTTGTTATTCACTTTTCTGTTTAGATGCTCTAGTACCATTGTGATAATCCTCATGTTGCTCTTAAAATCATTTTCATCATGATTTTTACATTTTTCTTTCTATGCACTTAATTCCTTAAGCAACTCTTCCCTTTTAATATCCCCTTTCGCTTGTGGCCCCTCTGATATTCTAGGTTCTACTATAGAAATGGGTGCACTTCCCATATTATATGGCACAATTTCCCATGAAGTACGTACATTGGTAGTAAACTCAAGGGATATATCTTCTTGCACAATACTGGGGGAATCAACATCACTCTATTTGATCTTTCCAGGTTGTAACTTTTATAACACATCTTCCAACAATGCCATATTTGTATGTAATTTCATGTTATCTCTCTCAAGATCACCATAATTAACCAATAAATTGTTCAATTTTGTTTTGAGTTTATCCTTCTCATCAGTCACACACTCCACAGTAGCCCTGGTGAATTGTGCAACATGAATAGACAAATTTTCAGCTTCTAAGGCCTCCCCTGTAATCAAGTGCGGGCTCAACAATGTCTGACTTTCTTGTGCTTAGGGCTAAAGACTAGATAGCCAAGGCTTCCCACTCTTCATTGAAAGAAAACCCTTGTAATGCAAGTGCAACTTCTTCCTCTGTATCATAGAGTGGTCTGTCACATTTCTTGATTGTGTAAAAAGTTATGGCTGAATCTAGATCCCACTATGGTAGCAACAAGATACCACTTGTTCTCACCAATTCCTGACCTTCTTTTGCAGTCATGTTTTGAAACTTGATCCTCATCTCATTTAACACCCTTTTCTGAATGACACCATCAGGAAATTCTAGATGAAGGCTCCTTTCTATAGCCACACTGTTTGCATACTCCTCTCTTTTAGCCCTATATCCAAACTCCAAAAAAACTTTAGTTCTCACAAATGAGTCATCATCCAAGAATTTGGTACATGCCTCAATCAGCATGCCATCACTTCCATTGATCCCTTTGAGATCAACATTACTCAATCTTTTTCCCAATTGATTTGTTGCCCTTACTATAGATTAGTAGGTACCGATTCTTGTATTTCTTTCTCGGATACCCAAATATCATCATCATAATCCACTAAACTAGTGGCCACAATTTTCTGTCTTTTTAATGGTGGCTCCCCATATGGTATTTCACTAGGTGGTGGAGAATCAACATCCACAATCTCATACTCTACCAGCCTTGGTGGAAATGGGGGTGGTACTTGTAACATAGGAGAAGGAGGTCTATGTTCCTCATGTTGAGTGAGGGCACTGGGTTCATCATATTTCCCTTCCTTATTCTTTCTCCTTACAAAAAACTTTATTTTTGGCTCCTCAGGGCCTCGTGATGTAGACTCTTCTCCTATAGAAGAGATTCCTTCTCCACTCTATTCTTCAGCAATTGGAGCCTTCCCTTTATATTTACTAACTACCCCTTTACTTTCAAGGTGGCCTACTATGGAATCAAAATTCCTTCTTACATGCTCCACCTTCTGAATTATATCCTCAGCCTTAGGAAGGATTCTAAAATTAGGCTCTTCCTACTTTATTTTCCTTTGTATCTTATTAAATGAAATCCATCTTGCAAACCTCTTTTTCTGTTCCACACTATCAGATAGATTGCTTATTACATCTTCTAGATAGTGGAAAATATGAGCATATTTGTAGCTTTTGTTTCTCTCATTCAACCAGGCCATAAAACCTTCAGGATCATATCTGACCCTCTCGATTGTCCTTTGCATGTGGTATGTTTTGAGCACTTCAATGATATTGTTCCAACCTCCTTTGGTCATTACAAAATCATAAAACATGTGTATAAAGGAAAGAAAGTTCCCTTTCCCTGATTCAACTAATGTTCATTCTCAACATTTCCTAATTCCACATACCCTCAAGGAAACCAATTCTTTCTGGCACAAACCTTGGCAACAAGTGAGGTGCTACCTTAGAACCATATACTCTTAAAACAGTGAAATCGAGGAGTGAAATAACATCTCCCTAGTTATGATCAATTCCTATCTTAGGCCTTATTTCCTTTGGCCTTAAGAAATCATGTAAAGCAACACGAACTCTAGGAAACTTCACAATCAAAGCTCTCTTTAATTCAAAAGAAAAAAATTCTAGAAAGTGACATAATCATATGTCTTGTCATCCTTATCCAAGACTTTAGTCCAACATTGCACGAAAAAATCCAAGTCACCTGCCTTTCTTTCCAAGTCAATATTATGTCCAAAATACATTGCACCCTTGTATAAAAACGTATGCATCAGTAGTGAGTACTAGCTGCATCCTACCCCAAATTCACCTTTCTTTAATCTTACCAGCCCCTCATGCATTCTTTCAGAAAGAAATCCTGCATAATCATATACTGCACAATATTAGGGATGTTGAATATGGGCAGCCATATACATCCAGGCCATTGGCATTCCAGAGACAAGATCATAACCAATTATTTGAAAAATGGAATAGAAAGTCCTTTTGAAATAAGGAACAAAATAGTTAACAGGGAAAGGTTCCTTATCATGTGGTCCTATCACAATCTTTCATCTTGCAATTTTTGCTAGAAATCTTGGTAAAACATGGACTCTGAATGAAATCTTGGTCTTCTCATACTCCTGCCTAAGAGCATCTTCATTTATTTTAGGCATTTCATCATTCCATTGAGTGAGCTTGAAAACAAGGCCCAATTCCTCCTTAGTGATCTTAACCATTTCCTTTCCATCATAGGTTCTAATAGTCCTCATGACTAGGTCATAGTTAGTAGCTATTGCCTTAAGAAAGTCGACATCCATCTAAACATTTGGCACAACTAAATTTCATAGATCACAGTTCCAAGGGTTTTCCATTGGGACACCCATATTTTTGTTCTTGAACCAACCGTAGAACAATTCCCATCCAGTATAGGGTAGTTTAGCATCCTTGATAGAACCTCTTTTTTCGAATAGACCTTTGGCTATTTGTGGTCCTCTAGGAATCAATTGGTCTCTAGGTTTGTCACTAGTGGAGGGTGGTAATTGATCCATAAGATCTTTATTCAGAGGTCTTTTGGGAGCGAAAACCTCCCCTTTAAACAAAGAAGTTTTTTCCTTAGGAGCCATAATGCAAGAAGTACAACAAGGAAATTTTTTTGGTCTAGCTGAACAAGGCCTACAGATTTTGTGAGGGTTTGGCATAGGTTATACAAATGCATAATTGAAAAAATCTCTTTTTTCGAACGCCAAGCCTTTAAAAACTAAACTAAGAAAAAACCCCAATAGGTGCAAGCTTGAGAAAACACAACCTATCAATAATGATAGAAGAAAAGCGATAATTGACTTACTATTTTCTTGTAAGTTGACAACCCTAGTTCCAACTTGAGAAAATGTCGAGCAACCACAACACGAGCTCCAAGAGTGTATTGAGTGTACTCACAATGTTGGATTATGCCTCAGATAAATATTTATAATCATGCAATTCCTTACTTTGGTAGCTCAATATCCTTTTAGTTATTAAGAATCACTCGCACAAACCAGAATGGCTTGCTTGCCATCAACTTAGTTTTGAATACCAACCATTGATTCATTTAGTGAATTGATTGATCCACAATCCATATTTGATCAATTTATTATGAAACATCTAACTATGCATAGCCGCAACCATTTCCAAATGACAAGAGGCCACATGGAAACACTTATTCGTAGCATGCAGACCCCATCATCTCTTTATATTTTCAGCCATGATCCATGTGTCTGTCTTCCCTTACCCCTGCAAGCCATAACTCATGTGAAAATTTCATCAATAGGAAGACGGGAAGAGACTGAGATTAAATCTCACGGCTTCGCCATACACATTCCTCAGTTAGCAACAACTTTATCCTTCATAAATCATCAATGGCCCAGATTAAAATATCTTTAGTCACGTGTAATATATGCACTTTAGTAATGCACATGTTACTTCCCACATCCTCAATGCTATTCCTCACGGCAGATGTCCGCTTCCCCATTGAGAAATTGGTAGGAAGGATGGGGCCCACATAGGATGGCAGGGAGTGATCTAAATTGATCCACATCACTTGCAATCAACCATTAACCCAGATAAAATTCAGCAATACCAGTCTTCCGACCCCACACAGTGATGATAGGTGGCAATTGCCCACTAGCCCATGTGGTTATTTTGGTAACCAAGAAAAACAAATGGGTTAGTGGGGAAGGATCTAGATGTGGCCACCTCAATTATCTCCCACTCTTGATCTATCTTTAATGATCATCTACAGACCTTTTCAATGATGTATGGCCCACCAATCATCAGGGAACTAGTAGAGTTTCTGGAAAAACTAAGAGGAATAAATGGTGTGCACCTTTCAAAAGTTGTTTTTTCAAGTTGATCAGGGACTCATTTTCCTTAGGGAAAATGGGTCCTGGAAAACTTTGAATCTAAAAATTAACCTTGAGACCTGAAATTCCTTCATGTAACTTGATATCTCCACTCCTAGATCCAGATTTAGGAAAAATCTGCAAAACAAGTTATTTGTTTGTTGGTGGATAGGGGTTTGCCTCTATTAGACCCCAAGTCTGGTAATTAAACCTTGATGAAGAACATATATTTGAAACATGAAATCTGTGTGTAATCCTAACCTTAAGTGTGTCTACGATTAGGACTAATAATGAAAAGAAACCCTACTCAAGTGTGTTAGAATAGGATCCCTAAATGAACATGCACAATGATGAAGACCTACTTTAAGAGATCTCAAATCACCTTAATAAGTCATCAATCTAATTATACCTTCCTTAGGTTGAAAGTAGAGAGATAATAGAAGATGGAATCAATTAGGAAACATGTCATTAGACTTGGTTGAATGTCTTGTGTATCTCCCAAAACCTAGAATCCATCATGATCCTCCATAGGCAACTATCATCAATCCTTTGGCAATGCTTGATCTTGATAACAAAAGGAGCCTGAAGACCTGCAAAAACAACTCAAATTTTTCTCCAAGACTTCAATTTAGAATACTTCTCCTTTCTCTTTAATGGTTGATATCATGTTAGTTTCTCTTCCTTACTTCTTGTCTTGGTCTTCTCTAGTTTAAAATGAATGTGAGACTTAGTTTTAAAGGCTTCCTATCTAATTTTCCAATTATCAGATCTTGAAAGATGACATGTGAAATTTGAATTTGAGAGATTGAAATGCCACCAAAAACATATCAAAAGTTGAGTTCAAGGAACTTAATGAGGACCCATTCACCCATGGGTGAATGGGTCCTGACCTAAATCATCAGGACTCCTTAAATATCGGGGCATTAATTTGATTCGTAGCATTTATTCAATACGGGTTATGGTGTCGAGAATTAAATAAAATTAAGTAAAATAGGCCTTAGGATGAATGATAAAGGGGTATTAGGGGCTTATTAATGGTATTTTAAAATGAATTAATGAAAAGGTCGCCAAAATAGGTCCAAATACGTGTGAATTGTACTTTCTTCTAGAAACGGGTATAATTTTCTACACTACAACAACAAATCATATTTTTTGGGGAGGTTTCTTGATTGAGTAATTTGGGAGGGGGGGGGGGGGTTAATCTTGCAGTGGTTGACTTCTTTCTTTTTCTTGGTTTTTGTTCTTGCAATGGGGAGATCTCAAATTGAACTCCTAACTCTATATAATTATGCTACACTGAGAAAATTAGTATGGAATTATCTCATGATGAAAGGTATAATAGGCTATCTAAAGGAAACTAAACATCAACCTACTAATGCTAAGGAATTGGAAAAATGGGAGCTTTATCATGAGAAAACACTTGGATGCATATGTTCATTAGTCTCATTTGATTTACAATTTCATGTTGAATCATGCAAAACACCTAAAGAGGCTTGGGAGGCTTTTAAAAAATTATATGGTAAAACAGATAAGATTAAGGGATATAAAATTGATAATGATTTGATGAATCTTTATCATAAATTTGTTGACCACATCCAAGAATTCATCTTCAAAGTTAAGCAACTAAGAACACAACTAAAATATTACAATATTGATAAAGAGGATTTACAATTGATCTTGAATGTGCTATCCAAGCTTATTCCTGAGTATTCAGTATTCGTTTCTGGATTTCATACCCATCATCTTTCTATGGGAGCATCATATATTGATCCTAAGTTTGATGAATTTTAAAATATCCTAATCCAAGAGGAAGCTAAGTTAACTAATATGGTTTTAATCAAGTCTTCCAAGTCATAAGAATTGTTGGCTAGTGAGTCTAAGGTAGATAAAGAATTAGGGAGTCTTGATAAGAAGCAAAAGAAGAAAAAGAATAAGCCACCTAAAGAATTTGAATCCTCTCCCTCAAAATGGGAATCATCTAAGAAGGAGAAACCTATATGTGCATATTGCAAGAAATCGGGGCATGATGAACATCAATGTTATTGAAAATAGATTGATGAGTTGAAGCATCTCCTTAAGATGCATCAAATCAATGAGTCTTCAACATCAAAAGGTTCATCATCTTCTTCTTCATAAAATTCCAATAAACATAAGGGGAAAGAACTTGAAGTTGTAGGTTCTAAGTCAGAGAGGTGGATACTTGATTTAGGAGCCTCACATTGCATGGCTTCATTAAAAAGTATGTTCTCTACATTTGAGACTTGTTCATCACCACATATTCTGATGGAAAACAATACATACATGTGTCTTTTTGGGAAGGGATCCATTGATATGGATGACAGAGCATTCAATTATGTTCTTTGTGTGCCTTCACTGTCAACCAATATCCTTTCTATCTATTAGATCACACATGGTGGAGCAAGCAAGAGTGTTGAGTTCACACCATATTTTGTCATAATCCAAGATTTACATAGAAGAAATATAGTTGCAGTTGGTGAGGTTCATCACCGATCTCGATTCTACACCTTCTCACATTTTTCTCCTGATGATTTGGTAGATGTTCACATTGAGGCATCTAGTGTGTACACTTTTGACAAGATTTAGTATGGTCATTTGAATCTTGGTATTGTTTCATCCACCGAGGATCTAGTGACATGTGTTTCTATTCCATCTCCTTCATCTACTATTGTACCTGAGGATGTTTGTGTTGCCACATTTTTGTTTCCTTGTGATTCATTGCAACAGGTGAATCATCATCTTCCAGAGATCGCTACTTGGGATGAGTACTTGAAAGACATTGTTGGTTTGTTTTGTGAGTCTCATATTTTAATATTGGGAAACATCATTGATGGCATTCATCTTCTCTTTGATGGATATGATCCTTCTTCAATTGTTGTGAGGGAACACTCTGACCCTCTTATTCATTCTCTACATGATCATTCTTCGTAGTTTGGCATGAGTTTGGATTCTTTTGGACATAATTTGGAGGGGGCTTCTTTGTCTTCAAAGGGGGTATATTTTTCTTTGGATTGTGTTCTACAATCATTTCTAGAAGATTCTAGATTGTCTTTTTCAGCAATGTGGCCTAGAATGCCTGTTTGGAGGGTGACACCTTTCAACATCGACATGGAGACACTTGAGCATTCTTCAAGGACATCATCCATCATCCATCATCCTTCTTCTCATATCTTCCTTTTAGGAATGGGAACACATCTTGCATACCATATTGGTTTTTTTTCTTATTAAGGGTAGGAGAAGTCTCTGACACTTTTGGATCATCTTCAATATTCAATGTTGAGCTTATAGTATCATTACAAGGGACTCAACATTAAGGGGGGTTGCATGGTCTCTCTTCTTCTTCTCTCTTATGGGGGAATTTTTCCTTGTATGGGCTTTTATCCTTCTCATTCTTCATTGAGAGCATTTTATTTTCATCTCTCTTTTGGGGAGGAGTTTTGTCCCACTAGGTTTTCTCCTCTTCTCCATTTGTGAGAGATTTCATTTACATTTGTACATGGGTACCTAACATGGCCTCATAGCTGGGACCCATCTTTGTATCATTTGCATAATAATCATATACTCCCTAAGTTGCACTTGAGAGGGGGTGTTGGTGTAAACAAAGTCTTGTACCTAGTTAATTCATTAATAGGGAAATTAGGGGACTTATTTACATGTTAATTTTACTTAGGTCCTAGGAAGGAATATTTCTAGAAGGTGTTAGTTGTTATTATATCTTAGCATATATTTCAAATTTTTAACATGCGCCCTAGGTAGTTGTTATAATTTGTCGCATAACATAGGATTAAGACACTTATCATAATCATGTTTAATCCTATGTCTCACCTTCGCTATATAACTAGGTGGTCTCATATGTAAATCATATTGAACATATTATTGGACAATCAATTCCATTGCAATCTTGAGCATTGCATATTGATCTCTCTTGTGGTCTGATGAAGTGCCTAGATCTTGGGTGGCTATAATCTTTAGCCAAATATTGCATGGTGTAGAGTTATTCTATACCAACTCTTACAACTAATATTTCAACTTGATCATAAATAGTATTGGCCTAATTTATCAGAGTAATAACTATAGAGGATTAAGACTATATATGTGTAGTCTATTGAATGCATAAAACAACTAAGACAGGGGGCAAATTAGTTGTACCTTAAAACATCAAGACCCTCACAAACATTCAAATCCACATTAATCTCATTAACCGTTAATCTATTAGAATGATTTAGCATGAAAGAAAATAACAAAAACTGAACAAAATCAACACCATGCGCAAAGGAACACCAGATTTACATGGAAAACCCAAGATGGGAAATCCACAATTAGGATTAACGCACAATATAAAGTAATATCAACACTAAATACAATAGGGCTCACTACCCAAAGGAAAGAAAGCTTCACTACCGGAATAGAAAAGAAGATAGAGAAGAGTGTTACAATGAGAAATCTATCTCAATGCAATAGAAAAAATCCACCATAGCATCACCAACACCTTCACAGTATTTATGAAGAAGTGTAGACACCTTCTACTCATTGCATTCAGTAATCTAACACATGCAAAATCGCACTACACTTCACAAATTCATACACTACAATTCTACAATTTGCATCACTCGCATCATAATCATCTATCTCATCATCCCTCAACAACTCAACACTTATTTATATCATCTTCAACCTTGAAAACATTCTCCAAGGTTAGCTATGCACCTCAACTATGCAAATTCAAATTACATTGGCACCAAAAAATTCCTGTGGTGGAAAGAAATGAAGTTGAGCAACAACACACCTAAGCTAGGACCTAAATCCACTCATACACGCCATGCCGCACTTCCAAAAACATCAAAGCAACTTCACAAGTAGTGTAAACACCCAAGGTCGAATGAACCTGTGTTAAAACCACTAACACTTAAGTACACGCTTCCCCAAAACAAAAGATGACTCACAAACACCACATAACACTTGAACATGATCTAGAATATTCCACAAATACCCTACAATTCAACAAGTTCCTTCGCAACATATTTCACTTGAAGAATTTACACACCTAGTACACTAAATAACTCTAGCATTCACTACAACTCAATAAATTGAATTTCAAATAACCAAACCACAAATAAATTCATCTGAAGAAAGATACACACACTATTAGAACCCTTCCAGATCTGCAAGACCTAAAACCAGTCTACACAAAAATGCAAAGCAAGAACATTTCCACCAGATACCTATACAATATACAATACACACACTGGTGAACACACCTTCCTCTATGAAATGATCCAGTACACCAAATTATGAATAAAAATCCTTTCAACACCTTTGATCAACATATCCAAATTGCATAAGTAGGTCTTTAACCCAAAAGAAATGAGGAGCCAAACCAGAACACTACTCTACAACATAGAACACCACTGCAACAGATGGTTTCCTCTTTTTATTCAATTTCTCAAAAGCACTGGTAAAATGAGCACCAAAATCATATCATCAACATCTTCAGTACTTCGTCATCACCACCACACCAACTACAACATGACAACTCAACCAAACATTCATAGACAAAATATTATCAAAGCAACACTAGAGGTTGACACCAGTAGCTTACTAATGACAACATAAAGCAACTAATCAAAGTATTATCAAGGACAACACCAATTCAATACCAACTACACATCCTTGCAACAAAATTCTCCTACAATTGACACCAATGACAACACAATCTTGTTGAGATCAATGACAACACCAATCTGCTCATACTTGCAACAATATCCCCCTTTGTCATTGATGGAAAGACATGATGTGAAAAACCGTCAACAATAAACACAACAACTCTGATCCTCAATACTCATAGCAACTCATTACTTTCTCTCTTTAACACCTTTCTTTTTCAAATTTCTCTATCTCTCTCCTAGCTACACTGTTCTCTCCCTCTTACTCAATTGAACATTTTTCATATTTCTTTCTCTCCCCCTTTGACATCAATGGCAAAAGAAAAATATTTGTATCATTCATTCTCCCTTTGAAATTAATTGTATTGTTCACCATTGCTTTGCAAATTCCTTTCCTTTATTGTTTGGCACACTCCCCCTTAGGAGCACACACCAAACTACATCAATCAAGAATCATTGCACAAGACAACACTCACTCATCCTTATTGCAACAACCAATAATGCTACTACCTACTCCAACTGAGAGGTAGCCACCAACATCAGTCCAGACCAAAGAATGAATCTTGAGATCCATTGGACTGATGCGTCTTCTTATACATCTAGTTCAAAGAAGGAGTGGAAATAACCCCCAACTTCTCCTAGAGAAACTCAAAAGTATCCTTAGGAAGAGCCTTAGTAAATATATTAGCAACCCGATCCTTTGTATGAACATATTCAAGCTTCACTTCATTTTTTACAACCTTCTCTCTCAAAAAGTGATACTGAATTGAGATACGCTTTGTCCTTGAATTCATTACTAGATTCTTTGAAATATTGATAGCACTTGTATTATCATAGAAGATAGAAATTAGTTCATCATATACCACCTTGATATATTTTAATGTTTTCCTCATCCACAAAACTTGTGTGCAACAAGATGCAACTAAAATATATTCTACTTTTGCAGTAGATAGACATTGAATCTTATTTCTTACTTAGCCCAATCTACATCTATGTAAGCACTCAGAGTAAATTCAACATCCTTTGAATACCACAAGCCATGATTTGGAGTGCCCTTCAAGTATCTAAATATCCTCTTCACTGCTGCAACATGTGACTCTCTAGGATCCTCTTGAAATCTAGCCACAAGACAAACTACATGCATAATATTTGGTCTAGTAGAAGTTAGATATAGCAGTCCTCTAATCATTGATCTATATTTTATATTATCAGCCTTAGGAGATTCATCATTCTTTCTTAGCTTGCAACTAGTAACCATAGGGGTACATACTAGTTTAGAATCTTCCATTCCAAATTTCTTCAATATTTCCTTGACATACTTTGATGGTGAAATAAAAATACCTTTATTTGTTTGATTGATTTGTAGCCCAAGGAATAAATTCATCTCCCCAAACATTGACATCTCAAATTCTTTCTACATCTCCTCTACAAAAATTTTACACATAGCTTCATTTCCTCCAAAAATTATGTCATCAACATATACAACCACAATCAAGATTTGATATTTTTCAACTTTGAAGTAAATATTACTATTTGCGATACCTTTATTGAAACCTTGCTATAACAAATACCTATCTAACCTTACATACCAAGCTCTAGGAGCTTGCTTCAATCCATATAATTCCTTCTTCAATCTATAGACCATATCCAGTTTATCTAATAACTAAAATCCTTCTAGTTGTTCTATGTATACTTCTTCTTCTAATTCACCATTTAAGAAAGAAAACTTCACATCCATCTAATAAACTTTGAAATCCTTATGTGTTGCAACAGACAAAAACATCCTAATAGCTTTAATTCTTGCTACCAGAGAAAATGTCTCCTCAAAGCATATTCCTTCTACTTGTGAGTAACCTTTACACACAAGTCTTGCCTTGTTTCTTACCACTTCTCCATTCTCATTCAATTTTTTATTGAATACCCACTTATTTCCAATCACATTCTTGTTTGTTGGTCTTCAAACAAGTTTCCATGTCTCCTTCTTCTCAATCTACATTAGCTCTTCTTCCATAGCCTTGATCCAATACTCATCCTTGCATGGTTCAATCATTGTTTTGAATTCAACTTCAAAAAGTAAACATAGATTTACCTGTTCTTCAACAACTTTCCTTCTTTTCAGTACACCTTTGTTCTTATCACCAATGATCTTTTCTACAGAATGATTCTTCCGCACATACTTAGGATTTTTAGGAACCTTTTCTGGAGCTTCTTCCTCTTCAATCTACACTTCTTTTTCCTTAGCTTTTTCTTCTTCCCTGCAAGTAGACTCATCTAGTTCATATCCATCTATCGCCACTGAATTCTTCTATAGGTCTTCATTAACCTTGACACATGTACTCTCAAAAATATTTCTTAGCCTCTTGTTATAACATCGATAAGCTTTTCTTTTAGTAGAATATCCAAGGAAGATACCTTCATAAGACCTTGCATTAAAATTTCCTAAATTTTCTTCATCTCTTCTAATATAGAATTTGCTTCCAAACACTGTGAATTATTTGATAGTAGGAATCCTTCCATACCATATCTCATAAGGAGTCTATGTGTTGTTTTCTCTTGGTTGCACTCTGTTAAGTATATAAACAACAATATGAATTGCTTCTCTCTATTATAATTTTGGTAGATTTTCTTCTTTCATCATTGTTCTTGCAGCTTCTTGAAAAGTCTTATTCTTTCTTTCAACCACTCCATTCTATTAAGGAGTCTTAGGGGCAGATAAATGCCTCTTTATTCAATGATTCTCACAAAATATGCTAAACTCATTGGAGATGAAATATCCACCTCTGTCAAACCTCAAACATTTGATTTTCATATCCATTTCATTCTCAACCATAACTTTAAATGCTTTGAACTTATCTAGAACTTCTAATTTTTCTTTGAGAAACGTAACCCATGTCATTCTAAAATAAACATCAATCAATAAGATGAAATATCTATCACATTGAAGACTTTTTACTTTTCTATGACCACAAAGATATGTATCCACCAATTCCAACAATCTGGTAGAAGATTTTTTTTGACTTTGAAGCTTCTTCTTGCTTTCTTTCCAACTTGACATTCCTTATAGATATCATTGATAGGCTTTGTAATCTTTGGAAAATATCTCATAAGTTGAATTAAACTTATCCTCACTAGGCTATCAAAATTGATGTGACACTTTCTTCTATGCCATAGCCAACTACAATTGATTTGATTCATGAAACAATAACCACCAACACCTTTGATTTAATAGATATTTTCATCTATCCTTCTTCCAGAAGCAATCACAGTTCCAGAGCCTTTTCTGATCTCACAACCATCATCCTGAAACATAAGATTGTATCCCTTGCTACATATTTTTTCAATAGTCAAAAGGTTATGTCTTAAACCCTTAACATAGTACACATCATTAGTATTATACTTTCCATCAAAACTTATTGAAACTTTTCCACATATCTTAGAAAATGTATCATCACCAAACCTAACAAGTCCTCCTTCATATTTTTTAAGTTTATAAAACTTACTCTTGTAACTAGTCATATGATTAGAGCATCCACTATCAATGATCTATTATCTCTTCTCTTGTCTAGCATGAAAAGAATACACCAAAGTGCCTTTAGTTTTAGCACTTGCTTATGGAGCCCTTTCCTTCACACATCTCTCAGAGTTAGTAGAATTAGTTTCATATTTTAAAGCCATGAAAAAGAATTCACTATTCTCATCATCTCCATAATCATATTCATCACCAAATATACTTGCATCTTCTCTAGCATAATATATTTTCTTAACCATGTTACCTTTTTTCTCCCTATTTTTACTATTCACAGTTATGTTTGGACACCTTGAATCATAATGACCTATCTTTCCACAACTAAAACATTTGAAAGGAAACTTACCATTGTATTTTTTAGTACCCTTTTTCATTCTTCTCACAAAGTTAGCTTCTACATCATCAAGATCCTTCAGATCTAATTCCAATGTATTCTTTGATTTTCCAACCTTGAAATTAGTCTCAAATTTTGCACTACTTGTACCAAATTCTCTCATTTCAAAAGAATTTAAAGAACCATACAATTGATCTCTGGTAAATTGATTCAAAATTTGTAACTCTTCAGTATAGAAACTTAATGACTATAAGCTTTAGGAAGAGTTCTAAGTAACTTCTTTACCACTTCTTCTTTCAGTTCTCCACCAAGACCTTTGCTACCGTTGAAAACTTCATCCACCTTTTGGAAGTAGCTTGTGATATTTTCATCTTCAAACATTCATAGGGTCTCAAACATGATCTTCAAATTCTACATCTTATCTTGTTTGATCTTATCATCTCCTTCATAAATTATTTCTTACTTTACCCAAATTTCTCTAGTAATTTTCATCTTCATAGCATTCACCAATTCAGAATTAGAAAGACCACTTAAGAGAGCATACCTTGATTTACCATTGGTTTTATATGCCTTGATCTCATCATCAGTGCTCACACCATTTGCAAGAATAGTATATCCTCTTTCAACAACCCTGTAGATCTCAAATCCAAGAGAAACAAAAAAACCTTCCATCCTTGACTTCCAAAATACATAATCTCATTCATTAAACATAGGAACATCTTTCTTGTGTGTCATCCCAGATCTACCTCAAGTAGTTAAGCTTTCTTCCAAGGAAACTTTTTCTAATACCAATTGTTGAATGGACAATACCACTTAGAGGGGGAGTGAATTAGTCGTACCTTAAAACCTCAAGACCCTCGCAAACATTTAGATCCACATTAATCCAATTAACCCTTAATATGTTAGAATGATCTAGCATGAAAGAAAATAATAAAAACTAAACCAAATCAAAACCATGCACAAAGGAACACCAAATTTACGTGGAAAACCCAAGATGGGAAAAACCACAATGAGGATTAACTCACAATATAAAGTAATATCAACATAAAATACAATAGGGCTCACTACCCAAAAGAAAGAAAGGCTCACTGGAAGAATAGAAAAGAAGATAGAGAAGAGTGTTACAATGAGAAATACATCTCAATGCAAGAGAAAAATCCACCACAGCATCACCAACACCTTCATAGTCTTTCTAAATAATTGTAGAAACCTTCTACTCACTGCATTCAATAATCTAACACATGAAATCTCACACTTAACTTCACAAATTTGCACCCAAATTTGCAATTCACATCAGTTGCATCATAATCATCTATCTCATCATCCCTCAACAACTCAACACTTATTTATATCATCTTCAACCTTGAAAATATTCTCCAAGATCAACTCTGCACCTCAACCATGCAAATTCAAATTAGGTCAGCACCAAAACATTCCTGTGGTGGAAAGGAATGAAGGAAGACCACAACACACCTTAGCGAGGACCTAAATCCACTCATGCATGTAACACCATGCTTCCACAAACATCAAAGAAACTTCACAAATACTGTAAACACCAGAGGTTGGTTGAACCTGTGTTAACACCACTAACACTTAAGTACACGCTTCCCCAAAACCAAATACGGCTCATGGACACCACATAACACTTGAACATGATTTAGAAAATTCCAAAAACACCTTGAAATTCAACAAGTTACTTCACAACATCTTTCACTTGAAGAATGTACACTCAAATAACTCTGTCATTCACTACAACTGAAGAAACTAACTTCCAAAGCACCAAAACATGAACAAATTCATTTTCAAGAGAGATACACACTATTGAAACCCTTCCAAATCCACAAGACCTAAAACCACTATGCAGAGAAATGCAGAGCAAGAACATTTCTCCTAGACACCTCTATAATAAACAGTTCGCACACTAGTGAACACACCTTTCTCTGTGCAATGATCTAGTACACCAAATTTTGAATGCAACACCTCTAAACACCTTTGATCAAAATATTTGAACCACACAAGTAGATCTTCAACCCAAAAGAAATGTGAATCCAAACCAGAACACTAATCTACAACATAGAACACCAATGCAACACATATTTTCCTCTTTTTATTCATTTTTTTCAAAGGCACTTGGAAACTAAGCACCAAAAACATATCATCAACATATTCAATACTCCCTCATCAACACCAAGCCAATTGCAACATGAAAACTCAACCATACATTCATAGACATAATCTTATCAATAAAACACTAGAGGTTGATACCAATAGCTTACTAATGATAACATAATGCAACTAATCAAAGCATCATCAAGGATAACACCAACTCAATACTAATTACATATCATTGAAAAAAACTCCTCCTATAGCTGACACCAATGACAACACAAGCTTGTTGACATCAATTATAACACCAATCTTCTCATAATTGCAACATGGCCTACTATTTTGTTTCTAAAAGTATGGAATGAGTGACTTCCCAATGCTAACCACTAATTGATGCATCACATGTGACAAATAAATAAAATGCTTCCTATATTAGGTTTACATGAGGATCAGTAGGAAGTCCTCAATATACCAAAAGGTATATTAGATCTAAGTCCATGTGACAAATGTGTTGTCTAATGGCTTGGAATGAGAATGTGACCCCTCTCCTCATTCACTTGACAAACCATAATTTGGATCCTAGCTTAACCTAAAATACTATCTCCTCCTCATAATTTGTATACCTCATCAAATATAGAGTTTGAATTTATGCTCAGATGTTACATATAAGGTTACTAGGCCCTTAGAAAAAAAGAAAGAAAGGAATTACTACTTTTATTTCCAATATCACTCAAAAGTAAGGAAAGATCATACACAAGGTACTTGGGCGACACAAGTGAAGAGACCACTTTTGATCCTCAAGATTTACCTAAGGCGTGAGAGGAGAGAATATGTAGCCTAACTAAAAGAATACATGACAACACACAAGGGCAACAAGTAAAGTTATTTTTTTCCTCGAGATCACCCTTAGGTGTGAAAGGAGAACATACACAACGTGCTTACATAAGAACAATGAACAAGAAAAAAAATAAAGATCAATTCTCCTTAAGAAAATATAAATGTATGATTAATGTAAAGAATTTAAACCTCAACAAATGATCCTAGAAAACTACAATGTTATTTTTTTACAAAATTTGATACCTGGGTAAATGAACCTATAAGAAATAGAGTTAGACTAGTAGAAAATATGGAGCACAAAAGAAAAGGATCAATGGGTAATGGGTTAGCTCAAAAAATATCTAAAATAATATAAATAACATGTAAACACTAAAATTTAGAGCAAAAGAACAAAACATTACACAAAAAATGTTTATGCATAGTATAAAAATGTTAACCTACAAATTATATAGTTGGAAAATATGAACGTTGATGATTAGGTAGATATGTCAAAGAGTGGAAAAAAATGTCACTACAAAAAATAGAAACATCAATTTGAATGACACTAGGTTTAGACTAAACAAAAATGTTATAATATTGGATAAATTTTTTGAAGTAGATATGTCATACTACAAAATAAGCTACAAATGCTAAAATGCAAAAAAAAAAGGTTAGATAGAGCGGAGTTGCTAATATTCTTACAAAAATTAATAGGTAGATAAAAACATCACACAACAAGGTGAAATGCCAATTTTCATATAAAACTAGAATGGGTGAGAAGAAAAAAAGAAAACTTATGAAACTAGGCTAGAAAACCAACCTAAAGTCTATTGTTCAATATAAAATTGACTATAAAAGACTAGTCAATCAAAGGTCAAGGTATGAAATATGTAAATTGCTGAAACCCTAATTGGAAAAATGATCCTATGAAGTATTAGCTAGCTACAAATCCCTAAAAAATCTAGAGTTAGGATGAAAAACTTTGGAAATAAAAATCCAACAAAGAGGACCTATAAAAGTGTGTTAGGAAATGTATACATGAAAAGAAGATATAATAACATAGTATGTGTTGAACAAGTGAAATACTAAGTTGGGGGTGAATTAGCATTCTTTGAAACCACTTAACGATTTAAACATTCATTCCACACATCATATTCAATTTACAGTAAGGAAAGAAACCATAAAACAATTATTGAAGAAGATAACATATGAACACCATATTTTTATGTGGAAAACCCAAAAATGGAAAAACCATGGTGAGGATTAGCCCACAATATATTATAACCGGTCATAACATATTATAGAAAGGCTCACTGTCCAAAGAAATAAGATAAATAGAAGAGAGAGTTGGCTCACTGCAAATATTTGAACTACTATAAATTAATCTATAATTTACAAGAAACACAATTCAACTGGAGCTCAAAATACCGAATCAACACACTTCATACTACACTACTTTCACACTCTGCTTTGCTTCACATTCATATCACATTCACATGCTCTGCTTAGAAATTTGAATCACACATTTTACATAGTACATCTCACATTTCATATCTTCACTACAACACCAAAAATAATCTTAATTTTATAACCATACATTCACAAACACCTATAACATCAATTAGGCCAGCCTAATTAGATGTATTATGCATAACATAACTTGTCATCTCAAGATCAAACTATACACACTCTTCGTACAACACCAAAACTTGTGACACATCCAAATATGTCAGCATGGACCTGTAATAGCTCCCACATAACTGATCAATGCTTCCTTTAACTCTGCATGATCCCAAACATATTAAGTCAGCACCACTAGTGAGACAACATCAAAATACACAAATTGATTATCCATAAACTAGCACGCAAAACTAAAAAAAAAACACCACTTGGAATACATACCCTTCTAACATCTCTAAACATTCCCTCAAATCTGCATAACTAAATATTATTCCATAGTGGAATGCTGACCATTCCAAACAAGTACTCTACACTGGCAACATTGTCACTAGCAAACCCAATATTCTATCAACCATAACTTTTGCACCAGAGAAAATAAAGACATGAAAATTTGGATTTAAGGTCCTCCAACATGTACAAAAAATACCTTAAAACTGAAAACAAAAATACCTCAATGCAAACCAATGCAGACCAAAACACTGATGCTTTATACAATGAAAATTGTATTCTAGACTTAGTCCAAAATTCAACCTATCTATTTTGCACTAGAGAAAAATATCTGCATCTTTATGTTAGATTACCATCTCCATGTTCACTCATTCTTCACCAACCAAGTATACCTCAATGTAAACATTAAACCACAATGTTGACATCAATGACAACATTGTATAAGCTCGTGATCATGTTGCCAACAACCATGTCAATGCCAATGTCCTTGAACTTCCAACAATCTCCCCCTTTGTCATTGATGGAAACATGCATCAACTCTTCTCCATGTATTTTCCAAATTACTCTCCCCATTTGACATCAAGGGCAAAGGGTGCATACATATTTCATATTATTTTCTCCCTTTTTCATACATACATAGATGCATGAGAGTAACAAACTTCTTCAAAAATCAAACCAACTCCTCCTAACAGTGTTATCCATAAAAATTTGCACTAGTATATTATCCTCTAACTTCCACAAATATACAATGAAGTTTGAAATGCACAAATAGAAAAGTAATATATACAGGTCAACTAGAAGAAGTGTATAACACCTACAATTTTTCAAGGTGTGCTTACTAGTGCTTTTTACCTTCTTCTCAATATTTCTTGCTAGCCTAAGTATGCGGTTCACACACTCAAACTTCATTAGGAGTTCTTCACCTTCATACAGAGTATTAGGTACTGAATTCAACTTTACTACTTTCTCTACATTAGTTAGAGCACTGGATATGGGTGTGAACTTTGCATTCACCAGGTCTCTAAGATGTCCAAATTGCAATATAATATCCTATCTTTGTTCCTATAGCTGGAAGAATTGTGCATGCAAATTTTCAATTGCTACTCTTGTGGATCCATCTGCATCATTCGGCAGATCATAGGCATCAGATGCCTTATCAATCTATGCCTCAATGGAATCCATCTCAACCTTGATGTTCTCTATTGAACTTGGCCACTTCAAGAAAAACTGAAATAGATCCTTGGCCTCTATAACACAATTATGTGCATCCTTAAGGTTGTTTTGTAATTTTCCATATACAATGTCACACTTATCTGTTATGCCTACCAACCTTCTATCATTCACCTTCTTATTGACTTCCTTCAACAAATTCTACTCAAGTCCTATAAAATACTCTTTAAAACAATCAAGCAAAATTTGAAAATTTTGTACACCAAATAAGGAATTTTCAATACTTACTCCAAAAAATACTCTCCTGTAGTACCTTCACTGCTTCATCTACCGGCTCCACACTCTTCTGATGTGTCTCTAAGATCTTTCTAGTGGAGGTGTGGAATGCATCACTGAGTTGTAACTTGTGCAAGGGGGGACATCTAGTCCATATCAACTTGCCCATGCTACATTGGAATTTGTAATAATTGAGTAGAAACAAGTTAAAACTGTAATTGTGTGCTCGATAAACTATTTAATGAATCTTTCAAGGTTTTAGAATATTCTTCAACAATTTTCACATTACCCTCATCCTTCTTTTCCTCTATATTTTCCTTGTCACCAATGTTGTCTTCTACTTTTTCATCATTCTTCTCAGCATTGTCGAACTCTTTCTCATCCTCCTCATCATCTACAAATTTTGCATTATTATCTGGAGGAGGCATTTTTTTGTGTTTTATGTCTCATTGATCTCTGAGTTGTCTTGTACAACCTCTTCTTCAACATTATTTTCTATTTCTAGAGGAGGGGAGTTATGACCTATATGCACATCCTCCTTTTGCATCTCAGTGTTCTTATCTTTTCCCACAATGTTTTCTCCTACCGGAGGAGCGTTACGAATAACATGTTGTTATTCTATAGCCACATTCTCTACTATCAGAGGGGACATCTTTCTTTTCTTCTTTATGCTCATGTTCCAAAGCATCTTCATGTTGTGCATATTTTGGAATATTAAAATCCAAAACAAAAGCATCATCATGCATTTTCTCTTCAGTGTCTGGTATCATTCCTAACTCTTTGTCCAAATTGGAAACTTTCTCCACGGATTCATTTCTTAACCTTTCAATATCATTTTTATCTCTACTCATAAGGGTGTTACCCTTTGCTTAGTTTTGAACTCTTTATGATATATTTGAGCTAATTTAGCTCTATCCTGATTTGAAAAAGGTAGCACTAACTTTCTCTAAGACAAATGATCTCAACTTTACATCTTGATTTATTGTCTCATCTCATCTTGCATATAATACACTTTTCAAATCTTCAGGCAATTGGCCTTCAATATTCTTCATGTTGACATCAAATGTAACTATATACCTAATTATTTCCTCTTCTATTATCAACTTATTAGTGTCATATGTAGTGGTATACAGGGTAATAGTTTGTTCCAACATTTTATGCTTCACTATGCTATTAAATAATGTATCTAATTTCATGCGGCTATGTTTTCTTATCGAGGGAGACTTGTCCTTCTTCTTCTTTGCTTTTGGATATTTTTCTCCTTTATCGGACTTGTCTTTCTTTTCCATCACATAAATTTTGAAATCCTTTTTTTGTTTCTACACCTCTACTTCACTATTAATGTCAACTTTGACTTTCTTTGCACTTATCTCTGCTTGAGAAACTCTAAATTTTCTTTTTCTTATGAGAGATTCTTCTTCTACCTCTTCTTCTTCTTCATCAACACTTAGGTTCTTTTCTCTTGTTTCCTTATCCTTAACTCTTCTTTGTTGTGGGACACCTTTCTACTTTTCCAGAGGAGCCTTTTCTTTCACTGACACACTCTATTGTTTAGTCAAAGTACTTGTTGACTCCTTTCTCTTTGTTCCATTGATAGAGGGAAAATTCCCAAAGGACTTGGGGGAAACCAGAGAGGGGGTAGATGTTCTACTAGATCTTCTTATACAAGATGCACCTCTAGGAGAGCTAGACATGCAAATTGGATTTCTCCACTTTTTCTTTTGAGAGGCCCATGACCTTTGCAACTTGTGCAACCATCTTCTTAGCAATTTTTTTTTTTTTCCCTCTACTGCATGTGGACTTCCATAGAATTTTCCTTATATGTCCCAAATATTTCCTCAAAGGTTTCTCTAGGCTTGCTAAGCATATGGTCATACATACCAACAATTACATCCTCTACAGCTTTATATCCCATTTCTGGGATCCACATAGGTCTAGGGTCAACAACCTCCATTATGCAACAATCTTGTCTCACCATGAAGATGATGTCATTTCTATACTTTTCCACCACTCTCATTAGAATCCTTTATTTTGATTTCATATTCTTTTGGAAATTTTTAAAGAATCCCCATAGTGCTTTCTTATGTGTGTCTTCATCACCTAATCCCATCAAGTGGTCTCAGATTTGAGATGTCACTGGTCTCTCCTTCAACCACACTATGTTCTTGGTTCCGAGAACCTCATTAACAAAGTAGAAAAGAAAACAAATGATCAAGGTACCAAACTTGAAGGGGTATCAGGATTCCTTGGTTTTCTAAAAATTCTCTAGGATTTGTTCCCTTAACAACTCACACAAATCATAATCAACACATTTCTTTACCATCTCATATGCAGTGTTGATGACAATTGCAGAAATAGAGTTTTCTCTATTTGTAAAATATATCTTGTACCCTATTACCATTGATGCATATTTGAGTGTAGGGTCTTATATGTCCTTGATCGTTAGGGCTGTCTTGTCATACCTTGCACCTGCTAACTCCATCACCATGTCATTCTTCATCGATTTGAGTTTCAGAATTGGTTTGGTTGAAAATAATCTTATGACAACCCTAATAGCCCCCTTATTAATTATATGTGGAATATCCAACCACATAAAACTGTCATGAATCCTTCTCAATGTGTATCTTACCCATTTATCCACATAGAAAAAGATAGGGAAATTGTTCTAGACATCAAGCTTCTTCTCCATCAAACACTTGAACTCAGGTTTCAATTCAAACTGGTCTCTGACTTGAGTTCATTAAACCATACATCGCCCAACTTTGAGTGATTATACTATTCCAATTTTGCATGAATGTATATCCTTACATCTTCTATGTGTAACACACCATACAAAATGCTCAAAAATGTACCATTTGGATCAGTCATCATCGACTTATATGGGTGTCATTTGAATTTTGGATGGGATCAGTCCACAACCTTAACAACTTGTGAGGTATACATTTTACAACACAATGAAAGTACTTTAGAAACTAGGGCAAGTGGAAACTGTAAATACCTTTCAATCATCATTGGTTAGGGTTTCATGCACAAGAATTCTGAAATGCTTATCTTTGCTCCTTCACTGCTCTTCTCTCCTTGAATTCTCATTTGAAAATGACTTATACATATGTTAAATTTCTTATAAAACCTTTTTGAAATGACCTAAAAACACATTGAATGCACTGATTTAAAGTTAGGAAAAAGCTGATAAACCCTAACTGTAATGCATAGTCACCTTCAATTAATTCACAAACTTCCACATCTTGATATTTTCCACTGGTGTTTTCAACAATAGATCAAGCATATCAACCTACACCTCATATCCACATGTTGAATGCATCAACACCATACCTTTTGCAGGGGCTTTATGATTGTGTATTAAAACCCCCCTTGAGCCAAAGCTCTTCATTTAGTTTCTGAAGGAAACATCTGCACCATAAGTTGGCACAGACTCAACCTTAACCTCATTCTCCTCTTTCTTTTTCAATATCTTATTCATCTCTACTGGATCAACCTTTTTCACTAGATCATTCTTTTTTACCAGATCGGCCTTTACATTCTTTCTTTTGCAAAATTTGGCAATGTGTCCTAACTTATTATATTTGTGGCATTTGAAATTTTGAACAAGCTTACTTCCACCCATTCTAGATCTACATTGACTAGCTTTATGCCAAAATATATTGCATGTATAATAGTAGCCATTGAAAGATTGAAACCCCATGTCATTATTATAACCACTCATCATTTGATTTTTGTATTCACTAGCCTTATGACTAAATCTATTACATGTCAAGTACTAACCAGGAAATGATTAAGAATTTTGATTCATTCTATTTCTACATTCCATATCCTTCTATCCAAATTTATTGCAGGAATAACAAAATCCATTAAAAGATGGGTACCTTTACGCATTTGGTTGTCTGATTGGTGGTCTTTTGAAGTTTTTCCTTTAATTCCATACCTTCTTGTCATTGCTCTTATTGTCCTTAATCTTCTTTTTAGCACTTGGTGTGTTATCTGCTTTTGAACATTCTCCTTTTTCAAACCCTAATCCTTCTTTGTCTTTAGATCCCTTCTGATTTGCAATCGTTTCATCAAGTATTGTAGAGCTCTACTTGAATTTGTCTTCTTGAATCTTTTTTTTCTCTACATCTGATCCCAAGGTTACAACTTCTCATTCAAGCTTTGAGCATTCTTCAAAATTTTCTTTCACTTTAGCATTCAGGCAGTCTTCAACTCTTTTACTATCTTCAATTTGTAATTTTAGGCTAGGGATTATCTCATTTGATTTCTTGATCTCTTTGATCCTATCAGTAGCTTTCTTAAGTTTCTTTATCAATATCTTAATGCATTCATATGTATCATTAAGATCCTTTTTCAGATCTCTATTCTTAGACTCAACTTTATCAAAATCATCCAGGGCAGATTTGAGTTCTCCTTCCACATCAACAATAAAATATTCTTCAATAAATCCTTCTAGAATAATTTCTTTAGGAGGAATATGATACTTCCTTGTACCCATGGGTTCAACTCCAAGATCTACCTCAACGATCAAGCCAAATGAAGGAACCAAGCTCTAATACCAATTTTTGAACACTCAGAATACTGAGAGGGGGGTGAATCAATATTCTGTGAAACCACTTAACCATTTAAACATTCATTCCATACATCATATTCAATTTTCACTAAGGAAAGAAACCGTGAAAAAATCATCAAAGTACATAACACATGAACACCATTTTTTAATGTGGAAATCCCAAAAAAGGAAAAACCACAGTGAGGATTAGCTCATAATATATTATAACCGATCATTACATATTACAAAAAGGCTCACTGCTAGGTGGACTCACTATTTGATGGACTCACTATCTAGAGAATAAGAGAAATAGAAGAGAGGGGTGGGTCACTACCAAGATTTGAACCGCTATAAATGCATCTATAATGTGTAGGAAATACAATTCCACTAGAGCTCAAAATGCTAAATGAACACACTTCATACTACACTACTTCCACACTCTTCTCTACTTCACATTCACATCACATTCACATACTCTGCTTAGAAATTTGCATCACAAATTTTTGACAATACATCTCACATCTCACATCTCACATCTTCACTACAACACCAAAAATGGTCTTATATTTATACCCATTACATTCACAAACACCTACAAAGTCAATTAGGTTAGTCTAATTAGATGTATTGTGCATAACATAACTTGTTGGCTCAAGATGAAACTATACATGCTCTTCAAATAACACCAATTTTTTTTTTTACATGGACCTATAATAGATCCCATATAACTGATCAATACTTCCTTTAACTCCGCACGACCCCAAACATATTAGGTCAGCACCTCTAGTGAGACAACATCAAAATACACCAACTGATTATCTACAAAATGACATGCAGACCTCCAAAACATATGCCACTTGGACTACACACCCTTCTGACACTTGTAAACACTCCCTTAAATCTGCATAACCAAATATTATTCTGTGGTGGAATGCCGACCATTCCAAATAGATACTCTACACTAGCAACACTGTCACTTGCAAACCCAATATTCTGTCAACCAACACTAGAGAACATAAAGATATGAAACTTTAGATTTAAGTTCCTCCAAAATGTACCAAAAATTCCTTAGAACTGCAGACAAAAAATACCTCAAGGCTAACCAATACGAACCAAAACACCGATGCTCTGTACACTAAAAACTCTATTATATACTTAGTCAAAAATTCAACCTATTTTTTTTGCACCAGAGTAAAATATCTACATCTCTATGCTTGATTACCATCTCCATGCTCACTCATACTTCACCAACCAACTTTACCTCAAAGTAGACATTAAACCATAATTTTAACATTAATTACAACACTATATAAGCTCATGTTCATGTTGCCAATAGTCATGTCAATGACAATCTCCACAAACTTCCAACATTTTGGACAACAACATCAAATAAATATTTGAAACACCACATACTAGGTTTATGCTAGATATAAAAACATTGAATTATTAGGTAGATATTCCAAATAATATACAAAATATTATAGTATATTGTGGAAATACCAAACTGAAAGTAATGTTTAGGACATTAGAACAATAAGTTCTCATAGTGATTTTAAATCAAGGTTTTGTTGGTTTATTCAAAGATAGCATCCTATTTCTATCTTTGCAATCTTAATACACTTAGAGAGTATTAAAAATAGCATAGTGTTGTGTATAAAATAGTATACCTTTACAATTTCACACTATGTTTGGGTCCCTTAATTAATTATACTTAAATAAGCTTCTAATTAACCAAGTTATGCATTCCAAAGCCTTATTATTCTTTTTTTTTGAAAGAGGAACCTATATTAAACAATTGCCATCATTAATTAGAACATCTTGGATTATGTGTGTCTTAGAATTTGGGTCCTCCTTAAGTGCCAAGACCCACTTTTTAATATGTTTTTGGTGGCATTTTAATGATTCAAATTCAAGTTTCCATTGTTGGCTTGTGGAATATAATTTTTGATAAATTAGATAAACACCTATAAATACATAGTTATTTTATCAATTCAGATCTAAAAATTAAGAGGCAACTTTCACAAGAGAAAATATTATTGTCAAGAGCATTGAAGAGAAAGTTTATTAGTCATCTACAATAGCAATCAAGATCATATCATCATGCCAAAGTTTATGTGTGTTCATGTCATGTTTTGGAGCTAACATTGTGATGTAGGTTTCAAGCATTCAAGCATCAAATCAAGCATCCAATCAAGCCAATTCAAGCAAGATCCAATCCTTAGAGTGATATGTTAGACTTCAGTCATCTAAGGCCAGCCATTAAGGGTTTGGTGAGTTGTAGCATAACTTTGTTTACTCATCAATTCCCTTCTATGTATCATTGTTTTATCATCAAGGTTTAATTACCAAACTGAGTTTGACCAAGGCAAACCCTATTCACCCAAAAATAAACAATGTTTCTTCTCTCTTTGTATGTGAAAATTTACAAGTGAAGAAGGATTGAAGATTGATCAAAAGAACAATTTTGCAAAGTTGTCAAAGTTGTCAATAGTGTTGTCAAGCCACGGAAACTAAGATCCCAAATTTATTTTTGACTTTCCAGCAATGAAACCGGTGGAAAAATGAAGCAAAGATCTTACATCAGAGGACCCAAAATTTTATGCAGAAAATCCCTACAAGGACTCATTCACCCAGTGGCCCAAGTGTCCTACAATTCTTGGAACAATATTTTCTGAGTTAGTAGATATCACCCTATAACCCCCAAATCTGCCTACAAACTATCTTTCTCATTTCTATTATCCTAGATCTATGCATTTCAAGTCTTAGGTCATGTAATTTAGTTGATTTATACACTTTAATAAATTCCCAAATATGGCCAATCAGTCATTTATGTCATAAGAAAACAATAAATCCTCCTAATAGGGTTCTGTCACCTCAAGGTTGAAAGTCAATCCTATCTTTGGGAGATCTCTTTTTCTAATGAAACTAGGAAAGTGTAAGTGCATCACACACCTTTTTAATCATTACATATTGATAAACACTACACTTACATTTTTCTATGTTTTATTTTAGTGAACTTGACATTCTTACACTATAAACTTTCTGAAATTGGTAGTTCTCTAAACCATAGATCTAGATTTTGCATTGCATTAGTTTGGTTTGTATCTCATTTAGGGTTTCAAAATTGCATTTTGCGTCATCTACAATTTTATTTTGCATAATCTATATTCACAAAAATCTAAAAATGTTGCATAAATATTGTATACATCTTACATTTTAGTTGTATTAAGAGTGTTTTTCAATCATTTAGATCAAAATTTTAGTTAGATTTGCATTCAAAAAGTTATCATTTTGTTCACTTTTTGTCATTAGTTGCATTTTCATTTAGACATCAAAATCTAGAAAAAATTGTCACAATAATCATAGTTTGCAACCTAGAACAGATAAATTAAGTATCCACTCAAAAAATTAGATTTTAAATAATTTTTAACCCTGAGCAAGGACCCATTCACCCTTGGGCGAATCTATCCTTGTATAGGTGTCCTGACAAACTTTTGCATGCATTACTGTCTCTATTTTGACTTCCTATTTTTGTTGTTAAAACTATACTTTTAAATTCTAAAAAACAATTATTATATGTGCAAGAAAAGTGTCATTTTGCTTGATTTATTGCAAATTCATGGAAAAATTGTCGCATTTTAGTATTGAAAATCATTAGATCTATAGGACAATTATGTTCATTTTCTGAAGCATTGCATATTTTGGATAGATTAGTTCTCATTTTTGCATGAATAAAAGCATGTTTCCTTTTCAAACATATGGCTTTCATAGAGTATCACATGGTTTGTATGATTCTATTTTCCCTACTCATGGGAATTATCTAGGAAAAAAATAAAACCTTTGACAAGAATGTTAGTTACCCTCCTAAAATCTATCAAATTTGTAAAAATGTAATAACACAAGAGGATGTAATCATTGACAATATCATGAAAATTATAATTTTTCTTCTCTCGATATCTCTCCTACTTGTGACAAAGGTATCTTGGTGTTAGAAGATATAATCATTGAGAATCATGAGAATATTGTTTGTCCCCCTCCCCTTACTTCCCGCACTTGGGAGGAAATTATGGTACAAGAGGATGAGATCATTGATACATTTCTTAACATCACCTTGCCTAGTCTCCATTCATCTCCCAACATCTCTCCCACTTGTGAGAATTCTTTAGTGCAAGAGAGTGCAATCATGGATAATAATGAAAACCATATTGGTTCTCCTCCCGATACCTCTCCTACTTGTGACAAAGTTGTCATGGTGAAAGGAGATACAATAATTGAGAATCATGAGAATCTTGTTTGTCCCTCTCCCAATTCTTCTCCCACTTGGGAAGATATTGTGCCAAATGAAGATGATATCATAGATAAATTTCTTTCAAAATACAATATAGATGAAGAGACTAAGTTAACCTTTGACCCTCCTCATTATCAAATCATCAACAAGAAGTAACATCTGCTGAGTTTATTAACACACAAGTATCCATTCAATCTCCCTTGATTATAAGACCTCCAAACACTCCTTTTGGACCTCCTAAGAGTCCTCTAATCAATTGACCACCTAAAATTCCTTTTGACCCTTCTAATAGTCCTTTAGTTATTAGACCTCCTAAGTGACTATTATAATAAGATCACCTCAACAAAAACCATTACCTCTAGGAGCTATCCTCAATTTTTCAAGGTAACTCACTAGTAACAATGTTTCAAAGCAACCAAGTTATAATACCTAAACCGTGTAGAAAAATGGGTGGATGTTTTATAACCTAGGTCATAGAACACCCCTATTTTCCTATGATCTTTCAATAATGTCCCTTGAACCCTAATTGGATTGAATAACAACCCAAAGGGTGAGTCAATTCTCAACAAGGAAGACCTAGGAGGGGGTTCTTTAAGCTTTGAGGGGTTCACCACCAAGCAAAATCTTGGAAAAGACAAGTAAACATTCAACTCACAAAACCTAATAATGCAAGCTAAATGAAGGATGGAAATGTTGAAATAATGTAATAGCAAGTTAGGGTATGTGTACCTAGGAAGTCTGGAAATGTAACAAGGATTTCATAAATGAAAAGAAGTTGTCAAAATGTGCTATGGAGGACAAAGACACCCTTAATGTCTTATTAGTCTCGCTATTGTTTTTCGGGGCAGATGCAGAATCTTCGGATGCCAAAACCGGATTTGGAAGAATCTCTGCAAAATACCTTCAGGAAGAATACGATGCCCTAGGAGTCTTATTAGTCTCGATATGAATTTCTACAATTTTGGAATGTGATCTTGAGGCTTGATATCTACACTTCCTTCTTCTCTGATCTCAGGTTCTGAAACTTCCAAATTTGGCATGTAGGTGAATTTTTGTGAAGATGACAACTTTGCAACTTTGCACTCCAAATGATCCTCAAGTCTTCAACCTAAATCCGCAATCACAAACACACAAGAGAGGAAGAGCTTGTTTATTGTTAGTAAATTGGTGTTTGCCTTGGTCAAACCCCTTGTTGGTAATCAAACCTTGAAATAGAATGAAATGAAGAAGGGAAATGATGAATGAACAAAGTGCTATGTTGAAAATCACCAAACCCTTGTTATGAAATCTACAAATATGCTTTAGATGGATGCAATGGATGTGGTTCTTGACTCTTTCTTGAATGATGTTGAACTTGCATGAAATATTTGCTTGAATCATATACCCTACATCACAAATTTGTTAGCACAAAAACAAACATGATGAAACAATATCCTTGATATGATGCTTGAATCTTGATCAATTTATCTTGAATGCTCTTGTGAAATAATTTATGCTATTAGGAATTCTCTCACAAAAGACTTGGATGAAAATGAATGAATGAACCTCGTATTTATACTTATCCATGCTTAATATCCCAAAATTACACCACACTAAGCCAACATATGAATTCATTAAATAAAGGAGGCTAAATCACACCACAATTTGAAATTAAATCCCCAAAAAAATCTTAAGGGGGACTAAGATGCCCTAAGTGGCATCTTAGTCCCAAGGCTAAAAACATGGGGCACAGACTCTAAAAAGTGGCCCATTTAAGGTGCCTTTGAAATTAGGGTCCCAAGACCTTTGGCGGATAAAGACGCCCTAGGTGGCATCTTAGTCCCAACCCAAAAATCAAGGACACTCAGAAAGAATCATTAAATTATCATTTATTCATTGATGTTTGTCGGGATTAGCCATGAAAAGATGTAATTCATAAGGCTTGTGGATGTAAAATAGGACCAATTAAGGCATAAATAGGGATAAATAAAACAAGGTGGGCCCCAACAAGTGTGAAAATGTAAGGGTGTGCATTTTCCTACACTACATTTAGCCTCCACTTTAGTGAGAGGATGAACTTGCTTCAAACTCACACTAAAGTACAACCAACCACACAAACAAGAGGGGTTCAAATGTACGAATGCTAGTAAGATAGGATGAAAATAACCAAGAGGGTGGCCAAACCCCCCGAATCAAGATCATATGGAAAACCAACAAATGCACAAAAGAACACGCTTGTGAATGATATATGAAGCCCTAACCAGATCACAAACATACACCATTGAAGAAAAAAGGAAAAAGGAAAAGGAAAAAGGAAAAATGCAACAGATCAAGCTTTGACGAGTTGTCCAACACATTGTGGATTGGGTCTATGAAATATTCCAAGCCAATTTTTTTTCGTTTTTCAAATTACAAATTAGAAACAAATGCACCCGTTAAGGTTAGCAGCTAAACCCAAAACGTGCTGAAGCAACTCTAACCAGAATGTACACCAGGATCCCGATGTGGGCAAGGTGTGAGCATTGGTCAGAGGATCTAAATCAAATTGCTTATGCAGGAACTCTAACCAAGAATGGCGCCGATGATGGCGAGCATATGGTCAGAGGATCTTCTACACTAAGTGCTGAAAGGGAACTCGACACCAAGTATGTGCTACCCAATCCAGTATGGAGTGAGCGGCGACCATATGGCGGAGTGTTACAGAGTACAATGCTTGAAAAAAATATTGTAAAGCTAAAAGTACTCAACACCCAGAATGTGCTTGCTAACCCAGAGTGGGAAAGTAGCTACCATAGGGTGGAGATGTATCTATTACAAAACAACTTCATAATGAAAGAGAGCATTACAAATCAGATTTGAAAATGACTGCCAGTACTACTGTCAGTTTACAAAATGAGGATCATTCGCCTGCCAATAGCTTAGGAATTCGAAAGATTAACAATACATCATAAAGAACTCTCCTTAGCTTGGATAGAGTGCCAAAACAATACAACTCTTCAATGATCAAGATTCTAATTCTGGTTTATCACAAATCTGCACTTTAAATTGAAAAACCAGCAACCTATGAATTTACTCATATGCTCATAACTCTCTCATTTCTCACCCAAATGATCTCAAATCTGATGCAATAGACCCTCAAAATGATGGCGCCTAACTTAGTAATAAGAAATGGCATCTAAAAATGGTTATTAATTACTGACACGAATCCTAATGCACTCCAAAAAGTACGGCTTTCAATGAATGACGGATTTGCATTATAAAATCATAAGCTTCGTATTAAAATATGCAAATATTCATGAAAGGGTGCCCTTACCAATAAGATGCAATGACACAATACCCAGAATGAGATTATTTTTGTTTTCTGATTTACGAGTGAAACTACAGATTCAGCCTTGTTATCAGCAACTCCAGAAAATGACATAAAATGCAATAAACTGAACTTCTAATGGCAAAACAACACTACAATGCAAACCTCACTACAACTCACTCAAAATAAGCAATCCTCTCCACTAGGTGCTATCTCTCAAGCATGAAGTCGAGCCAAGGCTAGGAGGCATTCATTCCTCGAAGCAATCCAGCAACCATTTTGGCAGCATAACAATAGCATAGACAAAAGATGATCAAATGAGAACCCAAGGCTGTCTTTTATAAGCTTCTGTGGACCTTCCTTGAAACCCTAACTTCTTTTCCAAAGTCAAAACCCTAATCCCAAGAAATGGCGTCCTTTTCCAAGCATCTTTAATTTTGACTTCATTAAATTTCTCACTTAAATAAATGCGTCCTCCTTAAGGCTTAGTTTTGACTTGATAAATTCAATATAATTTTAATATAACCTCAATGATGGCGCCACCCTTCAAGTCCACCTTTTAAAATAACATTAAGTTATTTGACTAGGCCAAGGTGATAAAATAACATTTAAATTATAATGTTATTTTTAAGTGAAATGAGCTCAACTCTCCAAAACTGCATTCTGAAGCCCGAAACTGAATACGCCACTTGAGACAACTGAAGGGGAAAGTCAACTACCTGAGACCAACCTGTATACTGCCAAAAATAGAATTTACTAAAAATAGTAAATTCCAGAAAATGCTCTGAATGCCGAAATGATCATACCACTGCGAAGCTCTCTGAAAACCCAGAAAGAATCCGCCATCAGATCCACCAACTCTGAGCAAATACATCCCCAGAAATAGGAAACCCTAATTTTACCTTCTGACTAGCCTTCGGGTTTCCTGAAAAAGGCCAACGGTCACTGGAAATATCAGGTTTGAGAAGGGGTCATTACAGTCTAGGCTATTTTCTCAAAAAGGTTTTGCAAGTGGAATGCGTTGTCCACTATGAAAATAAAAATGCATGATCACGAGGGCTAGTGAAGCTATTTTTTCACTAGGTGAGCCCCAAGGGACCATATCAAAGCCATACCTCCATGAATTTAATAAGGTACAAAAAGAAAAATGGACTCAATAAGAAAGAGGGATATTTGAACGGATTTTTCTTAGTTCATGTGAGGTCTTAATCTTAGCGGACATCATTCCTAATGTCTCCAAGAGAGGACAAATCAAAGGATAAAATATTCACAACTTAGGGAATACATTGTGTTGCATCACCACTAAGAGGAATGTAATATGCTAAGAAAGATTAAGCTCTTGAAGGAAATTACTCCCAATGTCACCACAAAGAGAAAAACCCATCATGTGAAGTAAGAAAATCACATCAAGGAACATGAAAATACAAACGAAATCATGCAAAATAATGCCAATGTATGCCCCCATTTTAAAGAAATTGCTAACACCATGTTGTGAGTAATTACTTTAAAGTAGACAAACATGAAAAAAGAAAAGAGAAAAGAGGGTTGCCCCCCAAAAACACATAAGGGATCTATGGATTCAGGGTCAGTATATGTCTTTGCTACAATGATATTAAAGAGCTTGGAACTTTCATCATTCCCGAAATAGAATTGGAAGAATGACACAAAGAGAGCAAAAACAAAGAATTTTTTTTTGGGTCAACATGGAAGAGACATAGGGTGTCTCGATGCCTTGTATCATCCCCAAAAGGAAAACACAAGACAACAATGAAATGGAAAATAAAAGACAATGAAAAATCTTCTGGGTCAACATGTAAGAAACATAGGGTGTCTCAACACCTTGCATCACCCCCAAAAGGAAAACACAAGACAAAAATGCAAATGAAAGTCAAAGATCAATGAAAAAGAAAAAGCTTACGACATATAGAAGAATAAAGGTACAAATAGAGGAATGCACAAAGAGAGAGGACATTAAACGAAATGGGGATCACATTACACACATGAAATCACACAAAAAATGAAAAGAAAAGGAAAGTAAAGAGACTAGTAAAGCACATGTGAGTCAACCATCCAGTAGATCATCCGCATCCCAGTCTCATTCAATATATGTAGAATGCAGATCACTAGCTAGAGGGACAACATCAAGTGTTGTACTAGGAGAATCATTGGGCTCAACACATGGTGCATCACTCAGTTTAGGAGGATCATCATGGTTGTTATCCTTTAAGCTCATAGAGGAGGAAAATAACAAGTTCAACTCATTATGGACTTTCTCATCAATTTTAGCAGTCTCATAATCATCATCCAAGTTAACCAAAATAACAAGAGGAATGATAATATTTGTAGAAGTTGCTAGTCCTTTTTGTGTTGGAGACATAGGATCTATTGGTTCTAGTAAGAGAGGAGGCTCATCGTTTATTGCTTCTATTAAGTTTGGATTTTTATTTTCAATGTTATTCTCCTCATTCTTCTTTTGAGCAATAGCATGACATCTGCGCCTATGCTCTCTAGCATTTCGATTCCTTTTATTACGGTTTTCAAGTTGCTTTTTTGTAGGAGCGGGTTTTTCAACCATAGGTTTATTTTCTTCTTGTGAGGGAAGAATGAAATGAATCATGGAAGGTTGTTTAACCACTTTCTCTTTGGCTTTATAGATTTTTTTAGGAGGCAAATTAGGACTTGGGTGGTTTTCTCTTGGTCTTTTGTAGGAAATAGGCAAGGGATTTTTGATGGATGGGTCTTGGTTAGATGGAAGGGCTTTAAGCTCAATGTTGTTTTTGTCAAGGGATGGAGGTTCAATCATAGGTGGAGGAAAATTCTCCAGGGATAATTTGGATATACATTTTGCTTTGAAATTTTGGTAGGATAGGAAAAGGAAGTCCTCATGGGGTCTTATAGGCTCCATGGGCTCAGGCCAAAAATAGTCCAAAGAGAAATTTCCACGGGAAGATGTAGGTCTAAAGCCACTATAGTTCATAGTGAATATTTCATTACCAACTTGAAACTTTAAGCACTTATGGACAATGGATGGGACCACATTCATGAAGTGAAGCCATTTATAGCCTAGCTTCACACTAAATTGATCCAAATTAGAGATGATAGAGAATGATACATTCAATTTCTTCAATCCTACTTGTAAAGGGAGTGTGATTGAGCCCATAGTAGCACGAGAAAAACCATCATGCATTTTAATCCATGCTTTCAATTTATCATATATATCTTGAATAAGTTCATTCATATATAGGAGTTCTTCTATTATCACATTCTTTCCACAGATGGGATCGATTACAATATTAGGAGTGGGCTTGTTATTGATTTTTCTGGCTATGTAAAGAGGACCATCAGGTGTATTTTTTATTGTTTCATCCGAAGAGAAAGTAATTTCAATAGGAAGTTTGGTTTGTTCTTTACGAGTCTCGATGTCAATCACTCCTATCATTGTATTAATAGGACTTTGGTCATTAGTATCCATAGGATTTTTTCCATCATCATCCATGGAATTTTATTCATTATTGCTCATGTTATCATTATCTGTGTCAAAATTCATAACATCGAGCTTAGTTTCACTAGCCTTAACAAATGAAATATTATGGTTAGGCATGGGATTGGTAAATATTTTAGCTAGGTTCACCAAAATGAACCATATATAAAAATGGGTGGATGTTTTATAACCTAGGTCATAAAACACCACTATTTTCCTATGGTCATTCAATAATGTCCTAGGAACCCTAATTGGAGTGACTAACAACCCAAAGGGTGAGTCAATTATCAATAAGGAAGACCTAGGAGGGGGTTCTTTAAGCTTTGAGGGGTTCACCACCAAGCAAATCTTGGAAAAGACAAGTCAAAATTTAACTCACAAAACCTAATAATGAAAGCTAATGAAGGATGCAAATGATGAAATAATGCAACAACAAGTTAGGGTATGTGTACCTGGGAAGTATAGAAATGTAACAGGGATTCCAAAAATGCAAAGAAGTTGTTAAAATGTTTTATGGAGGACTAAGACACCCTTACTGTCTTATTAGTCCTATTGTTATTTTTCAGGGCAGATGTAGAATCTTCATATGTCAAAACCGGATCTGAAAGAATCTCTGTAAAATACCTCTGAGAGGACTAAGATTCCGTAGGTGTCTTATTAGTCCCAATCTAAATTTCTACAATTTTGGAATGTGATATTGAGGCTTGATATCTGCACTTCCTTCTTCTCTAGTCTCAAGTTCTGAAATTTCCAGATCTGGCCTATAGGTGAGTTTCCGTGAAGATGACAACTTTGCACTCCAAATGATCCTCAAGTCTTCAACCTAAATCTGCAATCACTAACACGCAAGAGAGGAAAAAATTGTTGATTGTTATTAAATGGGGGTTTGCCTTGGTCAAACCCCTTGTTGGTAATAAAATATTGAAATAGAATGAAATGAATAAGGGAAATGATGAACGAACAAAGTGCTATGTTGTAACTCACAAAACCCTTGTTATGAAATCTACAAATATGCTTTAGATGGCTGTAATGGATGTGGTTCTTGACTCTTTCTTGAATGATGTTGAACTTGCATGAAATATTTCCTTGAATTATAAACCCTACATCACAAATGTTAGCACAAAAAAAAACATGATGCAACAATATCCTTGATATGATGCTTGAATCTTGATGATGGCTTCAAATGCTTGATTAATTTCTCTTGAATGCTCTTGTTAACTCGATTATTCTATTAATATTTCTCTCACAAAAGACAGATGAAAATGAATGAATGAACCTTGTATTTATACTTATCCATGCTTAATATCCTGAAATTACACCAAAACAAGCTGACATGTGAATTCATTAAATAAATGAGGCTAAATCTCATCAAAATTTAAAATTAAATCTCGAAAAAAGCTTAAGGGGGACTAAGGTGCCCTAGGTGGCGTCTTAGTCCCAAGGCTAAAAACTTGGGGCACAGACTCCAAAAAGGGGCCCATTTAAGGTGCCTTTGAAATCAGGGTCTTAAGACCTTTGGGGGACAAAGAAGCCCTAAGTGGTGTCTTAGTCCCAACCCAAAAATTAGGGACACTCAGACAGAATCATTAAATTATCATTTATTCATTGATGTTTATTAGGATTAACCATTAAAAGATGTAATTCATAAGGCTTGTGGATGCAAAATAGGACCAATTAAGGCATAAATAAGGATAAATAAAATAAGGCGGGCCCAAACAAGTGTGAAAATGCAAGGGTATGCATTTTACTATACTACAATACCATTGCTCATACATATAACACAAGGAATAATAGGCAACCAAAAACCATACCTACTTAGTTACCATTCCCTCAACCCATTTTTCCTGGTGCTCCTCATTTACCTTCACATAGTGAAAAAGAGTATGATCTTGTGGAGCAACTTCATAAAAATCCTACTAAGATATCCTTGTGGGATTTGATTCAAGAATCCCCTCTTTACCATGGAAATGCTCCAAAATGGTTTGCAAAAAAATTCATCCCTCCGAGTGTACAACCAAATGATGTAGCAACCCAAATTCAAGGTATGAATTTGGTTAACTTAGACATTACCTTTCATCAAGATGATTTACCTCCATTAGAAGTGCAAAAAAAAAATGAGGCTTTGATGATAGTGGCTAAAATTAACAAGTGTGGCATAAGACTTACTCTCATTGATAATGGTTTAGCACTCAATGTTTGTAGTGTAAGCCTTTTAGATAAGATTTGAGTGGACAAGAGTCAAATTCAACCAGATAATAAGTCCATTCGTAGTTTTGATAATGTGGAAAAACAACCACTTGGTGTGATAACATTACCTATTAGAGTGGGTAAGGTTACATTGTGAACTCCTATTCTTATCATGCCTCAAGAAATCTAATATAATCTTCCTCTTAGGTAGACATTGGGTTCATGCAATGACTGTGGTGCCTTCCATGTTACATTATCTAATGAAGTAAACATATCAAAACATAGTATACATAATCAAAGTTAACCTACAATCATATTACAATTATTTGCAAATTGAAACAAGAATGAAAAATCCTCTTACAACATTGACACCAACTCCAAAAGTGGAACCGATACAAGAATATGAAGAAGAGAAGTGTTTGTCATCAATTGAATGAAACTATTGGATGATTATTGGGGTTCCTTGTATTTTACACCTACATTCATGGGAGAATACAAGATTACACACAAATCAAAAAAAGGGAAAGAAGATGGCATAATATCAACAAAATTTGAGTCATCAAAACCATGTGAGTCCGCAAATTTAAGCAAAGAAAAGTAAAACACAAATTATACATCCACATATGATGAGTGTGATCATGAGAAACCGCCAAATCCAAAAGAAATGGAAAAAATTTATGGATGAGGTTATGATATTTTGAAACAACTTGGCTATAATGGAAAAGGATGTGGAATTAAAGAAAAAGGTATTTGTGGCCCTATAGAGCTCAACACACAAGTACAAATAAGAGGTCTTTGTTATTATCCTTCAAAAGAAATGAAAGCATCAAATAAACCTTCACTCAATATCAATGTCATCACACAAAGCACTCCTAGGAAAAATATTGCTTCATCTTCAAACACATGCCTTAGTGATGATTGAGGTGCATTAGATTTTACAACCTCCTTTAAAGGAGAGTACAAAATCTCACAATCTAGAGAGTCTTGTGTATGTATGACACCTTGTAGTAAGCAAGAAGTATCTATGTCACAAAAGAACGACACATCTTCTACTAGTGATCAAGAGGATACCTTGTTGAGGCTTCTCCAAGCTTGCTTGATATCTCTCCCTCCAAGAACATGAAATAAATTCTACAACAAGAGCTCTTTTGTGTATATCATCTAGTGCATGGCCATTCAACCAATGAATGTAAGGCTTTGAGTAATAAAATTCAACATCTTAAGGATTGTGGTGCTGTTCCTTGTGTTGATGCACTTGTTTCCTCTAATTCATAATGCTCTTTATCCTATCATGTTGCTCATCACTATGTGGAATTATTAGATTTATGTGTCTTGCTCACTGTCATTCATGGAGGTACAATATTAAGTGCAACCATATTTATCTTGGAAGCAACATGATAGTAATTGGTGGTTGTCTTTGTCTCTATGCATGGGGCAAGGATAACTAGTTTTTGGGAGGTGTGCATTATTTTAAAGGACTTCCCTTGCTCTCTTTCTACTTAAAATACCAACATAGCAAGTATGTTGACATTTTAAGTGGGGGGCTTATTATCCCCCACTCATTGTTTGCATGTTCCCTTCTTAGTGATGATAGCATACATCTCCTAGGAAGTGTGACCATTACATTGGAATTATTTCATTTGCATTATTTAATTTTAACATTAATATTTTCACATTTCTTGATTCACATAAGTTAAATTGAGTGTAGCATTAGCATACCATATTGATCATGTTCTAGCACCTTATCAAAGTTATCAGGAAGTATAAATTTTGGTGTGGTTGAGCCTGTAGACTTTACATGACTTGTCCATTGCTACTTGTTTTGTGGGTTCACACCTTGTAGAAATAGTGTGTGTTTATCACTCCTTTAGGCTCACCTAATGTATATCAGACTGCACTAGCCATTGTGAGCATATTTTTCATGGCCACCAAGCATAACACAACTTACTTGCCTGTGGTGCCATGCGTGTTTGATGGAATTGGCATAATGCAACTTTCTAGTACACCATCTTTCCTCTTTGAATTAATTTTGACATTGTATATTTGTGTATCTTGTCTTGCTACTTCATATCATACATATGTGTGTTTCCATTTGTGCTTATGTTGGTTTGCCATGGGATCTTGATCTTGGGGGCTTGGCCACCTCCTTGATCTTTGTCATCCTATCTTTCTAACATTTGTACACTTGGACCCCTCTTGATGTATATTTGTATACTTTAGTGCGAGTCTAAGCATAAGTTCATACTCTCACTAAAGTGGGGGCTAAATGTAGTGTAGAAAATTTTATACCTTTACAATTTCACACTATGTTTGTGTCCTTAATTAATTAGACTGAATTAAGATTCTAATTGACCAAATTATGCATTCCAAAGCCTTATTATTCCTATTTTTTGAAAGGAGAACCTATATTAAACAATTGCCATCATTAATTAAAATATTTTAGATTATGTGTGTCTTGGACTTAGGGTCCTCCTTAAGTGCCAAGACCCATTTTTTAATATGTTTTTGGTGGAATTTTAATGATTCAAATTCAAGTTTCAGTTGTCAGCTTGTGGAATCTAATTTTGGGAAATTAGATAAACATCTATAAATACATAGTTATTTTATCAATTCAAATCTAAGAATTAAGAGGCAAATTTCACAAGAGCTAATATTATTTTCAAGAGCATTGAAGAGAATATTTATCATTCATCCACAGTAGCAATCAATATCATATCATCATGTCAAAGTTCATGTGTGTTCATGTCATGTTTTGGAGCTAACATTGTGATGTAGGTTTCAAGCATTCAAGCATCAAATCAAGCATCCAATCAAGCCAATTAAAGCAAGATCCAATCCTTAGAGTGATGTGTTAGAATTCAGTCCTCTAAGGGAAACCATTAAGGGTTTGGTGATTTGTAGCATAACTTTGTTCATTCATTAATTCCCTTCCATTTATCATTGTTTTATCATCACAGTTTAATTACCAAACCAAGGTTTGACCAAGGCAAACCCCTATTCACCCAAAAAAAAAACATTTTTCATTCTCTCTTTGTATGTGTAGATTTATAGGTGAAGAAGGATTGAATGATCAAAAGAGAAATTTTTTAAAGTTGTCAAAGTTGTCAACATTATTGTCAAGCCACAAAAACTTAGATACTGAATTTATTTTTGACTTTTCAGCAATGAAAATAGTAGAAAATAGAAGCAAAAATATTGCACTAGAGGGCCCCAAAAAATGTGCAGAAAATACCTTCAAGGACTCATTCACCTAGTGGCCTAAGTGTCCTACAGATCTTGAATCAATAAGAGGTTAGTAGATATCCCCTTGTAACCCCCAGATTTTCTTGCAAACTATCTTCCCCATTTATATTATCCTAGATCTATGCATTTCAAGTGTCGAGTCATGTAATTTAGTTGATTTATGCACTTTAATAAATTCCCAAACATGGCCAATCAGTCATTTCTATCATAAGAAACAACAGATCCCAAATTAGGGTTGTCTCATCTCAAGGTTGAAAGTCAACTTTATCCCTTTGAGATCTCTTTTTCCAATGAAATTAGGGAAAGTGTGAGTGTGTTTGAATCTTTGGATCATATACATTTTAATCATTTCATATTGAACACTCACTTACATTTTTCTATGTTTCACATAGTGGTCTTCACCTTAGGTTTGGTATATGAAAATGGCTTTCTGTGGCCACATCTCACTACTTTTGTTTATCTCGAGCTAACCATGGTGTCTTCTTATGCAGAAATGAGCTTGGAAGATGTGAATGAGGATCCCTTGAAACCTATAACTATCCTTAGCAAGCATGGTGAGGAACCCCTTTGAGTTTGAAACCCTATCTACTACATTAATAGTGGTCATTGGCTCCCTTGTAGCATACCCTATTAGAAATTCACATGGTTTGATTTTAATTATAATAGGGTAAATGTCAATGCCTAGTTGAAGCCCATGGGGAGCCATGTTGGTCTTTTATTCATTAATTTATGTATTCTTAATGTGTAGGGTGGTAGGTGGAGACAAGTGATAAAAATGGTGGGAATATGTACATTTGAAAGTTGAGGTTGGTGATGAGAGATGGTTGGTTTTAGAACTTTTAAGTTTATACAAGGAGAGAAGTAGAAGAGAGGTATGATTAGAAGGCATAAAGATAAGGGGAAGTTCAATGTCTTGATAGTGATAAAGAGAAGAAGACTTGATAAGGGAGGTATGTTGAGATAGGTAACCTCGCCACTCCAACCACTTACATAGGCTCATGATCTTTCTCATTCCTTCATAATTAGGATTCATGGGTGACTAAGGCTAATGATTGGGAGATAAAAGAGAAGAATCTACATAGGAAATGGGTTCATTCAAACCGTGGGAGTCAGGAATTATGAATTTTGATCAGTTACATAGAAAAGGGACATGACACAATGAATATTATACATTTCAAGCATTTTCATACTTAGTGTAGTGGTAGCCAAAAAATATATAATTTGAATATAAAATTTAAAAAAAAATCAAAAAATCAAGAGTAAAGAGAAAAAATATCCAATGGTGAAAATTATTTATATGGTGCCTTAAGAAGTACCATAATGAAAACTTGTTTTTGAGTTTCATGTTTAAATCAACTATCCATGTGGTTTCTACACTTGGGAGCAAGTTCTCTTATCCACCTATACTTTTCATCCTTTAGAGTCCCTAGCCAATAATCCATACCATGATACCCTCATATTTCTCTATCATATATACACCAATTCCATCATACCCATCCATACTCCCTTCTCACTCTTGACCATGATAAGGACAAGGTAAAATGTTAAAACATGCTGTAAAAAAATTCCCAATTTATCCAATCTTGTGTAAAAAAGACTATGGTGTATCATTTTTGCTTATGGGCCAAGTTGATACCTCCTATAAATATTGTAACATACATAATAATCAATGCCATATATCAAGTGGGGGCATGATATTTTTTTTTGGTGTTGTCCTTGGAGATCACATCTTGAGTCATTCTATCAATCCATCACATCCCAAATCCTTCAAACCATCTATCCTAAATCCTATATCCATTCCATCCACTACGTAGAATCCCTCCATCACTCCATTCAAGCCTTTGTTCATCCTTGTCTCTAGATTTAATTTTCCCTTGTCATTGGCTTCATGTAAAAGGCTACCCCAAAGTAATTTGAATGCAAATGCAAGTAAATATCAATCCACAACATAATCCACATAAACCTAGCTAAGAAGCCTAGATTATACAAGCCTTGATTATATCTAAACAATTCATTATTATTAAGGAATATTATTCCCAATCCTTACGTTGTTCTTGAAATACAATGTTCCCAAACCAAAAATTCTATCATCATCATGATCTTTTGTTTTTGGCTTAATCTGGGGTACAATCTTGTTTTCCTTTTCATTATTTGTGCTTATTTGCTTGCTTGTGTCTTTTTGTGTTTGATCCTAGGGCATAATTTTGTGGTATTGACATATTGTCTTTCATATCATTGTGACATATTTTATATGATCTCTTATGACTTTTTCTCTTTGGCCAATCTTACAACATAGACTTTGCATATGCCACATGTTATATGCTTAAACTTTGCATATAGCATAGATGGAATTTATGTCCATCATACTCATGTCTAAGGTAGAGATTGATTGCTTAAGAATACATTGTTAGAAATATCAATCAAAATGGATGTTATAAGATTGAATTTGAATAGTATTATCCAAGAACTACTCATTGGTTACGATCATCAAACTAAAAGAGATATGCTTTTTAGGCATAGTAAGGTACCAATCATGTAATGTGACTACAAATGTAATTTTCCTCTCTACAAACATATTACTATTAATCCTTATAATAAAAAAGGTCAAATAAATTGAAACAAAAAAATTCAATAACATTAATTACACCGAAGGTGTTCCCTATATGAAATGTATGACCTGCTTTTTGAAATCAATAGTTGATAATTAAGGAGAAGGATGCAAGACCATGAAATTAATCTCAACCATCATTCTCTATTTTTATTATTAAAATGATTTAACAATTTAAAAGTAAGATTTTTATTTTAAAAACAAAGAAAAGAAAAGAAGTTGATAAGATTGAAATGACAAATAGAATTATGTTTTATTAATATTTTAATTCTAATAAATTTCTTTTTCTTTTTTCTTTTTTTAAATGATTTAACAATTTAAAAGTAGACTTTATTTTTAAAAATAAAGAAAAGAAAAGAAGTTGATGAAATTGAAATGAAAAAGAGAACTATATTTTATTAAAATTTTAATTGTAATAAATTAAAAATTAGTTTTAGAATTTTATTTAATTATTTATTAACTTAATAAGTATTTTATTTATTATTATTAATATTTTTAAATTATTATTTTATTAATATTTACATTTTAATATATTTTGACTTTGCATTTAGTTTATGTTATTTTAATTTAGACTTAATTTTTAAATATATTTTAATTATTTATATCTTCTTATGAAATTACAAAAAATAATTAATTATTAAAATTAATTTAATTTATAATTAGTTGTCTTATTAAAATTTTAATTATTGTAGAATAACTATATTTTGAATTTTTATTTTTATTTTACAATAAAATAAATTTAAAACTTAAAATCTAAATTATAAGTTAGAGAGAGAGAAACTAACTTTTGATCAGTCATTTTGTGAAAATAATCCAAGGATAGCATGTGTCTCTAGTGAGTTATGCTTAGGGTAGCATGCCATTTGATTAATGATATGATAATTCACCTTTAAGACTTCTTTAGTGTACCCATTGCACACTTAAGGATGAAAATAGATAAAAAAAAGAGAGAGAGGAAGAGAGAAAGGAGAGGGAGATAGAGATAAGATAAGAGAGGCAAAGGGAGAAACAAGAAAGTAAGATATATATATAGGTAGGTAGGTAGGTAGAGATAGGGATATACATATATATAGAGAGAGATGAGAACAAAAAGAGAGAGCTCTATATATCTTTGTCTTCCTCTCTATCTCTGTATTTCTCATTATCACTCAATCTCTCTTCCTCTCTCCCCCCCTATTTCTTTATATATTTATCTTCCCTTCTATCTTTCTTTTTCCCTCTCTCTTTCTTTTTCTATCCCTGTTTGTCTCCCTCCTCTATCCCTCTCTTTCTCTCTCTCCAGGTCTCTCCTTTATCTCCCTCTACCTCTCTCTATATATGACTTCATATCTCTACTTTTCTACCCATCCATCTCTCCCTCTATCATTCTCTCTCTATTTGTTTGTGTCTCCCTCTTTCTATATCTATTTCTTTATCTCCCTCTTCTTCTCTCCTTCCATCTCTCCCTCTCGCTCCATATCTATATATTAATCCTTATCTCCATCTCCATCTCCATTTCCATCAATATCTCTATCTTCCTCTTTATCTCTCTCCCCTATCTCTATCTCACCTCTTCCAACATCTCTTTCTTCCCCTATCTTTCTCAATACATGTATCTCTCTATCTCTCCCTCTTTTTATCTCTATATCTCCCTCTCTCTTCCTCTCTCCCTATCACTCCCTCTTTCTATATCTCTCTACTTCTCTATCATCTCTCTATTTCTCTCTCTCTCTCTCTCTATATATATATATATATATATTTGTATATCTCTTTCTCTCTCTATCTTTATCAAGTCATATCTCTCTCACTCACGCATGTTGGGAAAATATGTCTCAACCTTGCAATTACATAAGGTATTGTTGATACATAAGCATGGGGGGCGACAAGGGGGGGTTTCAGGGGTCTGAGGGCCGCATGCTTCGATAGGGGCTCAGGGGCAATGCCCCTGAAAGCTAAATTTTATGTATAATTTATTATTGTAAATCTGGGCCATTCATCATTAGGTCTCAGATTTGACGGTCGATATATTGTTGGCTTGACTTTCCCTAGAAGGTAACCCTATAAATTATGAGGGTGAACTATATTACATATGGTTGTGAATTATGATGTATTCTAAGATTCTAATAGTAGTTGTGTTGCCTCTAGATCTCTGGTTGGTGATACTCCTATGATAAGCTTGCTCAACAAGTATATTGTAATCTTTTTGATTCATAAATAATATATTGGGCGGCTTTTAGAGTGTGGGGTTTTTCTCTTGAAAGGGTTTTCCCCACATAAATCACCATGTTGTGGTATGCATGATATTTATATTTATTTTTGTTTAAGTTTCTGTAACTATTGTAAATATTTGTAAAGTTTGGCATTATCCTCCTCTCAAGATTAGTTTAGGAATTTGTTCTGCTACCTTAGCTTCCTTACAATGCACACACTACTTATTTCTCCCTCCCTATATTTATTTCTATATATCTTTCATTCACACACACACACACACACACACACTCCTTGTTTTGCCCTCCCTATCTCTATCTCTCTCTTGCTCTCTATCACTTGTCTTTATCATCTTCTTTATCTCTTACTCTTTCCCCCTCAATCTCTATCTTCCCATCTCTCAGGCCTTCTCTCCCTCTCTCCCCATCACTCCCTCTTTCTATATTTCTAATTTTCTCTCCTCTCTCTATTTCTCTCTCCATATCTTCCTCCCTCACTCCCTCACTCCATCCCTATCCCCCTATCTATCTCTTTATCTCTACCTCTCTCGCCTTTCTCTTCCCATATATATATATCTTTCCATATATCTTTCTCTCCCTCTCTATCTCACCTATTTCTCTCCCCCTCTCTCTATCGCTATTTGTCTACCTCTAATTCTCTCTTTTTTTTAATATTTATATCTCTCTCTCCCTCTCCCCATCTCTCTATCTCCCCCTATTTCTCTCTCCCTCTCTATCAATATTTGTCTACCTCTACTTATCTCTTTATTTTCTCTATCTCTATCTCTTTCTCTCTCCCTTTCCCCTCTTGCTATCACTCCATCTCACCATCCATATGTCTCTATCTGTCTCTCCCTCCCCCTCTATATCTCTTTATCTCTTCCTCTTTATATCTCTCTCTATCTCCATATCTCTATCTACCTCTGTCTATCTTTTTATTTAATCTTCTTCTTCCTCTCTCTCCCTCTCTCTCCTTCTTTCCCCCTTACTATACCTCTATATCTATATCTCCATATTTGTTCTTCTATCTCTCCCTTTATACATATCTCATTATCTCTCCATCTCTCTCTACCCCTATACCTCTCCCTCTCTCTACTTCTCTCTATATATCACTTCCTATTTCTATCTTTATCGTTCTATGTCTCCCTCTCTCTCTCCATATTTATATATGTATCTCTTCCATCTATATCTATCCCTCTCTCCTCTCTCTCTTTGTCCCTCCCTCTGCTCTCCTTCTCTCCATACCCATCTCCTTCTCCATATCCATATCCATCTCTATCTCTAGATATCTTTATAATCCTCTCTATGTCTCTCCTTATACCCTCTCTCTCATGTGCTCTTCCCCTCTCTACCTCCCCCTCTTTCTATCCCTATATCTCCCTCTCTCTCCCTATTGCAAACATAACATAACTCTCTTGGTAATGAAGCTTGATTATCTTCCTGTTTCAGAGGTTTTGTTTTAGTCATGTCTAGATCCTTGTAAGTGGATGAATACTTGATTTGAAGCTATCACTTCTCTATTGAGACCTTTGTTGCACACAACAAATCATTTGCTAGATGGCCTACCAATTGAGCTCACATTCTATGCAAATGCATGCAAAAAATAGATCATTTTTTTCGTAATTGACCTTCCACACTTTCGACGTACCCATTGCACACCAAGGTGTGATTGCTAGTCTATCTCATTATAATAAGAATTATGTCTTTCTTGCAAACATCTTAAACAATTAATTCTTTTATGTATAAATAAATACAAAGCATTAGACATTACACAAAGAAAATCAAAATCATCTATTACCCCATTTATTTAATAAAAGTATCTAAGATTGTACATTTTACAGTATAATATAAAAATTTTATTCACATATATGCTTGAGATAACTTAAAATCTATCTAATTGTACTGATCTTCATATTGAATGAAAAATCCTAAACACTTGCACTAAATCAATATGTTGAAGTGTTTCTCTTTAATATTTTATAATACTAAAAATAAAAACAGAATGCAATCCATGTTGAAGTATGTCTGTGATTTGTTAATGACCAACTATTGTAGTGATGAGGATGTGTCTACTTTTTAAGAAAGCAACGCCTGCCGACAACAGTTAACCAATAGGTATGTAACACGCAATGAATTGGTGGGACCACAACAATTAACAAAAGGCGCTCCAATAATGTGCACATTCATTTCACAGAACTCGGAATCCGTGCAAAGAAACAAATTAATTATAGCGTGAGGGTACACTGACTGCGACTATTGACAGGTGAAGCCCCCCTACCATATTGTCTTCTTCTCGGCCATTAATGGAATGCGCACCTTTGTAAGGTGCAGATTCAATCCGGAGAGCTTGGAGACCATTCTGTAGAGCTCGGATTGACCGTTCCGTACAGCATTTCAACTTTAGGCAACTTTCTAGACAAATCTGGAACTATTTCTTTCGTATAAGTACTTCTGGTATCTTATCCTTTGATTGAATACGTAAGGCTGCATTTTAGAGGGCTTAAGATCATAACCAGAGCCCCGGTCAGTTGCCGATACCGATATTTTCCTGTATTTTATTAAGGGTTTTGTTAAGTTGTGCGTGTTCTGCAAATTTTTGTGTAATTTACAAAGCTCTTTCCGGGTTATGTTTTTGGGATTTCAGATGGGCAGAGAAAGAATACAACTGAAGAAAATAGAAAAGGCGGCGGCCAGGCATGCAACTTTCTCCAAGCGGAGGAAGGGTTTGTTTAAAAAGGCGAAGGAGCTTTCCATTCTGTGCGACGCGGATGTCGGGCTAATCGTTTTTACTGCAACGGGAAAGCTCTTCGAGTACTCCAATACCGGGTACCCTTCCTCGTCCCTGCTTTTCTTTATTTAGAAAAACAAGTATAGTTTAAGTAGATCGTAGAAATAACGAATTCACGACAAAGCAGTGTTCACAAATTAATGGCCGTGCAATTCAAGTGATTTTTCTGGACTTACGAATGGTAGGTTTTAGAGAGTGGCGCCTATTAAATTTAGTCTTTTCAAAATTATCTAGAAGTGATTGAAATTTACTTTTTATATATATATTTTTAAATTGTTTTAGTGTATGTTTTTCTATTATAATCAAAGATTTATATATATTTTTTTAAAATTGTATGTTTAACAATTTATTGTTAAGTATTTATGTTTGTCTTTCAATTATTAATTTGTTTGTATTTTTATTAAGAGTCTATGTCTTTATTTGAATTATTTGTATATTTAATAATTTCTAAATAGTGGTGAATACTTAGAACAATCTTTGTTTAAATTGTGCAAATACTTGTCAATCTTCATTACTTAGCATAAAGTAGCAATCTTTGAGAGTAGCGACCTTAACTTCATACTATCTCAACATAATATTTTGTACAAATTGAACACTCTCTCAAATCCAACATATCTTACAAGAACACTTAATGAACTATAGACTCTACACTTCACTTTAAAATCAAATTCATTTTTTGATGATTTAACAACTTCCCTTTGTTTTGACAAAGAAATGTGAACCTAGAGCTTCAGTACCTTGAAATTGTTGAGCTTTTGTTAGAAATGTCCACAATATAAAGAAAGCTAAAGGAAACGATATCCATTCCTTTAGATTTTTTTTTGAAAATGCTAATATTATTAAAAAACTAGAGGCAAAGAAATTCTCATATGATAAAGAAAGGGAGAGGAAATTATGCCCATTCCTTTGTTGAAAACATTTGTAGTATAAGAAAAATATGAGGTAAGAAAAATATCATAATATAAAAGAGGGTAGAGGAAACTATGCCAATTCTTCTAAATTTTTTTATGAAAACCTTTGTAGTATAAAAAATATCCGAGGCAAAACTTGTTGTTGTGATAGCTTCTTTAAATTTTTGATAGTATGCTAGAGGCTATACAACCTCTCCTAAATTTTTATTGGATATATTTATAATCTAAAGAAATTCAAGGTTAAATATGATGTCACCTTTGCAATTTGTTAGAAATATTAAAAATAGAAACAAAGTTAAGAGGAAAGTATGTCTTATTCTTAGGACTTGACTATTAAGCATGTTCCATTTTGAATTTGCTTGTATAAATTAGTGAATCTCCTCTTTCATAAATCAAACCAAGAATTCAAATACATTTTTAAAATAAAATTAATTATTAATAATAAAAATTGAAATATAACATTAATATTTTAAATATTTAAATATTAGAATGAACATATGTTAGTTTATTAAAGCGAATATAAAAGATCTTGTAACTAACATCATAATTTATAAGCAATTAACATATATTCTAGACCATGTCTATGTATTTGTCATAATAATTTAGATTCTAATATTTAAATGTGTCAACATTTTGATAATTATTTTTATTCATAATAATCAACTATTATCTTAGTTAAATGATTATTCTTTATGACATAATAGTTATTAGTATAAATATTATGATATATTAAATTATATTGTATATATATTAAACCAACTCTTATAAGCAATATACGACTAATTTATATGTATGTAAAATTAGATTATAGTGGTACAATGCCCATGCTAGTTTGTTCTTATGCTCTAACTACCATTTTGAATGATTCCTATGCATTTAATAAAAATAATTATGTTACTATACCATACTTTCTATAGTAACCAATTTTGATTCTATGCATGTAGAATCTAGGCAATCAAGGACATTAGTTTACCAACAAGATGCATATGATTTTTTTCCCCCTACTCCTAGGTTATAGTAAGGGAAAATGTTTTTTTTAATTAAAATGAATATAAAATAATTAAATAAATGTACGTGCATGAAGTACAATAATTAATTACAATTAAGAATTGGTAATTGTAAAAGTAATACTAAATATTTATAAATTAAATGAGAAAGACTAGGAACTTAGTTTTTTATGATGAAAAGTTAGATAGTGGTGTTCTATAGACATCACTTATTGATGGTATATAAATTAATTCTTATAATATAAAATATTTTAATATTATAATAGATCTAAAATTGTGTTTAGGCCAAATTTGCATTGTGTATGATCAATCCAATACTGTGTAGAATGTCTTCAAGTGTAAATTAACTTTGTAACATGCAATGTTGATCTGGTTGACTATAGACTTTAGAAATTATTTTGCCCATATCACTAACATTTGTTAATGTGTAATGGTTGGTGGTATTAAAAAAAATGTGAGGAGATCACTAGATTGCAAGGGTCATTTTCTTCTAGGTTGATCCCCTTTATTAGATTAAATTTATTATTGTGGAAGAATATGAAAGACAACAATTTCAAGCATGTAGGCATCATAGATGAACTTGATGTAGACTAAGGTTCCTTTGAGTGCTTCCAAGTGAAATATTCCTAGTATGATATTTGCTTATACTCTTTATTTCTTCATATGAATTAATGAACATTCAATATTTTTAAATATAAATACATGAAGTTTAATAAATTGCACTTACATGTACCAAGTTGACTTTTAACTAGTAAAGGTGAGAGTTGACAAAAAATAAATTTGAAATTTAGAATTTTATGGTTAGTGCCATGTTGTGTGAGATTTAACTTGCATGTTATGGGATTGATTCAAGATAGGGAGGTATAAATATCAAAGTAGGGCATGAATGTATAGAAATGGGTACAATAATAGGTAGACAAATGAATAGTAATGACAAATGAATAGGAATATGTGCCAATACAATTAAATGTGCTTAAGTATATGTAAACGGGGATAGATAAAAAAATAGGGAACGAGACCAACATTGCACAAGAGTGTACCATTTTTGTTATGCAATTGTATTAAGACATTCCATAAAATTGGACTGAAAACTAATTAGGATTACAAATTTCACCATTATATTTGCACCTACTTTAAGTGCATGTGAATCATAAAATGAGCATATATTTCAAATTATATGAACACTCACAACCATGCATGAAAACTAACTATTCATACATAAAAATAAAAAAAACGAGGTCCATGTACATGATGGGTCTCTTTGTGTGTTACTCCTTGGCATGCATGTTCTAAAGGAACCTACAAAGTTGAGAAAATATATGCAAGGTGTTTCTTCTTTCATGAAAGAAAAGATAAGAATAAGTTGATTTTACCATCATAGAGAGAGAAAGAGAGTCTATTTGTACAAAAAATTGGTAATTTATAATAATTTTCCAGATGTAGTGGTAATAGAATGACATGACATTTTATGCACAATTATGGCATGTGGTCAATATCCATTTAGACATAGTGATGAGTCTCTCTATATGTATATGTGGCTATTTTTACGTCTGTGCAATTTATTTATTCTCTCATACAAGTAATGGTAAGAATACTTATAAGTTGATTTTATTATCTTTGAGAAAGAAAGTACAAAAAAATTCATGTATAGAAAGTATAAATTTGTAATACTTTGCCTAGTGTGGTGATAGTAGAGTGATATGACACTTCAATATTAAAGTATTATTGTAATATTTAATGATCATTTTAGCTTTTAATTAGTTGGTAGTTTACTTTTAGTTAACTTAGTTTGCTTCAATTAACTTTTAGTTATTTGCTTTAGTTCACTTTAGTTAACAACGGTTTCTTTTTAGAAACATCATCTTGTAATTCTTTATATAAGGAGCTTTCCTCTCCTGTGTCTGATTAACTGAAGATTTTTTGAAAAAATTTGGAAGTTTTTTTTGCTAATTTTTTAAAATAAAAATTGAGGGTTTGTAAAGGGAAAGTTTTTGAAGCAGATTTTTAGTAGATTTTTGGAGCTTTTTGCAAATTTTTATAGATTTTTGTAGTTTTTTTTTAAATCTTAATTTTTCAAAAGTTTTTAAAAATCTTTGCTTTTTCAGAGTTTTTTGAAGATTTTTTTTTTTAAAATCTTGCCTTTTTAGAGTTTTTGAAGGTTTTTCTAAAAAATCTTACAGTTTATGAGCCTCCTTTTTTCGATGATTTTTGAAAAAATTATGGGAGTTGTGCCAGCTAATTGTCTAGGGTTTAGTGCTAGCTAATCATAGACTTTACCTCATTTTTCGTGCTTTTGGAAAATGGGAGAGATGACATCTATGCAGTATGACCAGTCATCTACCTCTTATGCATTGATGGCTAAAAGACGAACATATCATGTCAAATCATCTGCATAGTACATTGATTTTAGAGCCTCTTGGAATTTTACAAACAAGAGAGATTGGTTCACGAGGTATATGGCTTGCTCCAATTTCATAATCTTTGGTGGTGGCGAAGAGTATACGATTGTTGGCAAGGGCAACGTCCATATCACATCTAGTGGGAGAAATTTAATATTTCATAATGTATATTATGTGCTAGGCATGGAGCTTAATCTGCTCTCTGTGAGTCAAATTATGAGACAGTCTGAAGTTGGATATCATTTTTAGTTCACACAAGTGTCAAATTGTTGATAAGGAGTCAAAGAAAATTGTGGCAGTTGGGCTCGAGGATCATGGTCTATATTGACTACTTGATATAGGAGATCCTCTAGAGCATGCGCTGGTTGCAAGGAGTTCATCCATCAACACTCTTTGGCATCAACAATATGAGCATCTCAATATTGTGTACCTCTCTTAGTTGGCTCGAGAGAATTTGGTAGAAGGCTTACCTGAGATTCAACAATAGACACATGGTGTTTGCAGAGCTTGCTAGGCAAGGAAGCAACATTGTACTCCATTTTCAGATGGAAAGTCCTAGAGAGCATCCAAGGTTCTGCAATTGGTTCATGTAGACGTTTGTGGACCAATGAATACTGCATCGGTCATAGGTGCCAGGTATTTTCTCCTATTTGTTGATGATTTTAGCAAAAAAATGTGGGTGTATTTTCTCAAGGTGAAGTCACAAGTATTTAATGAATTTCAGAAGTTTAAATCATTAGTTGAAAAAGAGTCTGGATGTTAAATCATCTCTTAGGACAGATAATGGGGGTGAGTTTTTTCCCAACTAGTTCACCGAAGTTTGTGCAAAACACGACATTAGATGCTAGCTTACCACACCCTATACCCCTTAGCAGAATGGTGTTGTTGAGCGGAGGAATCATAGCATCAAAGAAATGGCCTGCTATATGTTGGGGAACAAAAACGTTCCTAAGAAATTTTGGGCTGAGGCAGTGTACACTCTAGTATACCTTATTAACCAGTCTCCTACACAGGCCATCAAGAAGATGACCCTCGAGGAAGCGTGGTCTGGGAGGAAACCAAAAATTACATACCTTAGGGTTTTTGGTTTGACTGCATATGTTTGGATTCCAAATGCCAAGAGAACCAAGGTGGATTCCAAGTGCCAGAAGTTGATGCTAACAGGATATAATGACAATCACAAGGCCTATCGGCTGATTGATGTGGCTATTGACCAATTAACATTCAATAGGGATGTGTTTGATAAGGAAGGTGGGTCATTTTAGCTCTCTTCTCCCATCAAGAGTCCTAACAATCAACCTCTAAAGACCAAGGATTTGGGAGCTAAGCTTTCAATAGCTCCACCTGAAGTGAGGGATTCTAATGATTTACACATTGTAGAATCTCCTAGGAAAGATCCTCTACTAGTAGGGAGGGACTTTGATGATTCTAACATTATGGAATCTCCTAGGCAAAATTCTATATCAGCATATTTTTCTTAGGATAACCTGGATCAACACCCAAATGGTATTATTCCAAGCAACCCAAGTCATGATGATGTTCATTTTGATTTGGAAGGTGATACACCCCCTCCTCGTCTTAAGTGGTGGGCGAAGCTCATTGGTGATGTACATGATGATGAGCTTGTTGAGGGATGATCATCTAGAAGCAAGAGAAAAAAGAACACGGTAAACTTTGCTCTTATGGCCAACATTCAATGTATTTATGAGCCCCAACAGTATTTAGAGGCCAAGGGTAAACTTGAATGGGAAAAGGCTATGGATTTTGAGCATCACAGTCTTTTGAAAAAAAACACATGGGTTATGTCAGATCTTCTGCCACGGAAGAAAACCATTGGCTATAAATGGGTCTATAAGGTCAAATACAAGGTTGATGGAAAATTGGATAAATACAAGGCTCAATTGGTGACTAAGGGGATTTTGTAGAGAGAAGGTATTGATTATGAGGAAACCTTTGCTCCCACAGTAAGGATGAGCACCATCTGACTTGTCCTAGCCATGCCAACTCAATTTGGCTGGAAGGTCCACCAGATGGACGTGAAGAGTGCCTTCCTCAATGTAGATTTGGAGGAAGAGGTATACATGATACAACCTCCTGGTTTTAAGGTTGCAGGAAAAGAGCACAAGGTATGTAGATTGTTGAAGGCTCTTTATGGCCTAAAGTAGGCACCCAGGGCATGGTACTTGAAGTTTGACAAGTACCTGGTTGCCCAAGGGTTTCACAGGAGTCTCTTAGATTCAAATTTGTATGTCAAGAACACTGGCAGTGATATCATCCTTCTTGTCATCTATGTGAATGATATCATCATTATTGGCAATAGGTTACATTTGATTGAACAAATTAAGTCAAATTTGTTTTAGGCATTTGAGATGACGGACTTGGGTCTCCTACACTATTATCTTGGTGTAGAAGTTTGGCAGACATGTGGTAGTATCTTCATTTCTCAATCGAAGTATGCCAAGAGTTTTCTTGAAAAATTTAGGATGGAAGATTGCAAAATCTCATCCACTCCTATGGAGAAGGGGCTAGAACTTTCAGCCAAATCAGATTCACCAGTGGTAAATGAGTCTGTGTACAGACAACTTGTGGGTAGCCTCATCTATCTTACTGCCACTAGACTTGATCTCAATTTTTTTGTGAGTTAAATTTCTCATTTGATGACTACCCCTAAGGTGGAACACCGGGTTGCCGCGAAGAAGGTATTGAGATAGGCCAAGGGGACACAAATTGGACAGGTTCAGTTGATGACAAGAAGTCTGTGTATGTTTTCAGTCTTCGTATAGGTGCAGTCGCAGGGACAAGCAAGAAGCAACAAGAAGTTGCTCTTTTCTCGACCAAAGCAGAGTATCAAGGAATAGTTAAGGTAACGTGTGAGGCAGTATGGCTTTGATGGATGCTTGTTGACATGCAGATGACTCAAGTAGGGCCTTCACCCCTATTTTGTGATAATCAAGGGGTTCTCAAACTTGCAAAGAATCCAGTCTTCCACAAGCGAGCCAATCATGTTGAGCTTCATTGTAATTTCATCCGCTAGCTTGTTGAAGATGGATCTATGATGTTGCAGTATGTTCCAACTGAGGATCAGACTACAAACATTCTCACCAGGTCTCTCAATCTGAATAAATTTGTAAAATTTCAAGATAAGTTTGGTGTAGTTAGTAGGATGACCATTAAGGGAGGGTATTAAAGTATTATTCTAATATTTAATGGCCATAGTAGCTTTTACTTAGTTGGTAGTTTACCTTTAGTTATCTTAGTTTGCTTCAGTGAGCTTTTAGTAACTTTTTGTTATTTTCTTTAGTTTGTTTTAGTTAGCAATTGTTTCTTTTTAGAAATATCGTCTTGTAATTCTTTATATAGGAGCTTTCCTCTCCTTTGTAAATAATGAATATTGAATATCAATTATCATTTCATTCAAGAGCAACCATGTCATGTGGTCAAGATTCATTTGGACATAGTGATGAGTCTATGCATAAGAATTTGTAACTATTTACAATCGAAAAATAATCTAGTGTTAACATAGAATTTTCCACCTTCAATTGGTTGCATATGAATGTGGGAGGAGACAAAAAGTAGTATAGAAAAAGTAAATGTAAAAAATATAAACAAAAAATTATGTAATGTAATAAGTGTCATAAATGCATCATGTGACAAACAAGTAAGACATATTACATGATGAGTGTTAAAAATATATAGATTGGAAATAAATTTTCCATACTATAGGAAAATGCGAGACATATTACATGATGAGTGTTAAAAATATATAGATTGGAAATAAATTTTCCATACTATAGGAAAATGCGAGAGATGAGGTTATTAAAGTAATTTTTTATATTGTTTTTGTCAATTATCTTTTGGGATAGACTTTAGGAATCTTTTTCAATAAAGTCATGTTGACTTTAGGATTTACCTTTTTCTTGTGTGAGTTGTCATCCTTATCCTCTGTGGATAAGATATTTGTAATCCTTATCCTCTATGGATAAGATTTTTGTAACCCTATATAAGGATGTTTTTGCTCCTTATTTCCTAATAGATTTTTATGCAATCTTGGTTAACTTCTTGTGTGTTGTTTTTGTAATATGGTATGAGAGCTTAGGTTTGTAAATTCTTGGGATTAGTGAGTGTGTGAATTCTACTTACTGTTGCAGTGATGAATTGAATGCAAGAGACATAAAAGTATGTGTCAAATGAAATATGAATTCATACAAGGGATTTGACAATTTTTTTCAATAAATTTGTGGGTCTATTTTTTACAATTTTTTGATGGATTGTTTTTTACAAAATTCGCAGGTTTTTTTCTACTCAAAATCATGCAAGGTTTTGTGTAGAAATTGTGGAAATTTCATAGTTAAAAATCATGCACGGTTTTAAGACCCATTTTTTGACAATTTTTTAGATAAATCATAGTTTTTCAACTCTTTTTTGACATTTTGTACAAAATCATAGTTGTTTGTTGATAACAATTTTTTTTTTTGAAAAATCATTGTGTTATTTTAGGATTTTTGTAGATTTTTTCCAAACTTTTTTGTAATTTTTTAAAGAATTTTGTTGATTTTTTCTAGAATTTTTGTAGTTTTTTTCTAATATTTGAAAGATTTTTTTTCTAGAATTTATGCTCTAGATTTTTTCTAGAATTTTTGCATGTTTTGTTCAAAAGTTTTATAAATTTTTCCAAATTTTCAATTCAAATTTTTGTCGATTTTTTTTTATAAAACCATGGGTTTTTTGCTTTGTTGCTCGAGTTTTACAAATTTTTCCCCAATAAAATTAGTGGTTTTTCTAATTATAACGGGTTTTTTCATTTTAAATGATTTCAAAGTGCAAGAGGGATGACTTCATTACCCAACATCATGTTGTAAGGCAACCAAAGGCTCACTAGAAAAAATATAACACTTGGAAACAATTGATGCTTAGATCTTTGAGTATAAGTGCCTCGACTGGATTATACTTGATCACACACTTGTCCAACTATTGCAAGTAAAGGCCAAGAAAAGTTTGATGAGTGTAATTATGAAGCCATTATGTTCATTAAATTATTAGTAATAGATGCAACACTTTTGGAGGTTCCATCAAACAAAACCTCTATGGAGATTTGGATGCACCTATGAGATCTACATGAGATGACAGATAAAGTTAAGACCTTCTTTGTGAAGACTATGCTATTCTCGATCATGATAGATGAGAAAATTTCTTTGCTAGATCATTTGATGAAGACCAAAGACATTTGGGGTCAATTATTAGCCATAGGTTACATGATGGAAGAAGAATATATGGTGGTTATAATGATAAAAAGATTACCATGATCATATGAGCATTTCATTGAAACACTCAACATCACATCTATGAATGGTGACCTAAAGTTCGATGATTTGTGCAACAAACTCTTGTAGTAAGAAAAATGGAAGAAATAGTTTGGTAGCAACAGTGATTCACCGAGTGTGGAAGAGACCTTTGCAGCCAAGGAAATTGGCAAAGGAAAGTGGTCTATTAAGAAAGGTGAAGGGAATTCTGATGATATTTCAAAGAATTTGAAGACTATCTCATGTCATTATTGTGGTAAAGTTGGTCACATGAAGAAGCAAATAGAAAGTGGTTGGATGATCAAAAATCCAACCAAGGAGGGTCTCCACAAAAGGCTCATGTATTAGAGCATTCTTAGTAGGAGGAGTCAACCTTCTTTGATTTCATCACTAAATGATCAACATATCAGGTTAAGTCTTCTGTGTGGTACATTGATTCTATAGAATTTCTCATTTTACACATAGGAATGATTGGTTCAGTGATTCTAAGGCTTTCTCAGGTTCAATGATCTTCAGTGGTGGTGAGGAGTATACAATTCTTGGTAGAGGCAATGTTCAAATAAACTCTAGAGGTAAAAATCATATTTGTCTCAACATTTAACTACTAAAGGTAACTCAAAACAGTTGAAATAGAAATGTCATCAGGAGAGTCACTACATCCTCCCCCCCTAGAGTGAGGCTTACTCCTGGAAGCCTACGAATAGATAGGGATACAACTCCCTCATACGCACTGCATCCTCCCAAGTAGCAGAAGCCTCGTCACTAGGGTCCCACTGGACCCTCACCTGGTCAACGTCTCAACCCCTAAGGGTGAGTCTCCTGTGTTGTAGAATGCCCACGGGCTCCAAAGCTAGTTGCCCGTCCTTGACCTATAGAGCATTCCAATCAAGTACATGTGAAACATTAGGATGACAGGGTCTAAGAACAGATACATGAAAGACATCATGGATGCGTGACAAACTAGGTGGCAAGGCAAGTCAGTAAGCTACTAGACCGATCCTCTCCAGACTCTCGAACGACCCAACAAATCGAGGCACGAGCTTAGAGCCTTTTCCATAATGGATCAAACTCTTTCGTAGATGCACTTGAAGAAACACTCTATCACCAACAGAAAACTGGGGATCAACACAATGAGCATCGACGTACTTCTTTTGTCTATCCTGTGCCGCAATCAAATGTTCTCTGATACGATCTACCTGCTGCTCCATATCTCGCAACATATTAGGTCCAAGAAGTACTCTATCCTCAAGTCTATCCCAACTTAACGAAGTCCTGCACGGTCGTCCATACAATGCCTGAAAGGGTGGCATACCTATGGAACTATGATACCCATTATTATACGCGAACTCCACCAAATAGAGATATTCTTCCCATCTAGATTGTTGATCCATGACATACATCCTAAGCATATCCTCAAGCACCTGATCAACCCTCTCAGTCTACCCATCTATCTTGGGGTGATAAGCTGAATCGAAGTTCAACTGTGTACCTAAAGCATGCTGAAGAGAAGTCCACAAAGCTGATGTGAAAATAGGATCTCTATTCAATATGATTTTGCATGGGATTTCGTGCAAACGAACAATATCTTCCATGAAGATCTTTGCCACAGAAGGGGCATTATATGACGAACGAACCAGAGAGAAATGAGCTACCTTAGTCAACCTATCGATGGTAACCATGATGGCATCATATCGACGATACGACATAGGCAACCCAACAATAAAATCAACTGATATGATGTACCACTTCCATTCTGGAACAAGGTGAGGCTGTAACAATCCTGCAAGATGTTGATGCTCGGCCTCAACCCTTTGGCACTCTAGACATCTCGCAACAAAATCAGCAATATCACGCTTCATCCCAGGCCAAAAGTACAATCAACAAAGATCTGCATGCATCTTCTTGACACCAGGATGAGTTGAGTATGGCGCTCGATTTACCTCTGATAATATCATGGTACGAAATCCATCTGAAAGTGACACATTAATACGACCCAAATGTCTCAATAGATCATCAGAATCAAGCGTATAACCTGCAAACCCACCCTCTAAGGGCCTATCTGAATCCAACTCTGCCTTCACCTCCTAATACAATCTGTCTATAGGAAGTGCTACCACTATCTGACTCCTCAAATGAACTCCTAGAGTCACGACAGATATCTCATGTCTACGCCGACTAAGAGCATCCACTACCATGTTCTCTTTCCCCTGAATGAATTTGACCTCAAAATCATATTCGCACAAGAAATCCATCCATCGTCTCTGCCTAGCATTAAGATTAGGTTGAGTAAATATGTACTACAGACTACGGTGATCACTGTGTAACTCAAAGTGATGTCCCAACTAAAAATGATGTCAAAGAACCAAATCATGAATGACTGCCACTAACTCCAGATCGTGAGTTGGGTAGTTCAGTTCGTGATCCTTGAGTTTCCGAGACTCATAGGCTATCACACGACTTTCCGGCCTCAAAACGGTTCCTAAACCCTCCAAGGACGCATTGGTACAAACTACAAAGTCCTTCGTAGGATTAGGAACAACTAATATAGGCGCACTCGTCAACTTCTCCTTGAGTGTCTGGAAGGCCAACTGACATCGATCTGTCCAAATGAACTTCTTCCCTTTCCCATGAAGAGAAGTAATAGGATGAGCAATTCTGGAGAACCCTTCGACAAACCACTTGTAATACCCTGCTAGACCCATAAAATTGTGAACCTCAAGAACATTGGTAGGCATGGGCCAATCCATGATAGCTTGGATCTTTGAAGGATCCACTGCAATCCCCTCTCCAGAGATAACATGACCGAGGTATTTCACCTTAGTCTGGAAGAACTCGCACTTTGATAGATTTGCAAACAACTGGTTCTCCCTCAAACACTACAATACCTATCTTATGTGTTCCTCATGCTTCTTTATATTCCTAGAATAAATCAAAATGTCATCGAGAAACACTAAAACAAAGAGGTCCAGGTACATGCGGAAGACACCATTCATCAGGCTCATAAAAACTAACGGTACATTCATTAACCCGAACGGTACCATAGTGAATTCGTAGTGCCCATAACGAGTTCAGAATGCAATCTTATGTATATTCGCTTATACGCAACTAATGATATTCATATTTCAAATCAATCTTAGAGAACACATTTGCTCCCTTAACTTGGTAAAAAAGGTCATTGATTCTAGGCAAAGGATATCGATTATTGACCGTCACCTTATTCAATTGTCGGTAGTCAATGCATAACTTGAGGGATCCATCCTTCTTCTTCACGAAGATGACAGGTGCTCCCCAAGGTGAAACACTCAGTTGACTGAAACCCTTAGCCAAGAGCTCCTCCAACTGCAATAGAAGCTCTTCCAACTCCTGTGTATTCATTCTGTACGGAGCCCAAGATATAGGCTCAACTCCAAGAACCAGATCAATCCTAAAATCAATATCACGTTTCGGTGGCATACCCAGAATATCACTAGGAAAGACATCCGCAAATTCTCTGAGAATAGGGTAGTCATCAAGAGATATCTCTCGATTGTCCCCTACCTCCAAGACACTAATAGTAGTTGCAAACAACTAACAACCCTGTCACAAACACCTCCTTAACTGCATAGCGGAAATAATCCGCAAAGAGATGGGTCTCTGCACACCAACTATCTCATTCTCCGCACTAGAGTCATCTAGACAACTCACTGTCTTTCGTCGACAATCTATCACTGCACTATGAGATTCTAGCCAATCCATTCCCAAAACAATATCATACGATCCAAGGGGAGTAACTTGAAGATCAACTGAGGTAAGTAACGATCCAATCCTAAGTCCACAATCATGAACGAGGGATTCAACCGCTACCTTAGCCCCAAAAGCCAATTCTACCTACCACCTAATGCCTTGTTTAATCACCACAAGTTTGCATCGCTCCACAATGGAAGGAGAGATAAAAGAATCAAACACACCAGAATCAAATAAAATAGAAACTCTAACACCCTGTAACTGACCTGATGATTCAACCACAGTATTCTGGTGATCTGCTTGACGATTGTCCACTATAGCAAAGACTCTATGAGAATGTCTTGCATCACCAACCGTTGGCTCTGAAGCTGCGGGTTGTTGACCAAACCTTGAAGTACCTTGCATCGGACATTGCCTTGCAATATGGCCCTACTGACCACATGTGAAGCATCTAGTGCCCCTACCAAAACCTTTGCGAAAACCTTGGCCACCAAAAAGTGCATTTGACTGCTAGAAACTGCCTTTGCTAACTTTCGACTGTGCACTCTGAGTAGGCCGATCCTAGTGATTAGCTTATTGCGCATCCAATTACGATTCTTTCAAAACTAAGAACCGTTATCCGACTGCTTCTGAGAACCCTTGATCTTTTGTGAATAATTTTGCTGCTGCTGCTGTCCACCCTTAAAGGGTGCTTGTTGGTTCCGAGAGGAACCACCTGTCTGCATCTGACCACCGCGCAGACCAAATCCTACGGTAGATGCACTACTAATCAAAACACCCGTGTGTCCTCCTAACGCAATGGACAAATTTTCCTCTACAATCTGAGTTTTCTCAACTGCCACCTCCATCGTCTTCAGCTTGAAGACTCTAAATCCATCATTGATGCGGGTGTTCAAGCCCCTGATGAAATGTTGAACTAACATCGCCTCATCATCTGCTATACCTACATATTGTTTTGAGTTCGTAGAATCTACGCTCAAATTGCTCCATAGATATTTCCATTTGGCGCAGGTCATGAAATTCATCTGCACGACGCTGCCTCCAGTGATCAGATAAGAAGCGTGCTCTGAAACGCTCCAAAAACATGTCCCATGATACTGATCCTATCTCCAAATGGAGCTTTTGCTCCTCTAATTGCCACCAAGTAGAGGTGAAACCTCTAAGATTTATGATGGCGCATCTCGCTCAGGTGTTACTGCCATACGAGTGCATAGCGAAACACTGTCCCAAATCCAGTAACCATGTCTCCGCCTCTAAACCTCTGCCAGTACCATTGAAAATAGGAGGGTGTGCCCTCAACGAGTCCCTCATGTGCCCTACAGCTAAGGGATCCTATTATGCGGTATGAACTATCCTCCTAGGTGGTGTCCGATCTCTCTCTCTGTCCACTTCCTGATCATTTCCCTGTCTAGGCCCGAGATGTGCAAGGGCCTGCTCAAGTAACAGATGTAGAAGATCTCCTACACCAGGCTGATTCAAAACCTGATTATCATTTCCTTGATTACTCAGAGGGTTAGACTGCTCTCCATGTTCACTTTCATGTGAAATCTACAACGGAGTATTCTGACGATTCACCGCACGACCACCGCCACGACCTCTAAAATGACCTCGCCTTGGCGGCATGATCCTACACAAGATCAAGTCGAATCTCAGTTTAAAAACATAAGAAACCAAGAAACACACACACAAGAATCTAACACCTAGGAGTTAAGACAACCTAGTGGGCTCGCATGAACCAGAGCACCCATTGTTACAACCTTCGCTCTGATACCAAGCTATAACGCCTCGTCGTAGAACCCAGGAAACGTTACGTCAACAACGCAAAATAACCAAATAATATTTTCTTTTAAACATTAACATTAACAACATGTGATAAACAACTTTAACATACACGTTCTAGGATTCCACAACTATGCTACTAAAGTAAATAAACATCATAACACATCAAGAACTATATATTTATCAATCCATGTGAATGGTCATGTTCAGATACATTACTTCAAGAGTTACATAACAATAAGTGAGATTGTGACAAATCTCAAAAAAATTACAAGCAATCAATACAAAGAAACCTCATGTAACATCATGAGTGTGTACAATAAGAATAAGATCAAGAGTAGATGACGATCGCGTCCACAAACTCGTCCGACGAACAACTCTGTGAACGATGTGCAATCCAGGATCCCGTCAAGCACAGACATGTCTCGAACAATATCACTTGCACGGGACCTAATGGAAGATGTGGCACATTCCTCCCAACCCTGTGGAACTTGAAAGCCCACCCCCCGTGCTAGGAGATAGAACAGGTCCTCAAGTCTTAGACAACAAGAAGAACATCACACAATACATGGTCGACATACATGACTTCACATTGACAAGATAACTGACATACTCCCAGAGGCGACTCACATCACAAGTGAACTAACAAGTGTACTAGGACAAGAGTGTCATCACATAAACGTAATAGGTTACTCTGGATAGCCTTCCTAGGTTACCAACCCTTTACTAGAGTTACCCTAGCAACCTCTAACGACTTCTGGCCCCTATACGAACTTATGTGGCCTCAAATCACTTCTCGAGAAAATGAAGTGTTCGAGTTGCCATTCCAAGCCTTTTCACCCCGCTTTAACTTAAACAAGCATTAAAGTTCAAGGCAAGGCAAACATTATTTGAATGGTTAGATTTAACTACCCAACCCCTAAAATTTATTAAGGTTATCACTTGGTTACCAACTTCCGATAGGTTACCCATGCAACCAATTCCGGGTCCAGCCCCTAATGGAAGCCACTCCTCCTAAGGTGCAATTTCTCATAAAGACTAAACAATAAAGCCAACATGCATGTAACAAAAAACTCCTTTACACAAAGACTCAAAGTCATCGGAATTAAACAATAACATTAAATATCTCAGGACGAACCTCAAAACATACATGGCCAAAAATTTCACAAACATGCACTTCCATAACATGGACTTCAAGACATCCAAAAAAAAATATCACACAAGGCATAACGCGCATGGTTCATGTTTCAGCTTGAAATCAAGATAAAGAACCTCTATAAAAACAAATCATGTTTTATCTCAATAAACGAAAATTCCAATCCTTTGGAAGTCTTTGCAAATCAAAATTACACCAATTAAACTATAAAACATTCTAGTCCAAGTTACCAATATAATAATCCACAATTATGCTATAACCATATTGTCCAATCATAATAGTAAAACTTGATATTTAATTTTTCCAAAACATATTCCTCCATCGTAATCTACTAATCAATTACATTTAACTCAATTACCTTATTCAATTTAATTTGAACATATTATATATAGTCTACTCAAAATAATTATCAAATTTATTGCTTATTACATACAAAGTAAAGTAATTATCTTTATTAACAATAAATGGCACATATTTATGTATAGTAAAACCAATCCTTATTATGCGCCTATGTCAATACCTATATATATAACCATCCATTAGTTTTTATTTTCATTTATAAACTATTCATACTATAAATTTAGTGAGAATGCGAAAACTAAGATATGAGATTCTAAAATACTGATTTCTCTTGTTGACAGTAAATGATTATTTCTCAAAGCATAACTCGAATTCCGAAAACATAGAGATGACGACTTACAATTAGCAAAGTATAAATATTGAGGAATAACCGCCGAACTGATTCAGCACTAAAGTGGTAGTTAAGAATTTCACAAATAACCCTACTATAAGTTATCGGCCACACATGACTTTAGTAAAGACAAATATCCCAATAGCAAATCCTTTAACTTGCAAGCATTCTAATTTTCGTAAAATAAAACTAAGAATCATTTATCAAACACAGATAAGACAACCATTCGGTTAGATCACCATATGTGCATGCAAAAAAACACGAATGAATGAACTAAGATTCCAGATGCACAGACCGAGATAATACAGAATGGTAAAAATGTTTAGGGTATGGTTCTATGGAGGGGGCCTTTCTAAAAAAATTTAGTGGGTGCTGCTTAGGTTTTTTAAGAATATTTTAAGGTTAGTGGTCCCATGAATTTAATTTTGCAATTCAGCTTAAAAGTTTGAGCTCCAAAATTTAAGGATCGAATTGGAGTATTTTTGGTAAAAATTAATAAATAAATAAAAATTCTCTCATTTTTTATTTTTTTAAGGAATTAAAAATTTTAAGTGATTGACAAGTGGCAGAAAAACTTTCTAAAAAATTCCTAAGCTGTAGGGTCAATTTCTAGCCCCACCTCAATTTCACCCGCAGAAAGATTCATTTCTAGAAGGTAGGGGCTCCTATTTTTTTGGAAAAGATTCTAATTAATCCCGTAGCACAATGTTTTTTTCTTCATGGGACCGCTTGATCCATGAAAATAGAAGCCCAAGCCCCCCATGAGACCATACAGTTAGCAAGATGAATCTTTTAGCATAAAAAGGACAACCCTACGCGACCTACTAGTCGATTCTACCACAAAGATATTTACACGACACATGAAGTAAGGCGAAAATAAAATGCTCCTAGAACAAGCATCACAAAGTATTCAGCATAGGATTCATTTATTTAAGTTCAGGCACATGCAAGACTTTTATCAGATGGTAAACAGGTGATAAAGCAAACCAAGTATGCGAAATAAGCAAACCTTAAGATTCGAGGCAAAAGCCACACACATAGAGATAAAGCCACGATTCGCAAGTAGTCTGCCAACCCGCAGACAATTCAAATATCATAGGTACGCCATGCATAATAGGGAAGGGTCAAATGACTAAGACCGAAAGATTGTTATAGGATCTTGAAAGAAACAAAGTAAACAAGGTCAGCCACTCTCCATTACAAGTAGGTGGGTAAATTTTAATTCCAACGTGCATGCATATGGACATGCAATTCAAGCGGTCAACAGATAAAACAAAACACACTGGTGAAACACAAAAGTTGGGTTATTTAAGTCCATATGAATAAGATAGCAGATAAGGTAAATTCTCAGGGATAACCAAAGCACAACAACATAAGGAATTCAGGCGGTAACCATGAGAAAACACAAAAGTTTAAGAAGAACCCTGATCCCCATCATGACAACCAACTAAGAACAAATCAAGGTCCTAAAGGGCTAGAGGAGCAATCAAAAAGAGTTAATAAAACGAACACTGAACTGGGTCAGCGACACGAATTGTAAATCAAGAAAAGAGGGGACTGTATGCAAAAAAATCGCGCCCAGAGTTTGCATGATTTGGAACACAGTAATTAAATTAAAATTCTCTGACTAACACAGATATCAGATTGCATGTATTTTGGTTTTCAGACAAAAGCCATGTCCTAGTTTTTTTTTTTTTTCGGTGCATGTATGATTCACATATATCTCAAATAAAGCATTTCAACAAGAATTTGACAAACTTTTATTAAAACAAACTTGAAATCTGAAAGAGGAAAACCTGATACGTTTTTTGGAATCGAGAATCGGCCAAGCGAAAACCCCAAAATTCAGTCCACAAAACTTTCACAGTGCGAACACCGCCTCCAATAATCAATTTTCAGCTTTTCAATAAAAAACCCCAGCAAAATACAAATACAATATTTTTCTCGTGAAAGCAATATTTTTTTTCCTTTTCGAAAATCAATCACCGTCCATAATAATTGATTTTTTTATGCTATATCCTTTTCCTCAATTTACAATGCAAACAATACTTTAACTCATCGTTATGCATGCATATCAACCATTAGTTAAATTTTCGAACACAATCATCAAGAAAGATATTTTGAAATTAAGAAACACAACTAACAAATTAATTTTCGAAAACATCAAACTTGCACAATTAAATCAATTTACAAATAATTAACTTTTTTGCAAATTATATATTTTAATATTTCACTTTTAATTCATCAATAATCTAAAAATAACTTTTCCAACTTAAACATTTCAATTAATTATTAATCAATATTACCATTATCTTAAATCATTAAATAATCTAAATCAACATTGTGAAAACATAGTAAATACAACATGACATGACAACAACGAACGCACGATAAATGAACAACCACATAACATAAGGGTGACACAAGATACTCATTCTTTTCAGAATGATGGTTTAGGACAGAGGACAAGTCTATCTCCCTTCAATGAATTCATTGGGCCATGGCACACTCATACCTGACGAGCAAGTGGAGTCAATGCCCGTACCTGAAAGCTGTATCACACTGCATGGTCAAATGAATAACATGTATATATATGAAAACACACCGTGAAGAAGAATCATGATGTAGTAGGGCACTCACGGTTGAGTACTGCTAAACCGTCTCCTTCACCGACCTGACATACAAACATAACATCTAACATCAACTACATCATAGTATCATCATGAACATAACATAGCAACATGGGTCATCATAATAATGTCTGAAAGTAAACATATCATCATAAAGTAAAGTGTATCATCAATTGGGTTTCACAACTGGTCATGTAAACTATGACATCATACATCAAAGAACATAGTCTCAACATCTAACTACTAAAGGTAACTCAAAATAGTTGAAATAGAAATGTTATCAGGAGAGTCACTACACTTCTAGTCAATTATGTGGATGATATCATCATTGCAGGTAGTGACACACATTTAATTGAAGAATGAAAATTGTGTAAGGATTTTGACATGACTGACTTAGGCCTCCCTCATTATTGCCTAGGTGTAGACGTTTGACAAACAAGTTTTGGTATTTTTATTTCTCGATCTAAATATGCTATGATTTTTCTAGACAAGTTCAAAATGATAGATTGAAAAATATTGTCTACACCTATGAAGAAAGGGCTGGAAATTTCAACCAAAATAGACTCAAACTTAATCAATGAGTTCGCTTTTAGGAAACTAGTGGGAAGCCTTATCTCTCTTACAACCACTAGACCTGATTTGAGTTATCTTATGAGTTATATTCCCTATTTTATAACAACCCTAAAGGAAAAACATTGAGTTGCAATGAAGTGGGTATTGAGATATGTCAAAGAGACACTTGACTTTGGCATTCTATATAGAAGCAAGAAAGATCCTAGGTTGGTTAAGTTCACAAATTTAGATTGGGTAGGTTATGTTGATGACAAGAAATCCACTTTTGGATATGTTTTTAATCTTGGTATGAGTGCAACTACATGGACTAGTAAGAGACAATAAGTGGTAGATCTTTCCTTGACAGAAGCAGAGTATCGGGGAATAGTAAAAGCATAATGTGAGGTAGTATGGCTTCAAAAGGATACTCTTAGACATGCAAATGTCTAGATCAAGTCCTTCACCCTTGTTTTGTGACAATCAAGGGGTGCTAAATCTTACCAAGAATCTAGTTTTATATGAGCATACCAAACATTTGGAGCTTAATTATCATTTTATCAAGCAACTTGTAGAAGATGGATCAGTGATGTTGTAGTATTGTCCAACTGAGGATCAAACTACTAACATTCTTACCAAATACTTGAGTCTTGATAAATTTATAAAATTTCAAGATAATCTTGGTGTGGTTAGTAAAATGACAATTAAGGGAGGGTATTAAAGTAATGTTTTATATTGTAATGGTCAATTAGATTTTATGATAGACTTTAGGAATCTTCTTCAATAAAATCATGTTGACTTTAGGATTTATCTTTTTTATTTATGAGTTGTCAATCTTCTCCTATGAGTTGTCATCCTTCTCTTTTTTTGATATGATATTTGTAATCCTTATCCTCTGTGGATAATATTTTTGTAATCCTATATAAGGATGCTTTTGCTCCTTTTTTTCCTAACAGACGTTTATGTAATCTTGGTTAACTTTTTGTGTGTTGTTTTTTTCTAATAGAGGTCGCCCTAATGGCTAGATAAAAATCATGTAAATACATATAGCACCAAGAAAGGAATATACCCTTATAATAATAAAAAAATGACTTTGAAAAAAGGAAAACTAGGTTCCTTTGAGAGTAATCTTCACTAATTACACTCAAACAAAATTAACTATATAAAATGCTTGAAGGGAAAATAAACTAATGACAATATATGAAAATAGAAAAATAACTATAAATTTTGAACTATAGAAATGAAAAGTATGAATAAAAAGGAACATGCAGTTAAATTTTGGAGGTCTCTATCTTGGACTAGCACGTCATGGAAACATCTTCATGTCGTGTTATTGTCCACTATCCATCTAACCTACAAATACAACAAGATGAGAAAAATGTTTGGGGTTGTTTGGCGATTTTCCTCAATCAAATCCCCTCTTTGGTGTTTCCATCTATATAGCAATCAAGATAGATAAAGAGAGAAATTGTGTGGCGTCTTATTCTAAGTGTGTCTAGAAGTAAGAATAATGAGTAAAATGAGATATTAAAGGAATGTGACAATCTCAAGTTGCTCGAGGGCACGAGAAAAAAATACTTGTAACAACTAAAGAACAATATTACCTTAGAGGCTTGAGAAACCCAAAGAGAGTGGCAAAGTTAGAAAGAATGTTGTAATATATCTTTCAAAAGAGAGTTGTGTATATAAAATTGAGAGTGTTGTAAGAGCCTAAAGAGCCAAGAGAGAGTTGTCAAAAATGAAAAATTAATTTTAAAATGAGAAGAGTAGGGAAGAGAAAGAGCTTGATGAGCAACTTGGAAGAATCCCAAGACATTTCCACTAACTTGGGAAGGTGACAACCAGAGAAATGCTTGGAAATAAATTTCAAATGATAAATTGTCAAGAGACACTACTACAACGTGCAAATGTTTGTGCTAGGGAATAGTGTCTAGAGAATCTATGCTAAACAAGATAGGGGTCAAGAAAAACATAAGTTATAAAAATGGCATGACGAAGTGACCTTGAAAAGAAGCCATGAGCATCTTAGAAGGGTAAAGGCTGATGTAAGGGTTGAAATGACCCTACACAAACACCAAGGGAATGGACACTAGAGTAGGAATGAAACATAGTGTGAATATGCAATTTAAGACACTACAACCCATAATATGGTTCTAGGTATAATAATATATGCAAGTACACAATAGTATAAGTAAGGTATGGAGCCCCTAATCATTAATTAGTTCTAAGCACATGCTAAAGCATGTGAGGAATTGGTGGTGTAGGGGAAGGCATAGTGTCCCCAATGTTCCTCTAAGATCATGATAAAATATATAAGCACATAATAGGATAGGGAAGACAAGATATTCCTAATGTAATAGGAGAGATCTAGGCACACAATCAAAGATGTAAGCTCAACTATGTAATATGTGGTCATGGGAGAAGATATAAAAGTAGTTGCCCCCATAAGGGCAAGACAATGAGATGAGGTCGAAAGAATGCCATGGGAGTTTAAGGAAGATCATAAGTGATGTATAGAAACCAAAATGATAAGGTAAAGATGTCCCCCAAAGGATAAATACATGATGTGTGATAGTCATAAGTAAACATGTCAACAGATAGGTAATGTGAGCATGTAAAAAACTTTATTTTCTTAATTTTACAATAAATGCAATAGGCACATGGTGTAAAGATAAATCAATGTGAAAATCAACACATATATGATCGAAGCACATCTTAGAATGAATATATACGTGTCATGAATCAATGCAATCACTAATGGATGTTGTATGTTATAAATGTCATTGGTGTAAGATAAGTTCCATAATAAATGCATGAAAATGTGATATGGCTTGAAAGTGTGATTAAGTAACTTGTCACCATTGAAAAATTATGCCATCATCAATATGATTAGTGGTGTGCAAAAGTGGGGTTTGTAGGACTCATACACATGATTTGTGAAATTCTACCTAACTATATTGGGAGGGTGAATAGTAAAAGTTACTTTTATTTGCACTAGCACCCTTGAGAGTTCTAGCTTCTACAACTCAAAGCCTATTGTGTGATTTGGCATGATAATGTAGAGATGTAGTCACATCCCGACATGAGGTGACATGTTATGTGTTGGTATTGAGTGGGGCAAGAAAATGGAGGTGGTAAGTTATCTTTTGGTTCTAAATTATTAATTTTTATAAATTTTTAAATTTTTATACAATGTAAAGTTTTTTTTTTTTAAACTATTTACCATGGGACATGTCCCCCCAAATCCCAACGTTTTTAGGAAAATGATGTATTTGGGACGTGGGGACATGGGGGAGATGTCCCCTACCAGAGTGCCACTTATGCCTAGTCATTTTCAGGATGCTTTAGATGTTTCCAAGATGGCAGGGATGTCAGGATATCTTTGGGGCATTTGAGGGACTCCCAGGAGTCCCTCGACTGTCCTAGGGATGCCCAAGCGTCTCCCACGATGGGTAGGGCCAAAAGGTACCAAAAATTAAAAACAATTTTTTGATTTGGGTGCCCAAACCCTAACCCTAATGGCCAACGGGCCCCACCAAAACCTCCCAAACCCTATAAGACCCACTCAAATCCTCAAGATCACTCACAAATTCATTTTAACATCAAAGTTGAAGAGGAGAAAAAGAGTGAGAGTGAAGGAGTGGGAGAGTGAGAGTGGAGTGTTGCAAATGAAAGAAAGTTGAGGATAAGCAAGAAGAAGAGGGATTCTACACCAAGTTGGGAGGATTTTCCAAGCAAAAGGTAGGATTCCATGACTAGTATTTTTCATTTTTATATTTTTTTAAGACTAGTTTCATAGTCTAATTAATAGTTCACTCTTAGGGGTTATTCTAAGGCGACCAAGATGGATATGGGAACTATGTCATAGGAGGACCCAATTTTATGGTGAATTGTCATAGACCAATTAATTTGGCTACCACTCTAGTCATTTGATTGCTATCTCAGGTTTCTAGTTCTTCAGCTGTTGAGAGGAACTGGTCTACTTATAGCTTCATCCACTCTCTGAGGAGGAATAGACTTAGCTCTAGGAGGGAAGATAAGCTTGTGGTTGTACTTAGTGTTTTATGTATCATTGATCACAAGACACTTGTGGACAAAGAGATTCCAACAACATAGTGGGTTGTAGAGCTAGAGGAGCCAACACCGATTGATGAGGATAGTACAGTTACATAGCCATGGCTATTTGGTATTAGCTTGGTGGAGCTTGAGGATGTGTCCACTTGCAACAGTTCTAGTGATGAAGAGTTTGGGGGTGATTAGAGGCCTCACTTCACTACATATTGTTATTTTGACACGACTCATGATTGTACTCATTGTAATCATCATTATGAAATCTTGAATATAAAATTTGAATTAGATATTTTTGTTGTTCAAACTTCAATGTTATTGTTAAATTGTTAATAACTTTAATTAGTAATCTCAACTGCCCAAAGTTCCATTTATAAATTCAACATTGTAATTGTTATACATCTTTGTAACTATTTTTTAAGTACCTATATGTATATTAGTGCCACCCCCACCACCCCCCATTGTTGCCCCCCCACTATTAAGCCCTTGTCGTCCCCAAAATTAGGCCCTTGGTCCCCTTGTCCTTGAAACCCATCCTCATGTCCCCCTGTCCCCCCGTCAGGAAACTCCATGGAACATTGAAAAAAAGTGTAGACTTGTTGTTGATTTTGTTGACTTTTGATGCTCATGAATTTGATCCACCACACATGGGATTAAATTCAACCAATTTTTTTGTTATCTTTTAGTGATGTTATTGATTGATTGTGACCTAATATTATTATAGATGCAAACTAATATAGAGATCAATGAGTATCCATGTAATTAATAGCTACTTAATATGAGGTTCTTTGATCCCAAATATAAACTTGGCCTTGTTAGAGGTAGTTGGGGTGAGGCGTACAGTCCATTTTATACCACTATATTATGATGTGTATACTAACAACTTTGTTGAGAGGTGGAATTTAGACACAAACACCTTTCCCCTTCCCACAACCAAGATCACAATCAAACTAGAGGATGTTTGAAGGATTACACACCTCCACATTATGAGTAGGCACATGGAGATGTGACACAACACATATCAAGATGATAAAGACTTACATAAATCATAATTTAAACATAGATGCCACAAAGCTAGTGGATATTGGATATATAAAAAATTAAATGAAAGAATCCTACAGTGTGGAGGATTATATGTAATATAGTCATGGCAAATAGGCATAACATCCTCTTTATTCTTAAGTTTAAATTATTTCAATAGCCTATACAAGGTAGAGGTTGAAATATAAGTGATAGGAGTAATATGTGATACGATGAAGGATGTGTAAATATGGTGAGAGATAATAGGTAATGACATGGAAATGGAAAGAAAATCCACACTATAAGGTAAGGTAAAATGGTTTGTGGATGAGGGGGAAATGTTTGAGGAACATACCTATGTGGTGAAATAATGCTAGTAGCCACATGTATGAGTAGATGTGGAAGGATGAGAGGAAAGTGGAATATTAGTGGAGAGAAAGATGGTGATGATACTAGAGGTAGGAATGGATGAGAGGGGTCACTAGGAGGGAACACTTGGGTGGTAGAGCCCATGGAAGTGGTAATTATAGGATGGGGGAGGAAGGATTAGAAGATGACTTGAGGGGTGGGTGGGTGATCCCATGGGTTGAGAGGATCCACAATTGGTAGAATCCATGTGATTTCCAATATTAAGAAGAATATATGTGCCATAAAGGGTACAATCTAATGCACTATGCAAAGTAGTATCCAACTCTTGAGGATATTTTGTATGAAAAAGTGCGTCAATAAGTAATTAGAACCTACATGGAAAGATCTTGCTTATTTTTGTTCTTCTTCATATTCCTCAATATGGTTCTTAGCATAAATTTAATTAGAAATCATATTTGAAAGGGAGTTATGATCATTTGAGTGGCTACCCATGTTAGGGCTAATATGATCAGTCCTTCATGAGGAAGATTAAGGTTTTGAGTATCTCATAGCATAAGAAAACCCTAAAGTGATATGGTAAATAGATTTTTTTAGTGAAATAATCAAATCTCATATGTAAATAATAAGAAAAAATGGAAGATAATATTGGTATGTGGCGACTGATCATGCAAATACTGTACACTCTTTACGTAGTTCTAGAAGCTTCCAAAAAGCTTGTTATAAGTGGCTGGGATGCAAGTTGCGGTATGACATTTGCGAGATTGTAGTTTTTTTTTGCACTACATAATAAAATTATTGGATGGTTGAGTTTCTATGGATGTAGCCCATATTGGGTGAACCACTTTAAAATTTTGTGTTGATCTCTTTTGTGTTATTCTTCATTGTTATTTCTGGGTTATTTAATCTGTATATAATTGTTAATGTTTATTGCTCCAATCTGCCTAAACCCTAATAGATAAAACCCAAAGGGGTGTAATATTAGAGGGATTCACCAGAACAAAAGAGAGAATGAAATCACTTTTACATAAATTTGGGATAAATAAATAGCATAAGCATTCAAGATCTATCACATAATAAATGAGTTAGAGATGTAAGAACCAATTTTATTTATTTTTTAAATATTAAAATAATGGTACCTAGCGAAAAAAATTGTGGAATATGACAAAAAGTGATTTGTCAACTATAACACCCTAACTAGAGAACTAGAAATTGGACTAAATTTATTTATAATATTTAGCTTGAGTGTTTGCCTGAAATATGGATAGATCAACCATGAATTACTAAGTAACATAATTTCAATCACATAGATCATAAAATATTCATAGGGGAGAGATTTTCTTTCAAAATAAATCATCAAATTTATTTAGATCCTAATAATATGTGTCGACCTTACGAGGAGTAGATACAAACATTAAAAATGGTCTCACTATATTGATGTAGCCAATGGAGGCATATGACACCATGTGATTCAAATTCCCTATTACACTTGGTCAACTCTAGTTAAACTATTTTAACATTGGGCCTAGATAAATAGTCAATACAAATTGGGGCACAAGATCAATGGACAATAAATGGAAGATAAAGTAAACAAGCTCATAAAAATTGTCTAATGTGAAGATCTTATCTAATACATTAATAATTTTACATGTGGTCCCTTCTTTTATTAATAAAGTGACTCGAAATCACTAAGACCCTTTGCAAAATAAGTATGTATGACCTACCATAAGATTTTCACATAAATACATATGGCATCTCCTTACTTTCCTATGCACTTACCACTATTTAGAAACTTCACACATTGGTCCCCTTAACTAGTATAATTCATTAGTGGATGCCATGTATCTACTTGCCATACAATCTCTGGATGACATGGAAGATCTAATGACTCAAATTTTTTTATGATGTTAGGGATCTCATCCCTCTCTAGGTTTTACGGATTATTTGATGTAGGGAGATCAACAACTCTTGGAAGCTTGCAATGATTGCGATAATGCTTAATGAAATGAGTTTCTTAATTGGTTGACTTGTAGCTAAGTCATTGAGTGGTGGGACCTAGGTTCTTTGTTTTATCTTAGATGTTAGCGATTGAGTAAAGTGGAGAAATGCTTGGTCCTTGGAGTTCCAGAAGGAAACTCTTAAAAATGTTAGAAATGAGTTTCGATGGTTGATTCAATTAAATCAAATTCAATGATCTATGAAGGATGAGGTTAGGAAAGTCAACATACTGATGAGTTGATAACTTTAGTTATCAAGGAATCTACAATAAACACTAGCTCTTTGTACCAGGCAAGAAATTCTCTTCAATAATAAGACACTATTAGATACCATCTTGTAGACAAGATAATCCCACTAGATATGAACTCCCTATATAAACAAGGGAAATAATTCTACTTTCACACACTCAACCTCTTACAACAACCTCGATTATTTTTCCTCTATAGGGAATTGCCACATCACAAGTAAGGTGAGAAATATTCATCGTCCTTTTACTAATATCATGGTGTAGTCATAGTCTCAAATTATCCACTTGTGTTCTTATCTTGATTATCAATTTCCAATAATGCATTGAAAACCCTAACACATGGCACACTATCCATTTTAAATTCATGGGTGCAAGTTCTTGAAACCTTTGAATTTGGGTGGATATTGATGACACATATCCACCATGGTTAGATTCCATAAGATCAACAATATAAAAATCTAATAAAATGGGGAGCCTACCAAATCATACTATTCCCTACTACAAAGAGAATTCTCTATTAGTTGGCTTCCTAGTTATCACCCAAGCATATAACACTCACTAAAGAAAAAAGTAGCCATTTACTAGAAGTCGTCTTCAATAAAACAATGACACATCACTCCTTTCCTTGTACAACAATGTATTCTATTAAAAAGTTAGGCCTCACTCTCATGGACATATTGGGCCTACCTTGTTGCCACTTAGTAACATGTGGTTGTCTCACTCACTACAATACACCCATGCCACCTACATACGAAAAATAACTCTATTTATACATTGTGATAATAAGCAAGGCTAGATGGTGCCTACCACTTACTACATAACCACATGCCACAATAGTGTTGGTCTACATATGTTGAGGCATTAAATATTATTCACATAAAGACTTGTAGAACAATGATGAGTTTTTATACATATTACCACATACAAGAAGTCACCTCTACATGCAAACATTAAAGTATAAAATAAATGCAAATTGAATGAGATTAGTTGGCCATTGCACAAATGGGATAGGATTTAACAAATACAAGCAATAATTAAAATAAAAACATGTGGAACAAGTTTTCCTATTGAGGAAAATTCACTTATACGCCAATAGTATTGGGCCACACATAACCATTGTGCATAGTCATTAAAATAATACCAGCTCACACTCATGGACCCACAACTAATTTCCAACATATAATATTCTCAATGTTACATCCCAAATCCATTCTCCCACAATCATATAATACATTTTTACCAACACGGTTTCGAAAATTCATTCATGAGGTAAAACAAAGGTTCATCAATAGATTATGGAGGATTAAGGATAACAATAAGAGTGGATAAAAAATACACTTTGTACTTAGCTAAACCTAGGAGGGTGTTCCTAGAGATGTATAAAATAGAATTAGTATGCTAAAAGATATGTTAATACATTAATTCTTAGATGTATCCAAGGTGAGTAAACCCCAAAGGTTGTCACTAGGTTAAAGGTACACCAATTATATGGATGAACTTTGTTATAGCTAAAACAAATATCATTGCAAAAGATGTAAGATGTGAGAACAAGAATATGTTTCACAAATTATTTGTATAATAAGGCTCATTAATGATCTTTCCGTACTTGTAATTATTGAATCTTAAACTACATAAATATTAAATTGGTTTCTACACTACTAGTGAATGATTTGTTCTTTGAAAAGTGTGTGGAGGGTTTAGTCTTCAAGACCGGTGCCTTATATGGGTTACATAGTCACATTCAACCATAAGAGGATTGCATAATAAATAACAAAAAAGATACAATAACTCGTAATCAAGTTGATAATTCTTCTTCTAACTTGCAAAAATTCATATGGAACATGAGAATGACCATCAAAAGACCAAATTTCAATGACTTAAAATGCTATGAGATTTGTCATATTCATATTATGTTTACACTAGCAAATGTGGTGAAGGAAAATTGCAAACAAAGTAGGAACTTGCTACTCCTCGAGCTACTTAGAACTCTATAAAATGTTTGTAATTGACTAAGGAGACACTAGATCACTAGTATCTACTACAACGAGCTACATTTTTGCAGCTCTTGGAATGCACTACTTGTATTACAAGTGAACTAACAAATTTATGACCCTAGTATACTCTCTACACCAAGGTGTTTATGAAAATTAAAAATGACCAACCCTTTGTGTGTTTTCAATAGATATTTATAATGTCAAAGGGTTTCATGCCCAAAAACTCCTGGGAAGGAACCAATATTTGTCATGCATAAAATACCACAAAAACATCTAAATCACATACTAGAAGGGTGTAGGGCTATGAAACCTACAAATCAAGTAGAACTCACTAAAAAAAATTGAAGAAGGATGATCATTCATCACAATTAATTTAATATTTTCTTGAGATCATTTCCCCTATATTTAAACAATGGTTTTATACATGAGATGACTCCTTGGAAGTGTAATGGTTGTTTGAGAGTGGTTGTGGTAGGTAAAATAATGTTTCACACCTTTAATGTTTTTGAGCATTTAAAAATTCCTGGTGGAATTCAAGGTTTGAGATGCACCTACAAACATCATGTTGGAACAACTAAGAGTTAGGCATGAGAAGAGAGGATAAATTGGGAAATAAATAGGTGAGGAAGTTTAAGCAATATCCTAAGGTTTGAAGGAACCACGAGTTAGGGAATGACTAGTTGACACAGTTGAGAATGAAACATGAACATGTCTTAAGAAGGATGAATTGATAAGGGATTGGGACTAAAAATAAAACCTAAACTTAGAACAAAGAGAAGGATTATGGGGAGTGGAAGGTGAGAAAAAATTGGCACTAGGAACTTTGGGTGCCAAGGTCTAATGTCCACTAAAGGTCTAAATTTTGATGGACAACAAAGGAATTAGAAAGACGATAATGATCGGTGTGTGAATAGAACCAAGACTTGGACCATGGTTTAGAGGTCTTGCTTCCTTCTAGAGACCCACATGTAAGAAGAAACAAAGGAATGAGGGAAGGAGCACCACACAAATTGAGAGTTAGATAGATCTTGGAACACAAGGGATCTAGGCTCCAAGTCCATACATGGACATAAGATATAGCATGACATAGTGTAGTAGAAAAAAACAAGTGTAGGCACTGGGGTTTTGAGATTTAAATTGGAACCCTATAACCTAGTCCAAAGGTTCGAAATGAAACATGGACCCACAACCAATGAATAAACTATAAAACACCTAGAAATTTTGATATTTGACCAATATAATAGAAATAACCACTTAGGATTTCTAAGATCAGATATAATTATTGTTTAAAATTGGGCGAAGAAACACAAACAATATATGACTCAAGTAAAATTTGACATCGTTAAATTAATTCTGAATATTTTCTTTAGTTGTGGATGTGTGTCTCATGAAGGTACATTGAGAATTCAAATATTTAGGAGTAGAACAAAATAATGAACAAAAAATAATACAAGGAAGAACACACTTCATCATAATCAAATGGGGATCATGATTGTTTGAAGACACAAGCAATACAATGTTTACAAGACAAAACACAACATAGGCACAAAATTAAACTAAAGAAAATGAATTATATGCAAAGAAGGACTAGCACTACTTAAAACAGGTTGTGTATTATATGTTGATCATGGATGGGTAGCTCCATTGAATTTCCTGCTAGATCTTCAAGATGGTACACATTGTTACCATACTCAATAATTTTATATTTCCCAAGCCATTGGGGATCAAAATTTCTATTCTTCCCCTAGTCTTTGGATCTAGCATTCAATAAGAGGACCAAGTCTTCAATGTGGGAGTTTCTTTGTAGTTTTTGCTTGTCAAATAGATGCTATATTGTTTGTTTATGTGACAAGATTTTATCATGTACAACCTTCATGCTCATATCAAGCTCTATCATTTCCATAATTTTGTGATAAACTACATGTTCTTCTCCATCATTATCCTATAGTAGCTAATATACTAGGAACCCCAAACTAATTGGCATCTTTGCATCTAATCCATAAACGAGTTCAAACGGGCTCAAACCAATGACAACTTTGTATGTCATTCTATCATACCATAGCGTAGAACTTAGATTGTAGTCCCATATTTTCTTGTTCATTCTTAGGTCCCTTTTGATAATATTCATAAGGCTCTTATTGAGGCACTAGACTTTGCTTGTCTATTTTTTTTAGGATGATACAAGGTAGAGTGATTAGATCAATACCATTTATTTTGCATAGGATTGAAATGTCACATGATTTGAAATGTATGATCTTGTCTACAAAGATTTTGTTAGGCACACAAAATTTGATTATTATTTTATTTAGTAGAAAATTATTTACCACCTTTGTTGTAGTATAATGGGTTGGAATTTCCTCAACCCATTTTGTGAAATAATTGGTAGCCGCAAGAAATCATTTATATCCATTACTAGATTTTTCTTGAATTACCCCTAGGAAACCAACCCCACAATGTTGAAAGGGAGCCTCTACCATCATGGGCATGAGAGGAAGAGTACCTATAAAAATCAACTTAACCATACAATTCTGATAGGTGTCACATTTCCTCACTCTTCTAGCCACATCCTTGAACAAAATAGGCCACTAAAAACTTGGTTTGAGGACTTTACACATAGTTATCTTGGCCTTGAAAAATCTCTTGCAAATGCCTTGAATGCATTCATCAATCAACCTACTGGACTATTATTGGTTAATGCATTTGATTAAGAGTCCATTTAAATCTCTCCATATTAAGAAATATAGGATCAATACATATATCTATGACTACAACTTAAGGGTCCTTTGTTGGTTCTTATTTACCCCTTTTAGAAATTTCATGTTGTGAAGGAAAAAGATGATATCCTTATACCAAGGATCATCTTTTAGTGGATAACATACCTATGCATAGTCAAAATCAATCTCATTGAAAATTCTCCTAATTGATGTGGGTTGATCCATTAATAGTTAATAGAAGAATAAGTCATGCACATGATGAACTTATAGCTTGTGTTATAATGAAAAAAGTGTTAATGATATAAACAACAAGAAATTCCCTCTACATGCTAGTGTAGTTTTCCTTAGTAGGAATACAATTTGTGTTGATATGGTAGATAACGTAAATTCAAGCTTATTCTTGATTTTTTCTTAAGATAATTTTTTCTTTAGATGTAATTTTTTTTTCTAAATAGGTCCCCTTGACACTAGTGTCGTTCTTAGTTTTTCTTTTATAATTTCAAATGATTATTGGTATCTTTTTATGCATAAATATACACTCTTTTGTTAAAATAAAAAAATTGGTGTTGTTATTTTACTAAAAATTTCTATGAAATGATGATAGCATACAAGACATGCTAGGAAAATTTTGACATCAATTTGATTTTGGGAGGAGTTAGTTGCATGATAATTTTGATCTTTTGTGGATCTAACCTAATTATTTCTAATCAGATATGAATATGCAAAGATGATACCATGGTCAACCATCATGAGGCATATTCTATGGCTCAAAGATAATTTATGATTTCCACATCTTGTGAGGACTTAATGCAAATTTTTGTAGAGGTTCTTCAAATGCTTCTTTATAGACAATGAATTCATCCATGTAGACCTCCATACATTTGTCGGTTAATCTTGCAAAAATTATAAGGACTACTCATTTGAAAGTAGTTGAGGCATCACAAAGTCTAAAGGGTAAGACCTTGTGAGAAAATATACCCCATGGGTAAGGAAAATTAGTTTTTCTTGATCTTTTGGTGCTACTTGAATTTAATATTAGCCACTAAGCCTAGCTAAAAAGGATATTTTTTTTTGATGGGATTATCTAACACTTAGTATATAAATGTAATAGGAAAATAATCTTTTGAGATAGGTCTATTTATTTTTCTATAATCAATGTAGATTTTTCATTTTCTATTTTTCTTTGGAACAATAACTAGGAATGAAATCTATTAACTATTCAACATTGGATACATAAATCCTATGCCCAAGAGTTTTTAAATTTTCTTACTACTTCTTTGAGGGTTGGATTTAATCATCTTTGGGGTGGTCTTACTAACTTGACATTCTTGGTATAAATATGATGTGCACATATATTAGGATGAATTCCTTCCATTTCATTATATTCCCATGTAAAAGCTTTGGAATGTAAGATCAAGGAATCTAATAATTCTGATTCGTAGTTTCCTAACAATTGACCACCTTTGCTCAAAGGTTTCTCAAGTTGAATCATGATTTATTTGGTATGATGATGAAATGAAGTAAATATTCTAAAATATTGAATGGAAGTGTTCAATGGAAAGTAATATGATCATAACAAATATAATATCCCATTTAATTCCTAAAATTCCGCAACTTATGCTTCAAAATGAATCAATAACAATAATTAATATTACACCAAATTGACATTAAATAAATATTAAGTTGTTAAGAATGGTCAACCAAAATATGAAAGGTTGTGTCCATTGAGAAAGATAAGGTATATACAGAAGGTAGATCTAGAAGGAAAGGAGGGGAGGAATTATTAGGATTGATCACAAGTAATAGAAAACAACACTAATAAATTAACTTATAAAAGGGTGAAAATGTGTGACTCCCTCAAACTTGAGATATAAAAGGGTGAGAATTTCATTTGAGAAAGAGTTCAATAACATCATTCAATAGTTCAATTAAGAATATAACCTTATGTGACTTTGCAAGTAAGTTAAATTATGTTCTCAAGAGTAGTGATGATGTGAGAAAGTATTTGACTCTTAATATGAAAGGTTGTAACTCCCTCAATAATAAGATATACAAGTGGGGATAATCTTCTTGGGAAGAAATTATCAATGGTAAATAAATCTATCAATCAATTTGGAAATAAAATATTATTCTCAAAAGGAAACTATGAAGGGTGGTGATTCATTTATTATAAAGGGTGGTGACTAATTTATTATGAAGGGTGATGACCCACTTATTGTGAATGGTAGTGACTCCTTTAAGAAATGGATATAAAGGGTAAATGAACCATTGACATCCAATGAGAAATCATCACTCTTCTATCCATCAAGAAAGTAAACAATCATCACTCATCTATCCATCAAGAAATCAAGAAATCATAATATCAAAAAGATCAATCAAGAAAATAGATATAAGTCTATCAATAAATTCAATCATCAAATCATTCAATGATCAATTCATCCAAATAACATGCACTCAAATATCAATAAGGAAGAATATTGGAAAAAGGAAAATAAGAAATATATGATATCTATAGGAAATAAATATTGTTTTTAGCAAGAATATTATTGGGAAGTAAGGTTGAGAATATGAATTAGGAATAGCTATATATAGATCATAATTGCACAATGATATGTTTTTACCAATTAATATAGTATATTCCTTTAGCAATCTATTTTTAATTTATAGAATTGTTTTGCAAATAGGGATGTCAATTAGCCTTTGAGTTCACGAGAGGTGAAGTACCAACCATTCCTTCATCAAGTAGCCACCTTGAGATGCAACACTTATGGGGCAAGAGGGGTAAGTGATCGTGGGCTTGTTGAGGAAGACAATATTCATGCATATTATCAAGCATACCACCCTGAGATGGATGGACAAGGATCCACCCATGCTATTGTAATACAAGGACAACCATCCTTGAAATTACACTTTGCAAACATTTCATGTAACACCCCGCCATGCAACCCTAAAGGAAGTTGTAATTAACGATTAAAGTGAACCAATTTTTTTTTTTTAAGTGCAATTAACATACACATTCACTTACTAATTAACAACAACCTCTAAGGCTACAAGGTTAGGATTACTGAAACCCACACTTACATCAAACAAATAACCATAGCATTATTACTTTATGAAATAAACATCATACAACAAGGATACCACAAACATAATAAGATAAACATCCAAGAACCCAATTCATATCATTTACATATTCCAATAATTACATCACTCATTCCCAGAATGAGGCAATAGTACATAAGAGTTACAATTACAGAATCTCACCTCATAAACATAAGAGGGATAAATACTTATACAATCTGAGATATTACAATGCATAAATAACTCAAGAACCGCAAGCTGTCCATCTAGATATCTCGCCACCAAGTATTGAAGATCAATGGGGACCCAACGGTTTTGGTGCATGTTCCACCCAACCAAGTGGTACCCAAAGGACCACCCCCCATGCTAGGAGATAGTAACAAAGAAACATGGACAAAGATCTACAACCAATAACCCTAGGAAGACTCATACTGACTCAACCAAACATAAGTACAATACAAGTACGACATAAGAACAACTCAAGTACAATACAAGTACGACTCTCACATCACTGACCTAGGTCACATTGCTTCCAGACATAAAAATAAATCGAGTATGTACAGAGAACCATACACATAAACAAGTACTAACAAACAGACAGTTGTCCTGGACAGAGTGTCATCGCACAACTCATAATAAGTTACCCTCAGCGGATCTTCATAGGCTCCGGAAATCCTGGTGGCCTCTACCAACCCTCGGCCCTCATACTTGCTAGTGTGGAATCAAATACCTCTCGTACAGACGAGATATATGACTATGCCATTCCAGGCCTTTCCACTCATTCCAAGCCTTAACTAGCACTTGACTATGAGTGAAGCTAGAACTTATCTTTTTAGTGTGTAGTACTCCCCAAATTTATTCATTTCAATTTTAATTATCACTTGATTAAACTCACTTCCATAGGTTACCCAAATCCTACCTCTTCCGGGCTCTGACCCCTAATGGAAGCCACTCTTCTATTCGACAACACATATACAAACTAATCACAAAGGGAATCACAAGTGCATACAACCTATGTATCAAAACCACTCCATCACAAGGAGGAAACAAAATAACGGAATCCACTCCAACAAATGGAGGAAACCTAAACACGTAGTCCACTCCTTTCACAAGAGGTACAAAACAACATAACCCCGTTCGTGTAAACCGGGTAACTACTGATAAGACACCATGCACTACCCAAGGGACAACACTGGTTGACATCATGAATCAACAACCCTCTTAGATCCTCTTAAGATTCTCTGGAAGACTTATAAATTGGACTAACACATAATCCCAATTCCCAAAATACATTAAGACGACATAGCTACAAAAGCAATCAAGTCATTAATCAAATCTAATATTTTGGATTTCGTAAATCCATACTCAAACAATAGGTAACGTTTACAAAGGAAAAGACACAATAACAGGGTTTAATCAAATAACCATATGCCCATTTTCTATTTTCATAATAGGGAATTTGAACTATTAAAACTCACAACCCCTTTTTGCAACATACGAGGAAAATAATTACAAAAGACAATCACGAGAGAATCACTACTTTTGGATGTTCTAAATCCATAACTCATTCATAATTTCATTCACAATAATTAAATTGCACTAATAGAAAACAAATAACTTAAGGTAATATAATTGTCTCTTCATTATAACATCTCCATAATTAACTTTTAATACACATAAAACTATTGACAATAACCTTTCTATGTTTATATCCAAAACCTAAATCTCTCAATTCTCTATTAAAACATGAAAATATCCAATTTGTAAACCATATTTTCTCTATATCTATTAGTTCTTGCATTCATCATTTATCTTTTCAGAATCTCCATACAATACTAAATTACATGCATCTCTTTAATAAAAGACAAAACATTAAACTATGTATATAATTAAATATATCTACTCATATTACTCATGCAATATATATCTCAATATTTTCTTCAATCATGTTAACAAAATACATATTTCCTTTAAATCAAATAATTAAATATCTTTCTCAATATATTTCTCACACACACTAATCATTTCTTTTAAAACACAGTAATACCTAATTTGCAACAGCAAAATAAAATAAGATAGAACATTACTTATTCTCTCAAATGTATAAATATATAAACTTTCTATATATAATTATATATTAAATATAAATTAATATATTTAACTATAATTAAATATTAACCTACCTTCTCATCATTATACAAAATAACATCAAACCGCTTTGATATAAAAATAAATAAATACATAAACATAAATCAAATTAAATCTTATTAACTAACTCAAAATAATTTAAATAAATGAAAATCTAATAAATATAGATTAATCTATAATTTTTATTAGACTATACATATATTCTATACCAATTATAAAAATCTAAAAACAATTTTAAAAAACAACGAGTACAATCGCGGATCCCATGAACACAGGGGACAGTTCATTAAGGGGTGCGCCAGACTGTACCCAAAGTAGAGTTGGCCGCTGTATGTAAAAGGGCAGGCAGCGCTCCCTATGGGTAGCGCGTCCCGCAATCATGGTGGGCGCACTGCCCATAGGCAGCGCTCCACCCAAGGTCACATGTGGGCGGTGGGGAATAAATCCGCCCCCCCCACAAAGCATTAAATTTTTTTTTTTTAGTATTAAATAAAAATTTACATCTTTTGCATAATGTGCGGAAGTTCGCACGAAAACCAAATTCGCACGGAAAACAAAATTCGCGTACAGTGAATTCAACAATATCAGTAACTTAAATTTCACAATTAATAAAATAAATACGTATATTGATATATTATGTGTATATCAAAATAAAATACATATAATATATGAATATATATATTTACACAAAAATAATTTATTGGAGAAATTGAGAATACTGAATAAAATATCCAAATATAGAATATTAATAAAAAAAAATTTTAGAATAATTTTCTAAATTACACAGATGTTTAAAGACTTCTTTTTCTAAAAACATTCTTTTAAAATTATAAACAATACAAAATAGATATACTAATGGGGATCAAATTACTCTATTACAATTTTTATCAAAGGGTTTGTTTTGAAGATCAGATCTATTGTTTCCTACAAGAGTTAGAATTTTTTCAACAATCAAAATGTTTGATGAAAGATCTAAAATTTAATTTAAACAATGATACCACAATTTTCCCCATTTACTAAATTAGATCCCATAGTAACCTTATACAATTTTCTCCACATTTGGTTTAATTTAAACAATGAATTAACATTTCCCGTTTATTGTTTGAAACCCTACAGTGGATTTAACAATTTTCCCCCAATTTGGATTAATCTACATCTAAACTCATTTATCAATTTCAAATTCACAATTAATTCAACTACAGATTCATGGATAATTAAATTAAATTAATCAACAAGAACAAAACCTGGAATTCGAAGCTACAGGAAGACAATGGAATTTTCTGATGCAAGCCTTTTCCAAGGATTCCCTGTATTTTCTTAAACATGCAACAGATCCAATCCCAGAACTTCAACAAATGCAATCTGACTTTCATCAAATCACTTCCAAAACCAAAAGTTGCTTCAACCCTTCCTCAGTGCAATCTTCCCAAAATTATCTTCTCACACCAGAAGAAGTTTTTTTTTTTCTCTTCCAAATATTCCCTCCATACATGAATTTTGCAACCAAACTTAATTCCCAAAATCCACTCACACATGCATGCCTAATTGAAAATATCTTGCACAACCAAATCTGATTTTGCATGCAAAACTGGAACTTAAAATATCTAAATATCATTTACCTTCAAAAATTGAAAACTAACTTTGCTTTTCAAATCCAATTTCAATTTCTAAATTAATTTCAACTTAATTGAAATGAAATTCCAAAATAACTAAATTTCCACAATTTGAAATTAAATTCCAAATTAATTTTAATTCTTTTATTTCTTTTAATTTTCTTGCATCACATTTAATTAATTAATTTAATTATTTAATAATTAGATTCAATCCCTTGGATTAAATTTAATTAATTAAATAAATTAAATATAATTAATTAATCAAATATAAACTTTTATCCACATTGCATAATTTAAATTAAATAATCATCAACATGATATAATGCAATTATTCTAAACATCTATTTCCAAAACAAGAATCTTTCAAAATTAAATAACATTAAAGTAAGGCAAACAACGACTCAACACAGACGACTTACGACACACTAAGGCTAGGGTGTAGACTTGACACATGTTATCTAGCTACTATCTCCCTTCAACTTAACCGTTGGATCGACACGCTCAGACCTGTGAAATCAGGTGGAGTCAGTGTCATGTACCTGCAACCTGAAAACATAGTAAACGACATCATATAATATAACAACATATAATACACACCGTGAAGAAGAAATCTCATATCCGCAGGGCGCTCGCAAGCGAGTGATGCGAATCCATTCCCTTCACCAATACACTCACAAAACTGACACTTTCACAATACATCGAATATTATCATATGCACTAACATGTTATATCACTAACATCATTACACCATTAAAACATGTAACATAAATCATTAGATAAACCAAATCACATCACACAGAATAGTCTATCGCACAATAGATGGCGATCAAATACACACACAATATAAAATATCCGAATATCCAGAAGTATAAATCAACGCAAAACAAGGACACACTATCCAGTCCATAAAGCAAAACGGAGGGGTGTTACATTTCAAATGAATTCTTTACATGATTGGCTATAGGAATATGCCTCAGAATAATCATTAATCATATTAAGATATTTTGAATTCAAATATTAATGTTGCCATGAACTATAGATCTAACTATTATGGTGTTTTTGCATATTATCGTAAGGTTGATACTTGATATTACTAATATCAATTTTTAGTGATTATTAATATTTTATAGGCCTAAGACCATGAATTTACCAAAAAAAGGGACATTACAACAAATGGAAAATAGTTGTCTCATTGTGATGGAAATTTTTTCTATTGATATAATATTTTATCAAAGGGAACAACAAATATTTTAGATAGAAGTATTTGTGAACATGGGTTTGCTCATTTAAAACTTGTTGAGGTTTGGACTGATTTTCATCCTTCTTGTGATCTATTTGCCAGTGGTCTTCTAGTTACTCAATATGTTGTTTTATCATTACTATTTCTAAAGTCTTTTGCACATTTGATGAATCATTTCTATCCATTGGCATAAACATGATTAAAACTAGGTTTGAAATAGAGTATATGAAGGTGGTGCTAGCAATTAAAGTGTATTTCCAATGAAGAGATAGATTTTGTACAAGAATTTAAGATAAAAAATTTATGAAGGAAATACTCAAAAGTTATTGTTGGAAGAATGCTTCTATATTAATATTAAAATTAGCACAAATTTTTTAAATGGAATAGATCTAGAGGTTTGAAGGGGAGAACTATGAAGTTTCTGAGAAAAGAAGCCCCTAAGTTTACAAAGGAATGACTCTAGAGTTTTAAGGAATAACAACTAACTTTTAGAAAAAGAGTGACTACAAAGTATTTTTGGTAGAGAAAAACTACCATTTGAGTTTTCAATTTTCCTCTTTTTATTTATATTCCTTTTGAAATTGATTATAAATTACTAGAGGTGGAAGAAATCCCACAGACACAGCATAAATATAATCCCATTAGAAGTTAGTTTATGAAGTTAGAAGTTAGTAATTAAAGTGTGCTCTAATGATTTTCTTGTTTCTATGTATTCCTAGAAAGACCAATTAATGATAGATTGAATGTCTTTAAACACCATGAAATATCAACATGTTGTACAAACATGTGTTAATTTATCTTAATGATTAGTAGAAGGGGATGAGAGACTTGGAATTCAAATTTGAAAATTGGAATTTCAAGTTCATTCCTACTAACTTCAAAGATTAAACTAAGACGATCTTGAGCCACTAAAAATTAACAATATGAGAAAAAATGTAATTGTGAGGCAAGGATTGAACATATGGAAGTTGTTGGTATATTATTATCATTGATTTCAAAAGGTGTGGTTTAGTCTTTGGAATTGGTCATGGTGTAGAGAGCATATCTTGCAAGTATTGCAAAAGTTGTTCAAAAGGTCAATGAAGTGTCTAAAGTCATAGCGTTCAAACATAATTCTATTTTGTCGGTGACTTGTTATTGCAGGTTGGAAGTCATTTAAGTCATTACCTATGTCATTGAGATTGTGTGGGAACCAACCCCTTGTACCTAGCTTTCCAAGTTAGCAGGGTTTGTGTGTTTGATCAAGAAGACAACACTTCTTTGAAGAGACTAAGCTTGGTGTCACGTTGATGAAGTATGACATGGACGAAAAGTGTGACGTGTAGTATAGAGATGAAATGGCTGAAAGGTGGCCGCATTTGATTGCATTGACCAAGGTGATGCTATAGAATAAAGTGTGGATACAAAGGCATCTGATCGAAGAGACCGCAACATGTCGAGAGGAGTCTTTTTAGTGTCTCTTCGACACTACAATGGTGGCAAATGAGGAATAGTGGAGATGCATTGATGAGACAATGCCATTTTAGAGAAAGGAATTTTGGAGTCCCCTCGATATTCTGATGGCTCATCATCGAGGAGAAGAATGAATGTCAAAGTGACCCTTCAATGGGTCGTTTTGATATAGTAATAAGATGGATGACAATATAGCTAGTAACGATGGTGATTGGATGATCCTGGTTGAACGATAGGGATCGAGTGTAGTACATCAAAGAGACAACACATCTTCGAAGTGAGCTATTTTGGTATATCTTTGACATTGTGATGAAGGTTTTCTTCATTGGGTTGACAAATGATTTTCGACGAGACTTGTTATTGAGCTCCTCCAACATGCTGACAATGTGGTACCTGATAAAGGTGATGATGGAATATGGTGTTGTGTAACGGCAAGTAGCGAAAAATGATTGATCATTTTGTCAATTCAAATCTTTGTTGTGAATTGTGTGGAAGTGATGTGGACATGCAAGTCGAAGGCAACTTATCGAAGAGAAAGAAATACTTTGGAGTGACTAATCTATAAGTCCCTTCGATGTAACGATGCATGATGATCATAAAGTTGTAAGATCAATGATAGAGATTTATTGAAGAATGATCTGGCAACAATGTTTTAAAGTTGCTTGGATGAAGGGAGAACCATGGATCATGGCATGTAGAGATAAAATCGATGGTCAAAATTTGAAGGTGAAGGCTGCAAATGGCTAAGTCCATGTATGCAGTTTCAGACTGGCAGTCGACCAGAAGAATGAAATTAATTGGTCTACCCACTCCAACAATTGATTTAATTGGTGATTTGAGTTGCAAAATGGTGACACAGAGTGCTAAGTTAACAAAGATCAAGTTCAAATCCAATGAACAAAAGAATACATTAAATGCATATTCGATCTTAGGGTTTACAGATTGCTAATGTTAGAAGATTCTCTACAACAAAAATTAATGTGGGTATGGCTCAATGTAGAGTATGCTTCCTGAAGAAATAAAAAACCCTAATAGAAGTATCAATGTGTATTGGTCGGTGGTGCACAGCTTGAGGAAGGGTCTTTAAGTCAATGAAGAAATGAAAAATAATCATGAAGTTATCTAAGGAGGTGTAAGGAGAGTCAACAAGTATTGAAGATAGAATGAGATGAGTCTGCAAGAGAAGGAGAGAGTGAGAAGGGTCTGTGGTAGCAGTGTGTGGAGAGTGGAGTTGTAGATAGAGAATGTATCAAGCCTGAATAAGTTGAACCCCAAAAAAAATCAGAGATTCTTATTTGGGTGTACATTTTTTGAGTATAATAGAGAATGTTCTATCTTGTTGCACCTTCATTGTAAAACCCCTTGATTATGTTCTTGTCTTTTTGTTTGGGTTCCTCTCATTAAATATGGTGCATTATAGAAAAGGGGATGTGTTGCTGGTTAAGCTACAGATACAGAGAATAGAGGTGCAGAAAAAGAAGAAAATATAGAGCATATAAAGAGGTGAAGAGCATAGGAAGAGTTCTAGTGAGTGCAACATACATGTATGTGCAGTTGCAAATAAGTTGCAACATAAAATTGTAATCAAATAGTAATACTCTAAATTTTAGGTCTGATTGGAGGGTGCCAACAAACATCTGGGTAGGTGCTCAAATTAGGGAGTGGGTGCTCCTATAACAAGGAGATTGGAGTCTCCTTAGGGTTGATGCCTTTGAAAGAATTGTAGCTGAATATCAGATTGTGAGGCTAGATTGGGATAGTAGATCCTAGCAACATTTCTCATCGTAGTTTTTCCCAATCTTGTGTTTTCCACACACATTTGGTGTTATGTGATTATTGTATGAGTGCCTTCTCATGTGTATTTGTATTGAATTACTGAAGGAGAACGTAAAGAAGAAGAAAATTGCACAAAAGGAATCAAACAAAATGAGCAAGGACCTTGAAGGATCTAATTAGATGATAATCGGTCTAAAGCTTCAAGTGGAGGAAGCCAAAAGAACTAAAGAAGTGATGAAATCAAAACTAAAATTTGAAATGGATAGATGTGTGAAACTCGAGGAAGAAAGAGTTACTGTAAGAAAGGAATTGGAGAGAGTGAAGGAGCAAGTTGAAAAAGTTTTAAATTTGAAAGGTGGTACATAAATTCTGGATGAGCTATTAAATCCACAAAAGATAACTAACAAAGAAAAATATGGCTTGGGATTGGGAAAAGGATAGAGTTCCTTTGTTGGTGTGTCTGCATAATTATATTAGGGTTGAAGAAAAGTCTAAATTTTTCAATGAAGGCAATTGCAAATGAATTGAATTCAAGGAGAAATCTACTGATGATGAAAAAACCAAGGAAGAAAAGAAGCCTTTTGCAATAAAAAAGGATAATCCACCTCCTCCACATCCTCAGAAGAAAAGGAAGAATTATAGAAGGACTGATGGTGATGGATTCACAAGAGTGCATGATCCAAGGAGGCCAAGACCAAGAAGATCACCTCATCCATCTCAAGGGAATATCATGATCAGGTACTCATCGTATTTCTATGGTTATTGTTATACTTTCAATCAATTCAGTCATAGAGCTAGAGAATGTAGAGTTTCTCCTAAGAGGAGTGCAAACTTTGAAAGAAAAAATCTATTTTCTCCTTTAGTGGATATGAATTTAGTTTGCTATAACTGTAATAACTTTGGTCATATAGCTAAAAATTGTAGAACAAAGTTTACAAGACCAAATGTTAAGAATGAGAAAAGAAAAGATCTACCTCCTAAGTCAAACAAAGAATCTGAAAACGAGGAGACGGTGGAAAAGAGTGAAAAGAAATCTAAAAAGGCGCGTAAAGAAAAAGGAGAAAGTTCCACACAATCAATGATTGCACAGACAACACTGCATGCCAAGAAGAAAAATTTATGGGTGATAAATAGTGGTCATTCCAAGCACATGATTGAAGACAAAAGAAAATTGATCAAACTGAAGAAGTGTAATGGAGGACCTATGAGTTTGGGTGACAACATTGCAATCAAGATATGTGGTAAAGGCATCTTGATCCTAGGTGGCAAAAACCCCACTAAAGATGTCTTATATGTGGAAGGATTGAAACACAACCTGTTAAGTGTAAGTCAGATTTTTGACAATGCTTATAAAATCACATCAAGTGAATTTGTTGAATATTGTGAAGCACATGAAATCAAGAGGCAATACTCAACACCAAGAACTACACAACATAATGGAGTAGTAGAAAGGAATAATAAAGTTATGTAGGAAATGGCTAGAATAATGATTAATGAGGCCAGATTAATTGATATGTTTTGGAGAGAAGCAATTCGTATTGCAGTACATATTCTAAACAAAGTTCAAATAAAAAAAATAGTAATAATACCCCCTATGAGTTGTGGTTTGGCAGGCCTACATCCGTGAAGTACTTCAAAGTGTAAGTGCTACATCAAAAGAGAAGATGAGAATTTGGGAAAATTTGAATCAAGAAGCGATGAAGGAATATTTTTAGGATATTATACTCAAAGCAAAGCTTATAGGTGCTACAATATCATGTTGAGGAAGATGGTAGAAAGTATCAATGTTAAAATTGATGAGAGGATAAAGCATATCAAATCTAATGAAAATGATTTTGATGATGAACCAAACTTTGATAAACCAACAACCAGTCATGAAGAAGAAGAATTTGAGTAAGTGGAAGTTGAGAAGGCCCCTGCAAAATATGTTAAAAAAGATCACCCCGCATATCAGATATTGGGGACAAAAATGGAGTTCAAACTAGGAGAAGATTGACAAAGAGCAAAGAACAAGTAAACTTTTCCTTCCTATCTCATATTGAACCAAATTTTTCTACTAAGGCCAACAAGGATGAGAGCTGGATAGAAGCCATGGAAGAGGAGTTGAATTAGATTGAGAAAAACAAAACATGGGAATTGGTCCTTAGACCCCCAAGCAAAATTGTAATTGGTACAAAATGGGTGTTTAGAAATAAACGAAATGAGGATGGAGCTATTGTGAGGAACAAGGCAAGACTATTGTGTAAAGGATATGCAAAATTTGAAGGCATTGACTTTGAAGAAATGTTTGCATCGGTAGCAAGATTAGAAGCAATAAGGATGTTTCTTGCTTTTTCATTTTACAAGGGATTTAAAGTGTATCAAATGGATGTCAAATTTGTATTCCTTAATGGAAATCTTGAAGAGGAACTTTGCATTGAACAACTAGAAGGTTTTCAACTTTCAAAAGAAGAGGATTATGTTTGCAGATTGAGGAAGGCATTGTATGGTCTAAAACAAGCACCTAGAGCATGGTATTCCAAATTAGACTAGTACCTGCAACAATGAGGATTCAAGAAAGGATGTGCATATAGAAATCTATGCTTCAAATCAAAAGGTGAGCACATGATTATTGTTGTTGTATATGTATATGACATAATATTTGGAGGTAGAAACAAAAAAAATGTGTCAAATATTTGCTACACATATGCAAGATGAATTTGAAATGTCAATGTTAGGAGAGTTGTCATTTTTCATTGGTCTACAAATTGTACAAACTAATAATGGGATATTCATATCTCAAACTAAGCATACAAGGGAAATTCTCAAGAAATTTAGAATGGAGGAGAGTAGACCAGTCAATACCCCTATGATAACTAGCTACAAATTAAGAAAATAAGATGAATCACCAGATGCAAATTAGATGTTGTATAGGTCAGTGAATGGCAGCTTGCTGTACTTAACCACATCAAGGCTAGATATTATGCAAGCAACATGTTTGGTTGCAAGGATTTAGGTTGCACCAAAAGAATCTCATGTCAACACAGTAAAAGGAATATTTAGATATATCAAAAGTACTATTGACTATGTGCTATGGTACCCCAAGAGCAAGGATTTTTCTCTAAAAACATACATAAATGTAGATTGGGAAGGAAGTGTAGATGACAAGAAAATCACCAGTGGTGGAGCATTCTTTTTGGGAAACAGTCTGGTTTCCTGGATGAGCAAGAAGCAAGATTCAGTCACTCTATCCACAACAAAAGAAGAGTATGTAGCAGCAACAACATGTTGTACTTAAATTCTTTGGATGAAGCGGACACTTAACAATATTAAGGTTGAGTACCAAGAACCTATCTCCATTCTTTGTGGCAATTCAAGTGCCATCAACATCTCAAAGAACCCCATGATGCACTCTAGAAAGAAGCACATATCTATTAAGTATCACTTCATTAGGGGGAATGTTGCCGACAAGGAGGTCAACATTGAGTATGTTCCCACCAAAGAACAAGTGGCTGAAATCTTCACCAAGGAGGTCAGCATGGAGTATGTTCCCACCAAAGAACAAGTGGCTGAAATCTTCACCAAGCCTCTTCCAAAGGACCAATTTGAATATCCGAGGCAGAAGTTGGGAGTCATTGCTCCCACATCATTTCACTAACTTTTAGTGAGATGGCATGGACCCAGGGAGAGCTTCAACTGTATTTCATTAATCCTTGGATATGAAAATAAGAGATCAAGTTAGGAGTAGTTTCTTGTCAGGGGGAGTCTGCCCTTTGCCATTGATGTCAAAGAGGGAGAAATGTGGAAAATGCTCAAATAAGAGCATGGGGGAAATGTATGTCAAAGGGGGGAGTGAACTACTATGTAAATGTGTTAATTGGTACAAAGATTTAATGTCACAATTTGTATGAGAACTTAGAGTATTGCCATCAATGAAAAGGGGGAGATTGTCGATATATTATTTTCATTGATGTCAAAAGGTGTGGTTCAGGCTTTGGAATTGGTCATGGTGCAGAGAGCATATCTTGCAAGTATTGCAAAATTTGTTCAAAAGGTCAATGAAGTGTCTACAATCACAACGTTCAAACATAATTCTATTTTATCGGTGACTTGTTATTGCAGGTTGCAACTTGCAAGTCATTTAAGTCATTACTTATGTCATTGCGATTGTGTGTGAACCATCCCCTTGTACCTAACTTTCCAAGTTAGCGGGGTATGTGTGTTTGGTCGAGAAGACAACACTAATTTGAAGAGACTGAGCTCGATGTCACGTCGATGAAGCGATGAAGTATGACATGGACGAAAAGCGTGATGTGCAATATGGAGATGACGTGGCCAAAAGGTGGAAGTAGTTGATTGAATTGACCAAGGTGATGCTGCAAAAGAAAGTGCGGATGCAGAGGCATCTAATCGAAGAGACCTCAACATGTTAGTAGGAGTCTTTTTAGTGTCTCTTTGACACTACAATAGTGGTAGATGAAGAACAATGGAGATACATCGATGAGACAATTCCATTTAGGAGAAAGACATTTTGGAGTCCCCTCAATATTTTGATGGCTCATCATCGGGGAGAAGAATGAATGTGAAAGTGAACCTTCAATGAGTCCTTTTGATATAGCAATAAGATGGATGACGATATAACGAGTAACAGTGGCGATTGGATGATCCTGGTTGAATGATAGGGATCAAGTGTAGTACATCGAAGAGACAACACATCTTCGAAGTAGGTTATTTTGATGTCTCTTCAACATTGCGATGAAGGTTTGCTTCATCAAATTGACAAATGATTTTTGACGAGACCTGTTATTGAGTTCCTCCAACATGCCGACAGTGTGGGACCCGATAAAGGTAATGATGGAATATGGTGTTGTGTAATGACAAGTGGCGAAAAGTGATTGATCATTTAATCAATTTACATCTCTTTTGTGAATTGTGTGGTAGTGATGTGGACATGCAGGTTGAAGGGAGCTTATCAAAGAGAAAGAAAGACTTCAAAGTGAGTAATCTATAAGTCTCTTTGATGTAACAATGCATGATGATCATAAAGCTGTAAGATCAATGATAGAGATTTAAAGAAGAATAATCTAATGGTAATGTTTTAAAGTTGCTTGAATGAAGGGAGAACCATGGATCATGGTGCGTAGAGACATAATCGACGTTCAAAATTTGAAGGTGAAGGATTCAAATGGCTAAGTGTGTATACATGGTTTCTGATTGACAGCCAACCAAAAGAATGAATTTAATTGGTCTACTTGCTCCAACAATTCATTTAATTGGTGGTTTGAGTTGCAGAATGATGGCACAAAGTGCTAAGTTAAAAGAGACCAGGTTCAAATCTAATGAACAAAAGAATACATTAAATGCATATCTGATCTTAGGGTTTACAGATTGCTAATCTTAGAAGATTCTTTGCAATAGAAATTAATGCGGGTATGGCTTGATGTAGAGTATGCTTCATGAAGAAGAAAGAAAGAAAACCCTAACAGAAGTATCGAGGTGCATTGGTCGATGGTGCACATATCGAGGAAGGGTCTACATGTTAGAAAAGAAATGAAAGACAATCGTGAAGTTGTCTAAGGAGGTGTAAGGAGAGTCAACAAGTATTGAAGATAGAGTGAGACGAGGCTGCAAGAGAAGGAGAGAGTGATAAGGGTCTATGGTAGTAGTTTGTGGAGAGTGGAGTTGTAGACATAGAATGTACCACGCCTGAATAAGTTGAACCCAAACAAAAATTAGAGATTTTGATTTGGGTGTACATTATGTGAGTAGAACAAAGAATGTTCTATCTTGCTACACCTTCAATGTAAAACCCCTTGATTATGTTCTTGTCTTTTTGTTTGGGTTTCACTCATTGAATTTGGTGCATTATAGAAAGGGGGTGTGTTGCTGATTAAGTTGCATATGCAGAGAAGAGAGGTGTAGAAAAAGAAGAAAATACAAAGCATATAAAGAGGTGCAGAACAAAGGAAGAGTTGTAGTGAGTGCAACATACATGTATGTGTAGTTGCAAAAAAGTTGCAACATAGAATTTTAATCAAATACTAATTCTTTGAATTGCAGGTTTGATTGGTGGGTGCCAACAAACATCTAGGTAGGTGCTCAGATTAGGGAGTGGGTGCTCCTATAACCAAGAGATTGGAGTCTCCTTAGGGTTGATGCCTTTAAAAGCATTGTAACTGAATATCAGATTGTGAGGTTGAATTAGGACAGTAGATCCTAGCAACATTTCTCACTGTGGTTTTTCCCAATCTTGTTTTTTCCACATACATTTGGTGTTAGGTGATGATTGTATGAGTGCATTCTCATGTGTTTTTTTATTAAGTCTTTATTTGCACACAATGAATTTCAATAGTTGATCTGCACTAAGTATTAAAGGGTAAAAATTTGAATATCTACTGATTCACCCCCCCTCTTAGTAGATTGTTGTGTTCCAACAAAAGTACATGCAAGTGAGGACACCATAATGATGAGTAAATAATGAATATATAAGAATTGGTGTAAATTAAAGTAAATCAAGAAGGATAAGTATCAAATAATTAACCCAAATCTAACACAAGTATGCCACTTATTGATATGTTATTACATTAAAACATCACACCAAAATAAGTACAAAACTAAATGAAAAATTATATGGATATATAGATTTTACCATTACAATTTATTAAAATTTCACTAAATTAATATTATTTCACATGTTTAACAATTAGAATTATTTTAACTTCATATTTACTTTATATTTAGTGAGAGTATAGGTATTGAGTTTTATAACGAAGTGAGATTTTCATATTATTTATATTTTTAAAATTATGATATATTCTTTCAAATTATTTTACAAATATTCTTCCACGTAATAAATAATTACTATAATTCAAATGACAATTTTTAATGTTTAAACTTGTGTAGCTTTTTTATTTAATAATTAGCTTAAAATTTAATTTATTTATATCAACATGCTCTAAAATATGTATTTTGAAAAAAATTATATTAATTTGATTTTTTTTGTTTTCTAAAGGATCAAGACAATCTTGAAGAAGTATTCTGAAAGCTTTAATGGAGTTTTAAATATTGAGGTACATTTTAACTACCAATCAATATATATATATATATATATATACATAAGAAATAATTTATTTTAATGGTGAATGTCTAATTTCTTTTTCATTTCTATTTATTAAATTATTTTTGCAAAGTATCACTAAGCTATTGATATAAATTATTTTATAATTTTTTATTCATTAGATTTAGAAAACACAAACTAATGGAAACATATAAAATTTGAATGCATAGAAACCAATATATTATTTTAAGTATAAATAATTTTTGTTTCTACACTTTTATAAAATTCTCTCTCATTTATGGTTATGGAATCAAAGGAAAATGCTACTCCATAGGATTAACACTAAAAATTATGCAACTAAAACCTCAAGATAGATGTCTTTTTTAAAAAAAACTTCATGAAATAATGGCCATTTAAAAATTTGGCTATACAATTAAAAAATGGAGTTCAAGTTAACTATGTATTGAAATCTAATTATTTTGAGCTTCATTTATTTGTTTAACATAATATCCTTGAGAAAAAAAATGTTTTCTAATCAAGATGACCTTAAGGTCCCAGGTTTCTTTTGTTAAATTTATTTTTATTTTTAATTTAGTTTTTTGAACCTTGCCCAACATAATCTATATTTTAGGCACATTGATAGTTCTTAATAAGTATTTTTTTACTTTGATTTTTTAACAAAGATAATGATTTTTACTTATATCACTTTGTTATATTATCTATAAGATATTTTCCAAATATATTATTAAGTAATTAGAATAGTTCCTTCCTTAAATCATTTCCTTGAAACAAGGTGGGTTTCCTTAGCGGAGTCAAGTCCTTAACATACTCATTGAATTTCCTTGATGACTTCCTAATAATTTAAATATGCAATTGTCTTTCCATGATAATCAATATTGGTCTCATTTTTAACCAATTCATTCCAACTATTAGATCTTAAGGAAATAACTACACACGACAAAAAGAATTATCTAGGTTTCTAAGGTTCTTATTTTGAGGGTATAATTCTCAATTTGGCTAATAACTATTTTCTTGACATTGGAGGTCATCTCTAGCACAAGGAATATTTTAGTGGCTATACATCACTGTTTGGATATTTTTTACTTTTCTATATCCTAGATTTGACTATTTAAAGGTTCTTTAGGAGTATCCAATTTACCCATATTTGATGGATTTTTCCTAATTTCAAAATAGAATCACCTCAAGTTAGAAATTTAATTCTTTAATATAGAAACATATCATGCTATTATATATAAAAATTTGGACCCTAATCTCCTAAATTTAACATAAGTTTTTTTTTTAATGTTTGTACTTACCCCATCTCAATATTTTTATTTAAAATTTATATATTGATAGGAAATTTAAATGTTCTTTTATTAAGAGGGGTAAACGCTTTTGACCTGGAGCTATGAACTAGTGAGGTCACAAACAAGGGAACTCATCCCCAATATAAATTCTCAACAATTACACCCTAATGGAGTTTGAACCTTGATGACAAGAATAACAACCACAACAACTTAACCATCACATCATGCCACTATTGGCAGGAAATTTAGATGTTGAGTCACTATACTATTTATTTACTAATTAATTTTTTTAGTCATTATTTAATTGAAAAAAATAATATAAAGAATAGCACATTGCCATCCATTGATAAGGTAAGAGGAAATGGTATAAAAATTTGGGTCCTAACCTCCTAAATGTAACAAGTTATTTTTAATTTTTTGTACTTGGTCCATTTCAATATCTTTATTTTAAATTTATAGATTGATAGGATATTATATATTGAATCACTATAAAAGTTATATATTAATATAAAAATTTAGTCATTATTTAATTGTAAAAAATGGTATAAGGAAAATACATTTCCATCCACCACCAAGGTATAAAGAAAATGACATAGTGGAATCTTTATCTCAAATATTGTGCTTCTTTATAGTGGATTCACCAAGGTTTCTAGACTTTTTAATAGGTCATTCTTATATTATACCTTATTCTACCATTTCTAATTTGGTGGCTAATAAATAAGTTAATTTATTATTCTCAACGAAAGAGGGAGAAATAAAGCTACTTGCCTACTCATCAAGATGAATTAAAAATACAGTTAATTACTATGATACTTTAAACCTTAATAATTTGTTGTCATATAGTTGTCATTGATGTCAAAAGGGAAAATCATGCAAGGCAGATTGGTGGGATGATGAAAGAGGATCACAGATGAAATGGAGTTTCTCATGCAAGTGAGGATGATGGCATTAAAGGAAAGTGTCATTGATGTCAAGGAGAGATAAGGTTTGTAGTGAATATGGAAGCATGGGTACAGGTTGTTGGTGAATGCATATGCTACGATGTTGTCACTAATGTCAAAAGTGCAAATCATGCAAGGGATATTGTTGGCATGATGATAGAGGATGAATGTGAGAGAAGTGGATCTAGTTTTAGAAGTATGTGAATTGGTTGTTGGTGCAAAAGAGAAAATTCATCAAAGTGTTGCATAGTTGACAAAATGTTGTCATCTCTCTAAAATAGTTGCTTCCAAGTAATTGATGACAACTTAGGTACCAGATTCAATATGGGTTTTTTGAGATCATTCTGATGATGTGCTCGCAAGTCCAGAAAGTGAAGGATACACCCAAAAATGAATTATATTCGCCTTCAAGTGTTTTAGGGTTTATCTCTTAAACCCTATGGTTGTTGCAGTCATGGTGATCAAACAAGTTTCTATTTTGTCGGTGACTTACATTTGGCGGTTGCAAGAAGCTTAAGTTATTTCTTAAGTCACAGGATTCCAAGTTTTTCTAACTTATATCGCTTTGTTCTAAAGTTTCATAATCTCCTGACTTAGCGACTTTGAGGTTCTCTTTGTTATCGGTGAGTCACGGGTTTTCAGAACTTTGTAACCTCCAACAAGAGGTTCTGAGGTTCAAGTTTTTCGCAACTTAGCGATGGAGTGATAAGGAGGAAGGAAGCGTTGTGAGTGGGACCCATCCATGATGATGTGGACATGTGACGACAGCGTGTGGACCCCACATTGGAATGATGTATTGGGGTTGTTGTTTCCATCGGAGTGTCATGCGTTGATGAAATAGTCAGGGATTGAATGAAAGGATGACATGTGGCAATGACCTGTCTAGTGGACCCCACATATGACAAGAGCTTTTCGATGGTTACTATGTATCAGTGGTTTCAAGTCACATAAGTTATAACTTATGTCTTTGAAGTCATAGGTATGACTGACCCCTTCACCTTATGTTTACTAGCTCGACAAATATTCAACAACTATAATATTTCCTAAGTCGCTCATGCAAATATTTTTCTTCGCTTGATCAACGGTAGAGGTCAAGCCTTGGAGACAGGATGGTGCCCACATACCCCACTAAGATTTCAGTGGGGCCTGATCAAGACCCGTAGGGTTAGCGGGAAACGGTGGAGATTAATCCATGGTGGATGAATGATGACCATTGATGAAGATGGTGGGATGAGATAGTGGAAGGTGACATATGCCATGAACTGTTGGTAGCAGTGAACGGTAGAGATTGAACGAGGAAGATTTGACGGTGCCTGCAGTGTATCTGGTGGGACCCGACAAAGGAAGAAGTGAAGGTGATGATGGCGAATGGTGAAATGTGGCGGTATGCGATTGAATAGCACGTCAAGTCACATAGATGATGGTTGCTACACGGTGCTGACAAGGATAACATGTGGACGGTGGGGACCATCCACTTGATAGGAGCCAATAGTTTATGTGTCAACATGTCTAGATGGTGAAGAGCGATTGCTTGACATACCATTTAACATCATTGTTGTGACTTGTGTGGCAATGATGTGGATGATAAATGGCAACGACCCGCGAGCCTTGCAAAGTTTGTGTGGGCTCGTTGTTAGAGATCACAGGATAGCGGGCTTTGGATGCTTGTCTTGGTGGACCCCGTGTATGGCAAGCGATGTATGAAGGAGATCGACAGTGCAAATGGAATGATAGTTGATCCAACGATGATCATCAGTCAGTGGAGATCGACGATGCGTGATTAAAGGTAATTGATGTGATGGTGATGTTTTAAACATACCAAAGTGAGCAAGGATTGTAGGATCTTGGCGCGAGAGAGATCGGCTGCTAGAATTCAAAAGCAAAGATCTACAATGGCTCTAATTGATTGACGGGAAATCCAATAGTGATTGCTGCAGTAAGGAAACAAAGGTGAATGCTCTTGAAGAACATTATCAATGGAGGAGATTTGAAGGATTGTTTATCGAATGGTTGTCTTAAAGTTGTGATGATAAATGATAGACACAGGATTGAGGCATCAAGGGAAATGATGAATGGCCCAAAATTAAATGAGGTATTCACAAATGACTAAATATGTGTGAACAGGGTCCCGCTTACAAACCGACATAGAGGAAGAAATTAATTGGTCAAACTACACAAGCAAACAATGTAAATGAAGATTTGATCTTCAAGGCGGCGACATAGTTTGCAAAATATTTGAAGATCAAATCAGAATGAATGAACAGGAGAACACATTGAATGCATATATGATTCTAGGGTTTGATAGAGAATGAATGAAGACAAACTAGCTGTAATATAATTAAATATTGGGCGGCTCGATGCAAGATATGGAAATATCTGGTAAACTCTATTAGATATCTTAATTATGAGCTGGATAGTGTGGGTTGAGATAAAGGAAGCTTGTTGGCGAAGTTAGTATGTGAATAAAACCCTAACACTAAGTTGGAGATGATCTGGACGGTGGAGTGAATCTCGAGGCAAAGATTATAGGTGGGTGGAGAAAGAAGACAATCTGATATTGTCAAAATGTTGAATCTGCAAGAAGTGTGTTGTATATGTTGTGTGAGTGAGAAGTCGGCCATTGCAGAAGGTGTTGAATAGAGTTATGTATTGTTGAGTGTGTAGGAGAGGTAGATAGAGAACAAAGTGTGTATGGCAACAAGATAGAACAATGATTGTTCTATGTGTAGAAGAGAGTGCAGAGTAGGGGTGTGTTGCTAAGAGTGCAACTTCAAAAATAGAGTGTGAGTTGTAGAGAGTGAAATAATGTACTAAATGTAATGATGCATTATAGGTTAGGAAAAACCAGTCTATGCATATTGTATAGGAGCGAATTTTCACCCCTTATGCAAATTCCCCTTTTACCCTTTTCCACTTTAGAAAACCAAATTCGAAGGCTTAATTCCACATAAGCCTGTTGTCTTGGTTCCACTTGGCACCTGTTTTGAACCTTGGTAGGGGAGTTACTTTCATGGACGCCTGCGCGATGCATAGATGTCCACGCGGTGTGCTTACGTTCTTGGTAGATTCTTGCAGCTGGAGTCTACAGAGGCATTACACTTCCTATTGGAAGTCAATTTGTAATGCCTCCCTTCAGCTGGTTGACCCAAATATGGTCGTTTCTTCATCTCTCTTCTTCATTTTCACCTCACTCATTCATTTGAAGGCTAGTTGATCTCTAGTTGATCTCTACACACTCATCCATAAGCTCTTGGCATTCACTTCAACCATTGAAGCAACATTTTGCACTCCATAGTAGCAAGTCCATCACTCCATCACTTCAATAAGGCAAGCGTAAGACAATACCATTGTAGCAAAGGCTTGAGTTCCTCTCATTTTCTCTCCCACTAGCCTTGAGCGCTTTGGGTAGAGGTGGTAAGCTCCACACTCATCTTCTCTATTACTTGGTTGAGTTAGCATATTACTGTTTGTAGTGTTTTGGCGTACTTTGCTTGTATTTCCTTCTTTATCGCACTATTTCTACATCGTTGCAAACTTGGTTGTCCGTGGAGGTGGAAACACCAAAATGGGGGTCTGACTAAGGCAGACCCCTAAACAACCCGCCAACATTTTCCCTCTTTTTGTGTGTAGGTGGAGATATCTTAGAGCGAGCTGGCGAACAATTTATGGTGTGAGATCATCTTCGTCACCCTTGTAGTAATATATTTGTTTTATCACGTCCGTTTGTATGTTTCATATTTTATTGTGTTATTCTGCTCCCCTGGAAACTAGTAACTAGGTTGTTAGTCTATTTTTTAGTGGTCAAATCTTGTCCCCTTGGTTCTCTGTTCGTACGGACGCCAGCACACCTGAGAGATGCCAATGCGCTGCGCTATCATCCCAGAACCACACTTCTATCCTCTAACAAAGACCTATTTGAGACACAGAGTTGACCCTGAAAACTAACTTGCCTTGTCTCCTTTAGAATCTCAGGTTTGCAGGGTGATTGAAGGACCTTATAGTCCTCATCATTCTCATCCCGCCTTTCCTAACATTTCCTTAAATCAAGGTAAGTTAGAGCAGCCTGCTGCTCTCAGTCCTCGTGACTTGGGGCCTTGTAGTGGTTGCTCCCCCTTTCTTACATTTTTGGTGGACCCGACTTGAACCAATGTCTACTCATTTGTCAGTGTTTTGAGCTTTTCCTCTTATACCCTTTGATCGCTGTACTCCTGCGTGTTGAAAAATTTTATGAGCATCACAACCCAGTCCACGACCTCTGGGTATATTGTTAGGAGAAGTCTGCAATACCTTATGATGGAGAAGACGAAGGCCTCTTCTAGTTTCACTATTGGTCTTTTCTCTGGTTATGTGGTTGGTGTTTCTACGCAGGAGCAGGTGTCACAGGGTGAGTCTAGATTCTTTGATGAAACTGATCCCATCCCTACCCCTCATGCGTCACCTACATCATCTTCTATTGACGAGCATGAATCCATCAAATTCCCTCTGAATATGTCACTCGTTTGAGCAAAAGGTTGGGTGCTTTGGAAAATCACCTGGAGAAAAACCCAAAGTTTGCTAGGGATGCTAAACTTATTAGTGAAATAAAGTATATGGTAGGAAAAAAATCGAACCTGCATAGAACTCTTGGCTAGTCTCACGGGTCTAGCCGAAGTGTGCACCCCTTCGAACCATGGTATCATGATACGAGGTGGCCCCTTCGAAGAGCATGAGAGATATTGGCTAGATTATTGATTTCATAATGTGCTATTAGGCACTCTTTTCACAGATATCATGCCTGTTATTGGACTCCGATGTGCAGAAGGTGTTCATAGGGAACTTACAAAGGCCTTGGAAAGAGAAGTTTGCCCTTATGAAATACCCTTCTTTCGCGCATTTGTGTGCGGCCTTACGGGAATATCAGTAGATGGTGGTTTAGTTCGAAGGACCTTCCTTGCGCTCCCATCTTGAAGGGAAGTCCATCGTATCGATCTCTGGGAAACGAAAATCCATTGTGAATGTAGTAGTTGTTGTGGATAACAACGGCCTCAGATGTGACCAAAAGTTCACGAAGTTATCAGAATCTTACTCCTCCATCTTACCAAAGTTGTTGAAGGATAAGATCGTTAACTTGGCAAGTCCAAAACCTATTAGGGAACCATATCCTAGCTGGTATGAAGTGAATGCCTATTGTCAATACCATCAAGTTAACGAACATGATACCAAATGTTGCATGCGTCTGCGTCATGAGATACATGATCGCATCGAGGACGATACTATTTTTCTTGATAGGAACAAAAAAAATACAAACAAGTCAATGGAAAAAGCTGATAGTTAATTGCAGATATACACGGATCCATTTTCATCCCATTCTGCTAACATGATTATCGATCCCTCTGATTATGTTTCTCAACCTGAGGTCGTAACATGGTTAATGTTACTCCTCATCTTGCGATCGGTTTGCTGGATAGAACTTTCACTTTGCAAGATGTACCAGTGAATGAAAAACCTTCTCTGCTATACATTCCCGCTCGCGTCAATGGCAACATTGTGATGGGGGTCCTAGTCAACCTCACGAGTAGAGTAAATGTCATCACGAAGGAGACTCTATTCTTAAATTACCTGCAAAGAGAGGAATATGAAAGAACAAAGTCCATCATCTGAACAAATGATGGACTTGCTCTAAAACCCTATGGATCGATCACTCTGTCCGTCCTTGTTGGTCCCATAAATGTAGACACAATTTGCGATGTTATTCCTGAGTCATACTTATTTAGGGTGAAGCTAGGTATACCTTGGCTAGCTTCCATGAATAGGATCACCTTTGTAATTCATGTATCTTAAGTTTTCCCATGAAGGTGTCATGCACATGGTGCATGATACTGGATACCATCCTGTGGTGTCCCATGGGGGATATTTGTTGGATCACTTTTGGCCCGCTCTAGTCAGTTTGCTTCCACCAAGAACGGACCAACTTTATAAGAACTATGTGAAGTATAAGACTGTAGGCAAGGGACAGCCGAAGTTGACCCTTCCTATAGCAAAGCAACCAGTTGCCTCCTCCTCCCAAAAGGAAAAGGAGAAGCCTGCTCCTTCTTGGGCTACCTCGTTTGCTCCCCTTTCCTGGGAGGAGTACTGGATGAGTAAGCTCGGTCTGTATCCATTGAGTTTGATGGTGCCTCCTTGGCATAGACCCAAGATACGACTATCGGATTTCCCTACCTAGCCTCCTCGACCTTAGTACTATTTATATGGCAGAAAGAAAGGCTCGCGAAGAGAATTTGCCTTGCCGCCTCCCACCGCCCCTGCTCCTAAAGTAGTAAATGGGAAGAGGCTCGCCGTTGAGGCGCTGGAGTCGATTCCTCCTGCTATTTCTAAACTTGTCCCTCCTGCTCCCATTCAAGAGTCTTTCCCTCCACTGGAAAATAGTTGTGGAGGACACTCCCATGGCTGAGCTAGAGGCTTCAGTTCCTTCGCAACCTCTAGCCTCTAGTTCAAAGAGTCACATAAACCACCTTGCATGCAAGTGCAAGCATCGGTGAAAGGGTCTCCTAGCTGAGCAAACCGTCTCACAGAAGAAGGAAGAGGAGACGACCGCTCCTGTATTAGGGCCTCTTGTCGTGTCCTCCTCTCTCCCTTCTATCCAAATCAACTCTGTATCGCTCCTGACTTTCGCTACGGGTACACATACATCTAGAAAGGTGCAGGTGTTCATCACTCCTTCAATGGAGCCACCTTTGTTGACATTTGTTCTAGATATCCCACCTTTCCCAAAGCATGTAGATATGATTAACACTTCGATTTTATCTACTGCAGTTATTTCCTCCTCTCCCTTTGCCATTCTTGCTTTGTTTGTGGGAAGTTCACCTCCTCCAATGAAGAATAAGGTAGAGAGTGGTCCCTCTAGCAACGAAGGACGTAAGTGGAGCCCACCTTCTCTAAAAGGTGGCCCCACACTAAATTTTTGTGTCCTAGTGACGAAACCAGTCCCAACCTCTCATGAGTTCGTCACTGCTCTTGAATCTCTCATTGAGCTTAGCGATGAACCTCAAGTGCAATATTCTCTGTCTATTGACGTGAAACATGGCACTCCTATTAAGTGCATTTTTAACTCGGTGGAAAAAGTTTCGACCTTGTCAACGATCTTTGCCAAGTCGTTGACCTTGGACCCACAAGAGTTGAGCGATAGAGACCTTATGGGTCCTTCTTCCTTAGCCCTTGTTGCAGGAGGGTCAGAAGCTCCTCCTCTAAACATTACACCACTACAAGCTCATCCTCCTTCCCCCTACAATGATCTAGAGTGGGAGGCTAATGACCTCTTGGTTGATTAGTGTTAGGGGGAGACCCCTTCTTAATCTTTATGTTAGATGTGTGTGTGTTATGATGTGTTCCCTCATAATTGTGTTGTGTGTGCCTGGATGACCCTCGTCACCCCTGTTGGTGTTTGGATATAGGCATGGTGTTTGTGTTGTAAACTTCCTCTATTTGTATCATCATTCTTCCAAGTTTGTGATTGACTTTCAACAAATTGGGGATGACACAAAGCATTGGGGGCATTTAGGCTTCCTTCCATGTTGACCCAATTTTTTACTTTTACTTTGTCTTCCGTGCATTCTTCTTGATCTAGTTTGGGATTGATGATCTTTTTCCCTTGCACCACAATTACCTACTATTTATACAAGCAAGCGCAGATCTGACCCCGCGAAACTAGATCCCCTTGTTCCTTTTGTTCATGCTCTCTTTCATTTTGCTTTATCTTTATCTTTCTCTCTTCTTTGCTTGAGTTGTCCCTCACATGTGTGACAACGCCACTTCTACATTACTTGGATCTTTAGAAAAAGCATTCGTTGCCAACAAATCTTTTCTCAGGATCCTTCACACACTTCTTTGTTAGAATTGCATTCTTGATTTGAAACCCTAATAGAACATGTTTTCTTCATCACGGGTTTGTAAAGAAAGGACTTGAGAACCTTCCTCTGAAGTGGGAACAACCTTGATTTTCCCCTCGCGTGGGGACATATCCTCCCTTTCAAATTACTTGATGAAGTGAACATCTTTCGAAAGGATTCCTTGGTGATGAATCGATTCGAGAAAGAAGACATTAGCTTCTGAACAACACATCCCTTGAGTGGACCCTTTCTTTTCACATCGGGTTCCCAAGAGACCCCTTTGAAAGCCTTTACATCTTTGCATCTAGCTTGGGGAAGCCCAACTAGACCTCGCTTCACATCTTGATGTCTAGCTTGGGGAAGCCCGACTAGATCCGTTCCCTACCTTTGCATCTAGCTCAGGGGCAGTCTGACTAGACCTATTGTACATCCTCACATCTAGATCGGGGGCAACCTCACTAGACCCATCCCCTACCTTTGCATCTAGCTCGGTGGCAACCTGGCTGGATCTATTGTACATCCTCACATCTAGCTCGGGGGCAGCCTGACTAGACCTCGCTTTCAAACAGTGCATCCCTTGAGTGGACCCCTCTTCCTTTTGAAGGGTTCCTGAGGGACCCCTTTGGAATTCTTCCAACTTGACGGTCTGCGTGACTGTCTGCTTATTGTCCTACGCGACCGCTTCCTGACGTGTTCTATCTGCGGGTAAACATGTCACCAATTATTGACTCTACGAAGTTTTTTTTTCTCGATCTCCCTCATGTGAGAGTTCTTGGGGGATACCTTCCTTGCAAGTCTGTGGGTCTGTAAGGCATTTTCCATGGTTTCCTTCATGTGAGAGTTCTTGGAGGATACCTTCCTTGCAAGTACATAGGCCTATAAGGCACTTTCTTTCTTCAGCTTCATGGTTTTGCGGAGCTATCAAGTCCTCTTCCCGTCCTTCACTCTCGGGTTCACTAGACAGTGATCTGTTTCCTTGATGGTTCAAGTATACATTTCTAACCCTATTGCTTCTTTGATATACTTTACCAAAGCACTCATCAGGACTCGTGCTCGATAAAGTGGGGGCAAAATGTATACGAGCGAATTTGCACCCCTTATGCAAATTTCCTCTTTACCCTTCTCCACTTTAGAAAACCAAATTCAAAGGCTTAATTGCACATAAGCCCGCTGCCTTGGTTCCACTTGGCACCTATTTTGAGTGTCAGTACGGGAGTTACTATCGAGGATGCCCGTGCGGTGCGTAGACGTCTGTGAGGTGCGCTTACGTCCCTAGCAGATTCTTGCAGCTGAAGTCTGCAGAGGCGTTACACTTCCTATTGGAAGTTGAGTTGTAATGCCTCCTTTCAGCTGATTGACTCCAATATGCTTGTTTCTTCATCTCTTCTTCATATTCACCTCTCATTCATTCATTTGAAGGTTGGTTGATCTCTAGTTGATCTCTACACACTCATCCATAAGCTCTTAGCATTCACTTCAAGCATTGAAGCAAAATTTTGCACTTCATAGCAGCAAGTCCATCACTCCATAGCTTTAATAGGGCAAGCGTAGGACAATACCATTGCAGCAGAGGCTTGAGTTCCTCTCATTTTCTCCCCCACTATCCTTGAGCGCTTTGGGCGGAGGTGGTAAGATCCTCGCTAATCTTCTCTATAACTTGGTTGAGTTAGCACATTACTATTTTGTAGTGCTTTGGCATACTTTGCTTGTATTTCCTTCTTTATCGCATTATTTCTACATCATTGCAAACTTGGTTGTCCGTGGAGGTGGAAACACCAAAACAGGGATCTGACTGAGGTAGACCCCTAAATAGCCCCCCAACAGTTTGCCTCTTTTTTGTGTGTAGGTGGAGATATCTTGGAGCGAGCTAGCGAACAAGTTATTGTGTGAGATCATCTTCGTCACCCTTGAAGTTTCATATTTTATAGTGTTATTATGCTCCCCAGGAAACTAGTAACTAGGCTATTAGTCTATTTTTAGTGGTCAAACCTTGTCCCCTTGGTTCTTTGGCCGTACAGACGCCAGCGCACCTAAGAGATGCCAACATGTGGCATTGTCCTCCCAGAAGCACGCTTATGTCCTCTGACAGAGAGCTATCAGAGACATAGTGTTGACCCTGAAAACCGACTCACCTAGTATTCTTCAAAATTTTGGTTTTGCAGGGTGATTGAAGAACCTTATAGTCCTCATCATTCTCATCCCACATTTCCTAACATTTCTTTAAACTGAGGTAAGTTAGGGCAGCCTATGACTCTTGACCCTCCATGACCTAGGGCCTTGTAGTGGTTGGTCCCCCTCTCTTACACATATATGAGCTTGTAATGTTGTAAGAGGTTGTAGCCTCATTGTACTGGGTTGAAGCTTAGTTTAGGGGAATGTAGTCTCCTTGGAGTTGTAGCTCCTAAACCATGGTGTTGGTGCATCCTTGAAGTTGTAGCTTCTAAATCAGGGAGTTGGTGCTTCCTTGGGTTGGTCCCCTAAACATTGTAACAAATATTTGGATTGTGAGGCTAGATTTGAGCAGTACACTCAAGCAACATTTCTCACCATGGTTTTTCCCATCTTGGGTTTTCCATGTATATTTGGTGTTGTGGGTATGTGTGTGTTGATTGTCTATTTGAATATTTATGGTTGCATCTTTTTGTTTTCAATCTACACATTAAGAGTTTGAGAAATAAATTTGTATGAAGTATTTGGAGCTAAGGAAGTAATCTACATAAAGGTTTTGAGAGATTAAGTTTTGAGTATATACTAATTCACCCCCCTCTCAGTAGATCATTGTGTTCCAACATAATCATGATTTGATATTTGGGAAATCATAGCTACATGAATATGATGATTTGACTAGAAATTGATTTTAGATGATCAATTAAAAGAGTTATAGTCAATATATGTCATACTTGGAACCTCAATATTAATATACCATGATGTTTGGTTGACTACTGTTCTACAACTACATGAATCTAATTATTTGGTTGGATGCTCCCATTTGATGATCTTGGTCCACTACCAAATGCTTTACCCTTTCTTAGATAATGTTTGCCAAACTAAAAAATTCTATTGGTGTCCTATTTAGTTTATACTACTTGGGATACCAACTAATTGATTTATTCTGGATGGTTCCTTTCTATAATTCTAGCACCCATCTAAGTAGAGTATCCATGCTCAAAGATGTATATAGTTTTCTATAATTCACACTTATTTTTCACCCTTAGAAATGTTTCAAAAAAAATATAAATAGGTACTAGGCATCCCAAAATTCATTGGTCTGGAAGAGATTAACTAGACGAAAGATAGAGGCGACTTCCCTTCATTGAAAGCTTAAAGTAAACTAACTAAAAACTGAACTAAAACTAATTAAAAGTTATTAGATGAGTGGAAAATCCCTCACCACTTCAACACATATCAACTCAAGTATTTATTTATTTCAAACATTAAAAGAATAAATAAATAATAAATTAAAGACTTGCACCTAAGTTACTAAGTTGCTCAAAAAATAATTAATGAATTCATTTAAGTCATTAATGTTTGGACTCTTATGATATTTCAATTTAATTCTCCAAGAAAAGGAAAGTTCTTCCAATCTTCCCTACATCTTATCAAAACTAGCCAACTCTTCTTGGAATTTCTAGATTTCAGCTTTTATTTTCATCATCTGATTAATATAATCTTTAGATACAAACCCATGTAATAAATTTATAAATTCTCTGATCATCTTGGTGGATAAAGCTACCATTGATGATATTTCCAAAAATATACAAGAGATTTCTTCTATAAACTTTTTAACCTTATTCACTGCCTGGTTTGATAAATTTCTATTCATGCTCAACTTACATTTACATTTTTTGAGCAATTTTACCCTCATATGTCCAAATTTTAACCATTCTTTAAGTTTATCCTGGCCTCCCTCTTCAATGACAACATCTTTGAAAAGCTCTTTAGATGGTGTATCCTTTATTCTCTACAAACTTGGGATATAATCTTCCCACACAATAAGCTCTTCATCAATTTCTCACTCCATTTGGTGAGCCAAACTAGCTTCATCACTAATCGAGTGATAAGCTCTAACCACCCTCTTTATGACCTAGACTCCAAGTGCTTGTAAGCTTTCTCTCTGTTCCTCGACAACCAAGAGGAGGCCTTCTAGTTCCGAATGTTGAGTATCCCTATTTAATGGTTCTTACAATGAAGGTGATGGTGTTGCAAAATCAGTGGGCCCTATCAAATGATTAACATAAGTTATACGCTGTATCAGTTGAGCCTTGAGTTCTTTCTTTGTACTTTAATATTTTCTAATTCATTGCAAAATGGGTGAAACAACTAATTGTAGAGATTTTTTCTCTTCTTCTTAGGTTTAAGTACCTAGATTCACCTATTATATTTGGTAATCCTCAAGTGCCATATCATTTTCTATCCTATCAATTAAGTGAATAGTAATTTATGATATTTGGTTCCCTTGTTCATTTATTGTTAGTAGAAATCCTCCTTGTTATCTTCCTCTTATTAGCAAATTTTTCGAAAGCCTCTACAAGGAGAGAAAAGTCTTCTTCCTCTGCTTGAACATATGTTCTTTTTCTTTTCTAGATAGTATGGTTGAGCCATATTGGGAGGCTAGAAGTTCCTTCTTTCTGCTAATGGGAAGGGGAATCAGAGTTCATCTTTATCTCTTTAGATTGAACTTCTTGTTCTTGTTGATATGGGGGTGGGGATGAATGAGGAGAAGGAATAACTTCAATATTGCTTGAGGCTTTAGAGTCCTCATGGATGTCTACTCCTTGTTATTATTCAAGTTTTATTTCTATTTTCTCAATATTATTTTCTTGTACAGCGTCAACATGCTCTTCATTTCCAATTTCAGGTTCTCCTTTCTTAGGATGTGGATGTGAAGGGATATATGCATCAAGTGGTAGAGATGGAGGAGGAGTTGGAACATAAGGTAGACGAATTGGAGGTGAATGAGGTGAATCCACATTAGGAGTGGTAGGGTGAATTCAAGGAGATGATGATGGAGATGGGATGGGAGATTCATGAGTTGGAGGCAAAGAAAATGTTGGAGTATGGGATTTGTGAATAGGAGACATAATTGAAGATTGTGGTTGAGAAGAAGGTTATGTAATAGGAACATCCTGAGTGTGTACTCTCTTCCTCCTCTGAAGCTGAAGAGGGACTTCTTCACTGGTATCTATCAAAATTATCTTAGATTCTACTCCTTTATTTTTGTGTCATATGCCTTATATGTTGGCTTTTCTTTTATCTTGTAGTTGTAGCACTAGATGATCCTCCAACCTATTTTGGTTGTTATTCTTGGGCCTTTGGATGATGTAGTTCTAACATAGGAAATGGTTGAGATATCAATTTTAGGAAAATCCACTATATTTTCTTCCTTGGTCTAAATAGATGGATCTTCATCTATTGAAAAATCTACATTGTGGATGGGTAGAACGAACACTCTTTGAGTGTTGTATATAGGATTTAATATTTTATTTTCTTTTGTCAACTCCTTAAGTACTTTAGCTATGTTGTAGGCCTTTATCAATTTAACAGTCAACTTGCAATGGTCCATAATCTAACCCCGTACTAGTTTATGCAATTGGACCAATGATCTTCCAAGGAAACCTCATGTTTGTAATAGGACTCAACGACCCAACTGATTTTTCTAATTGAATCAAACTTGTTTCTTGGGTAATTAACAGATTCATATTCTATGGAGTTATCTCAACTTCAAATGTCTTTTTTGTTTTCATATTTGCGCAAGAAAACACTCTGACCTCAATAGGGAAGAAGTATTTGTAACAACTACCCCTCAATTGCTACCAATTTTTTTTTTTAAATCAATTCAAGATAAATACCAAACTTAATCATGAACATCATGCATGTAGCTTAGAACTGCTAACTTAAATAAAAAATCGTTCACCATGGTAGCATCAGCTAGCCATTGCCACTTATTTTCATACATATGGGAGTGGTAAGCTCCCAAGGTTAAGGTCATTCCTAGACCTAGACCTAAGTCTCGAGGGTTCATGATGACCCTTCCTACATATCCCTTGTAGGAAATTAGAGGTTTCGTGGTTAACTCACCAATATTAGACGAAGTTCATTCTCTCCTCTTATATGAGATCTCTAATCTCTCTTTAAAACATGAATATTTACAAAACTTAGTTCATAGTATAACAATAACAACTCACCATAAAGAGTTGGTTTTATACCAAACATTACCATTCAGTAGTGTGCAAACATACACAAATACATAAGGGTCATATCATTTCATAATTCCCCAATTTCTATAGGGAGTGACTTGAGCATATATCACATATACACAAGGTGACTAGCTTATACACGTCACATATACATAGTGATTTATTCCAACATACATCACATATACATAATGAATAGCTACAATATATTTCATAAATACCCAATGACTAGCTTCATCATATGCCACACTTACATAGTGACTAGCTCCAACATACGTCACATTACAAAGTGTCTAGTTCCAACATACGTCATATATACATAATGAGTAGATCCAACATATGCAACATATACACAAAGTTACTAATTCCAATATATGTCACATATATATAGTGACTAGCTCTAACATATGTCACATATACACAAGGTGACTAATTCATATGCACATCACTAGTAAAATAGTGATTGTCTCGTACATGTCACAAATACAATGGTAATGAGCTCATGTATACATCCCATAACAACAATGACAAGCTTATACATACATCACAAGTACATTATTGATGGGATCATACGTACATCATGAGTACAATAGTGATTGGCTCATACATATCACATATACCATAGCAACTAGAAAACACATTCATATTGTCTAACACCCGCTTGCTCTTAGTGCATCCTAGATAGAAAAGGAATATTGGTGTATTATGCACTACATAATGGGTTTCATCCTTTTTCCCAATCTCTTGCACCATCAGACAACTTGGAAGAGGATTCAGTGCATCTCATACTATATAGAGGGTTTGTCCTCAACCTAACAAGGCCAAGAATACATTTCCACATCAAGATATGCCAAAACTATACTATGAGGTTGGTCCAAATGTTACCTACCTATTATTCATTAGAAACTCTCTTCCTTGCAGTCCATCGGATGGATAAGAAACCAAGGTTATCCATCATTGGCATGGTATGCGCCTTGACTCCTATCAATTTTGAGCATCATAGTAGTGCTCCTTGACTATTGCCCATATCGAGCATCATAGTACGACTCCTTGACTACTGTCCCTCTTGAGCATAATAGTACTACTCCTTGACTACTATCCATCTCAAGCATCATAATACTACTCCTTGACTACTATTCATCTCAAGCATAATAGTAAAACTCCTTGACTACTATCAATCTCAATTATAATAGTATTGCTCCTAGACACCTATCAATCTCAAGCATAATAGTATTACTCCTAGACACTTGTAAATCTCAAACATAATAGTACTACACCTAGACACCTAGACACCTATCAATCTCGATCATAATAGTACTAATCCTAGACACCTATCAATCTTGAGCATAATAGTGCTACGTCTTGACTCATGCTTAGCACTATAATTGGAACATGTAGATTCTCAACGTAATATAAGTAGATCACAATTGACTAAATTAGAAGCCTATATATAATCATAGAAGTCTAAGGTTAATTTTCACAAAACATAAAAGGAATCATTTATAACCAACACAAAGATGATCTCCACACAACATGTAACCAGTACCAAGCAATCAAATCCACTCCCTTCATTCACCTCACTATTCAAAAATACATTATGTATTGAATACAAGTTATCAAGTTTTCTTAACTCTTCATAACTATCTAATACCCATTTTGGCCTCATATGAAGCCTACTAAAGAGAGAAGGTCAAACCAATTTGGAATAAACCAAAAGTCTTGGAGTTATCTCCCATAGACCCCCCTATGGACTTGAGGTCACAAAGGCATCCTTTGGCCAAGGACTGCCTATGTACCTTCTTCCAAATGGATCAAAGTCACACGTAGTTCTCCTCACAAGGTCTCTCAAAGGACCTACACATAGGTTCCCATGACCAATGTTTTTTTCCCTTCAACTTTAATAATAGTTAGGAAAGCATAAATAAGTATATAATTAAACAACCCATACTATAACACTTCCTTTTAAGGATATCAAGGTCTTGAATTTAACTCAACCCATTATTATTCATAAACCAAATTGAACATCCTCAGTTTCATCTTATCAACTTAAGGGATAGGTTTATTTTCAACATGAAATTACCTTGGTTCACATAAATCCATAGGAAAACACTTTCATATTAAATTTACATATTAGATTTCATATTGAGCTTCTTATACTCAAGGGGTTAATAAATATCTTTGAAGGACATCAAAGTTTTGCAAGGTGTCATCCTTGGTCTCCTCGGTGTGGGCCAACACGACACTTGGGCTTCGTGGACCTTGGATCTTGTATAAATCCAACGGTTGTATCGGGCATTAACATGTCGATCTTTTAGTGCAATGACAACCACCTTTGCAAGAATTGGTATCAGAGCCGAGGTCATAGGTTCGAATTCCTTGCTTGCACTGGCGGGATTGTTGCAAGGTGTCGCCCCTGGTCTCCTCAGCGTGGGCCAACACTGTGCTTGGGCTTCGTGATATGGTTTAACCGCCTCCTGTGGATCTTGGATCTTGTATAAATCCAGTGGTTGTATCAGGCATTAACAGGTCGATCTTTTGGTGCAACAAAATCTGCCTTTGTAACACAAAGAGTATTTATAAGCTTGTTTTAAGTTATAATCATTTCCCAAATCCTACTCAGAAGGTTGGAAACATTATATCCAACAGACTAATATATGTAAATATAATCCCATTAATAATATTATTAATAATATTCTTGATCTTCTAAATTCCTTTACTTTATGTTGTACCCTATATTCAAGATTATAACAGTCTAGTTAATAGACTAGATAGTTTATTCATATTTGTCATTCAATCTAACCTTGACCTTAATTGTCATTAGTAAGGTATCAAGAGATGCTACATATGATCTATATCATAACTTGGTCTCAACCACATTGTCAAATTAATGATAGTTGCCTTCCATTTGGTATATAAGTTATATTGTGATTTATTATAGGTATAATAATAGTTTCAAGATCAAGGTTCTCATATCTAAGAGATTGACAAACATCCTACAATAATATAAAACATTTACCATGAAAGCAACTAAGTGCCAAGGCTCTTATTGATTATATATAGTTCGTGGTTCATATTATAAGGCTATCTCACAACTAAAGATTTGGTCTAGGATTGTTTGTCATCTTATTTCTTTCAAAAATAAAGTATCCAAATAATTAACCCTTGATTATATTAATTTCTTAGTTAAGTTATATATTCTAAAACATCCTATTAATTTATTTCCATGACACAAAGGTTAGGTTGATTACTTAAGAAGAAATTCTCTTTGTTCTCACAAATCATAGTTATCACTAGACCAATACACTATGTCATAGTGAAAACATAAACATGAGTGATAACCTTGAACTACACCATAGTGTGCTAGATGTATAACACTATATTCGTCTCTCCAATAGATCTTTAAATTAGCATTAACATATTAAGGTCTCACAATTTTGTGATGACTATGAATTTCATTAGAAGCCATCCTAACTAAGCTCTCCTCATATAATATGCACAATTTTATACAATGTTTATATCAGTGTTTAAATTAGTGTTCCATGGGGTTTTGGGGACGAGGATGAGGGGACGGTAGGGGACGTGTTTTCGAGATGTGGGGATGGGGGGCCTAAGTTTGGGAATGGCAAGGGGACAGTGGGGGGACGGCAGCGAGGGGGCAGTAGGGTGTTGAAATACATATAGTACTTGAAAAAAAAGTTATAAAAAGATGTATAAGTATAAGAATTATACATCTTGGAGACAACTAGGAGTCCCCTAGACGTCTTGAGGACACCCCAACGTCCTCAAAGTCCTATTAGCGTCTTGGAGACATCGACACTAGTGGTGGGATGGTGGTGTTGGTGGTGGCCTGGTGGGGGGATGTCTCCCCCAAGTCCCCAAGTCTTCGAGACGTCCCCTTCTAGGAAACGTGGGGTTTTTTTTTTGGGGGGGGGACGCGTCCCCGTGGAACACTGGTTTATATAGATATCATGAATACTAAGCACAATACTCCCACAATGTAAAATATAGATAAATATAACTAGGTTTAAATGGGTAGTAAATTTGATATGATAGCCACAAGAAATAAATTTTACAAACACCTCAGTATTCTACATATTTTAGAGCTAGGAGGGCAGAGTAAACGCTTTCATTGTGCACCATCCTACACCCCATATTAGGATACAAATATAACTTCTAATCATCGCTATTAAAATCAAATACCAAGAAAACCTTAATATGTTACAAGTCTAAAGGATCATGGCAAATGACTTACATCCAAAATATTATTTTAGATATCATTCACCATTCTATCATAGTCTTCCCTAAATCCTTATATGATAGATAAAACAGCAGATATACCAAACCCAATTCTATTTTAAATATGTGTATACTTATATTTAAGGATGGAGTTGAAGATATCCATGATTCAAAAACTAAAATCTTTAATCCTTTCTCCTAGTGTCTCTAATGTCATGTTATTCCTCCAATGCCACTTCATACTTCTATAACTTCCTCTTTTCAAGGCTCCAAAAATCTCCCCCCTTGCAACACCAAAACTTTATAGCCTTTCTTTATAGTTTGTTTGATGTCCATAACCTATTGAAGAACTCTACTAGAAAAACAAGTAGGGATGATATGGGCATTGGTTGTCAAAATTGGTTTCTCCCCTCCCATTTCTCTTTGTTCATTCTTTTCCTCATGTCATTATCTTCATTTCTTCTGTTTGACATGGTTCTCTTTTATTTTCTTTAAGCTACCTAACTCACATTGTTGAGGTCATTGCTCACTTCTTTTGCCTTGCCCACCATAATTCTCCTAATTCTCCTTAATTCTTTTTTCTCATGCCTTTCAAATCCTCCCTCTATCCCTACACATTGTCCCTTTCTAATGTCCTTCTCCTCGTGTTTTCTTTTCTTCCTCTCATGCGCAATTTCTTCCCTCTTTTCACTCAAGTGTGCCCTTCCTCTACATTTTCTTCTCCCCTCTATGTATTATTCCACACACAATTCTTATTCTTGGAGTATTATTTTCCCACATTCTCAGAAAAATCCTCTATTACTCCTATCCTAAGGAAAAAATGTCTCCTCAAAGTACCCAAAAACTTGCCTTTATGGTGGGTTGTGGGTTCTTTGTATTTTGTTCTTACCATAACCTACATATTTCCCCCTATACATGGGTAGGGGTGTCATGCTTATTAATGGCCTGAACACTTGTTTCGTGTCATCCATGTCATACTCCGTACTATGTGGCCATTCCTCCATACATGTGCCATTCCTATTTATTTCAAGTTATCTCCCCAATGTAGGAAGGAGAACAACCTCTATAAGCGCTAGATTTCCTTGAGCCCCATAAAAGTTACGACCACCCAATTCATTTTCTTAGTTTTTATTTAATTTTTGTTTAATCTTCCTATTCCTCAATGGGTAGGATGTGACAATATTTAGATTTATGCTTTCCAACTATCATTTTGTGGACTTTTTCCACTTTTATGCAAATTTCTAATAAAATGATCCTATCACTAGGACACTTGGGTTACTTATAGGGTACCTTGTGAAAACTTGCTACTCTAGTATATGTAAAGGTCTTGAACTAAATATACCAATTACCCCAATTCTTCAATTCAACTACACCTTCCATAGAGATACTCTTTGCAAAGTCATTTCCAAGATCTTTGATTATTGAATACACAAAGGCATCATTCATCACATAGTAATTATTTTTATTTTATTCCAATTTTAGTTGGGAATAATGGTGATGTATTTTTTTCTCTCACTAGAGGGAGTCCACTCTTCTCAATCATGAGAAGGTAGCCTAATAGGCAATTATATACACTAGGTAAGAGGTCATGTAAAAATTTATGATTTTTAAAACATCCACCAATTGGTCATATAAATTATCACTAATAATAGTGGTCCAATCAATCTCCTTGTCAGAAGCAATGGTCAATATGTAGTATCAAATCCATGGATGAAAGTCTCTGGCATGGGGGTATCCACATGCCTTGCTAAGGAGCACAAACTATTCTTTGGCATACTCTTTGAATTCACTCTTGTGCTGTACTTTTTCCATTTTTGGTGCTAACTTCCTATAGATCTAGCAATAATTGGTTGTTGATGAAGTTAACACATGCAATTTTCTTTTTCTTTTAGTAGGTTAGAGATTTTCGAACACTGATGTCCTCATATTTTGGAAAGGTAGGAATGCCAAAAACTCTATCTATCATGTAAGAGATTATGTATAACACCTCTTTTGATCATCCAATTATCTTCCTTTGTTTATGATCATAATATTGTGCACAAGTTAGAACCAATTCTAGGGAATATATTGATATTGGAAATACAATTTCTTACACCAATCCTTCTTTTTCCAAGGATGTTTCCATGGTTGTTCTTTCTTCTACTTGATGAATTTTTTTTTGTAATTCATCCATATTCATGTGTCCCAAGTTAGTATCTCCAATATTTATATACGAGAAGACCATCTTAGAAGGTGGATGGTATCCTTTGTATTGGTACAAGTTTCATTCTTTCTCCTTCTTGCATGCTTCTTGCATATTCAACAAACATCTATTAGGGAGGAGATATAGTTTATATGGGGAAAATACACATATTTTGTTATTCAAACTTGAAATATTGTCTCACGATCTTAAGGTTTTAGCTTTAAATATTATACTTACTAAAAAATTGAGTTTTTTCAAGAATCAAGATTTAGGAATACCTCTTGACTCAATTTGATTTCCTTTTAAAATGTCACATTTCTTTGTATCCTTTGATTGACTTTATAACCTCTATTGAATTTCAAGAATCAGGAATAACATTTGTTATTTGTTGCAAAAAATTGGAGAGTGTTAAAGAAAACATTTAGTCCTCAATATTCAAAAGTCATTATTATATTTTATATTGATGCGATCTTTTGGGGATTAGGCTTCGGTGATGTGATTAGTGTCTTGTCTCTATGAGTTGTAAATGTTAAGACTTAAGCCTAATCTTCGATCTTTGAAAGTCCTTTCTAATAAGCTACTAAGGCTAAAATTCTTGAGGCAAATCCTATCAAGGATCAAGAATTGGGAACAACCTTTTCCACCTGTGAAGGACCTAGCTTATATGCTAGGATGAAGGCTCGATCATCGAATGCCAATATTTTCACACCAAAACCATAAGGTTATTTTTTTTGTGATTGAGGTTTGAGGATATCCCTTAAAATATGGTTTTAAGATAATCAAGTCTTAAGTAAAACCCCCAATTATCGATGGTTGAAAGAAGAGTATCAAAATGGCTAGGTCATGGCCCATCAAGGATCGAGGTTTGAGAAGATGTCCAACTTCCATTTTTTAAGAAATCCATTAAATTATTTATGGGGTAGAACTCATCGAGGTGTGATGATATGCTCAAAACAACCTCGATTAGCGTGTTGAGTTAATAAAGGATTGATTGGCATGTTGAGTTAGAAGAGGGTTGAACAAAGGTTTGAAATAAAAAATGAAAATGAAGAACCAAAAAATAAAGGTGAACAAAAGACACGGAAAATGAAAATAATAATAGAATGAACCCAAAATTGAACCCTACAAACATAAATGAGAAACAAAAAACTAATGGATAAACAAAACCAACAAGAAGAGGAAGTGAAAAACAAAACATATATGAAGGAAACCATCATTAAAACCAAAACAAGAAAGCAAGGATCCAACCTAGTTCAATGAAAAATTTCAGAGAGGAGCCGAAGTAGATAGATTGAAGAAAACACACCAAACACAAATATCACATGACCATCAAAGCCAAGACATGCACACTAAACATGGACAACACAAGTCACCTATTGAGCACCAAAATTAACCGAAGCTTGATTTCTCAAAGGCAAGTGAATAAAGATGAATTCAAATGGGAATAAAAACTATCAAAGTATAAAATTATTGCACCAGAGTGGTTGATGTGGATGATAAGATAGGCGTCTAATCGAGGGCAGGAGATTAGAATGGTGGTGAGAGTTATGAAAAAAATCAAAAAATCGACACTTGAAAGTTTGAAAAGCAGGGAAACAAGAAACAGGGGTTGGGGATTGGGCCCATCAAGTAAGTCATTCTCGAAGGACAAACCACAAAAAGAAGGAACAAAAAAGGGAATAAAGGAAAATAACCAAAGGAAAACAAAAGCAGAAAAAGAAAAAGAAGAAAAAATGAAGGGGGGCCCTATTTTGGCATGTCAAAACCAAATGGGGCATGGGTGCAAGACACAACAACGACCTCCTTATGAAAAGGGAACAACTTAATGACTTGGCTACTAGGTGATCAACATTTAAATAAAAATTTCCCTTTTGTCACTTATGCAAAGGCAATTGTTAAGAATTGAAGATAATGTGAACTAGCAATTATGAAATTTTATGTGTAGATCCTATATATAAATAAGATAGTAATTTATTTCAAAATTTAATAAATTTTGTATATTATATAGTATTTTTAATGTGTGACATTATTCCATAATGCATACATTTTCTTAGGATTAAGATAAATTCATAATTTATTAAGCATAGATCACTAACATTAATATTGAGTGCATTTTTTTGTTGTATATTTTATTTATTATCAATTTTACAATTCACATCAATTATAATTTATAATAATTGTATTCCATAGTGCATAACCAAACTATTTTCTTATTTGAATTAAGAACATCAATATGGAGTGTAGATATTTTTTTAAATCATGTTTATTTGTTTTTTAATTTTTTCACTTGTGCTGGACAAAAATTGATAAGTTTTGTAAACACACATCTTCACTAAAAATAGAAAAAATCCTAATTAAATAGAATATATTACAATTATAATTCTCATAAATTTTACTTTGAGGTGTATAATCCTACAACATTTCATGTCATGAGGACTCGATTTGATGGTCCAACCATAGCATCGAAATTCAAATTTAAAAAAAAATCTATGAGCAAGAAGAGGATGGTATGAAAAGGACCTTCAAATTTGAAATTTCCTTTCAATTTTTTTAATATGGAATATTTATAAATGAAAAAAATATCTTTATTTAAAGGTTTCACTTAAGATATGATGGCATTACATTGGAATGAAGGTCCTTCATTCAAAGGTGTTTTCTAATTTTTAGCACGTTAGGTTCATTTTTTGCCTTATCGAACAATTGAAATACACTTTTTTGGGATCACTCTACTAGTGATACAAATTCATGATTTTCTAACAAAAAGTATGAGATAAATGGTTTTGTAAGGTATTGTGGACTCCACAACATAACCCTATTCTTTAAGAATTGGGGACCCTTTTTCTCTTAAAATAAAAAATAATAGAAGATTTCTATCATCCACGAGGCTACGAGGCTAAAGATAGCCTATATGATAGTAGTCCAATTCCATCTTTAATTTTTGACATGTGAATCCTCTACTATCCAATTTGATAAGGAGCTCCTATTCTCTCAACCATCTCCTTGTTGGATAGATATTAAAATAAAATTATTACTAAATTACTTGCATACTTGACTTGGATGTCATTGTAGTCTTTACATTCCAAAATAGAGTATTTTTGTTTCCTATATCATAGATATGTAAAAGACACAAAACATTTCCTACCATACCTCTTTTGGCATTTTCCATCTACCTATTTTACACCAACAATGATGCAAGTTATAAAACCTTGAAAAAATTATGGATTGTCCCTTAGGGTCGTTACAAAACCTAAAACAAATTATGGATTGGCCCTACCAATAAATATTAAAATGGTATGTAAGTCAATATACAAAATTTTAGACATGCAATTATTAAGCCTTCTAAGAGAATTATATAAGCATTGAGTCATTTAATACAAACTTTCAGATTGAAACATCCCAACAACTATCTTAGTTAAAATAGGACCGTGAACTATAAAATCTATATTTGGCTTATGAGGTAATTCTCCAAATTTAATTGTTAAATTTCTCCGAGGCAACTTTTTCTCTCACTTCTTGGGTTTTGAACAAGAATTTTAATTTTTTTCTACTCACATCAAAGATCTTGTAGGGCCCTAATAAACCTTCTTGGAGAATCAAATGCAATATGTTCTCCTTGAATTTAGTTCGCTCAATTCGTGGGGTAAACCCTATGAAAATTATCCTTTTCATAGTCCACATCCTCTATGACCACAAACTGAGGAAAATTGTGGTTGTCGTCGTGCATGACCCAATCCCTCGAAAAGTCATTTCAAGTGGTCAAGTCTCTCGATTTTTGAAAATATGTAAAAACCTTTGTTTTCAGAGTTAGCGTTTTTCCTACACATGCACGATTGTATAATTTCAGCGCCCTTGCATGTTTTTGTTCACTACACAGGGATGTAGTTGCACTAATTTTTAGCACAATTACACCCCTTATACCACATGTTTGGAATTTATTGCAGTTTTAATGAAGTTTTTGATGCGTTGGATTTCAGGTTTTTAATGACTTTAAACCGGTTTTATTTCCATTTTTATCATTTTTTTTCTCTTCTCTTGTGTGTTCTTGCTCCCCCTTGCTTGTTTCGAAGCATTGATCGATTTCTAAGAGGTTTTGATCAAGTTTTTTTTTTCGTCATTCTTGCTAGGGTTTTTGCCATTTTTTTTGTTTGACAGGTATGTATACTATCGTCTTGTTTTCTCATTTTTCTTTTGTGGTTTTGTAAATCTGTTTAGGGTTTTATAGTTTGTATCTTTCTTTGTTTTCATCATTTTAAATGATATTTGTTGTGTTATTAGGGTCATTTTTATCTGCATTGCAACACATTAACAATCATGTTTTAAACCCTGAATGATATTTGTTATGTTGTTTCCATTTTTTGTGTGTCGTGGGTTATAAACCCTAACCCATGTATTCACCATTATAAAAATCCCTTCTTTATTCATAGATTCTTATTGGGATATTTGTATCATGGATTCATGATCATGCGAAAATGGTGAAACATATATGCATAGTGTATATCAGGGTTTAAACCTCGATTTGCACAATCATTGCCTCTTGCATGATGTAGGTCAAAGTGTAAACCCTGAGATACATTATTTACCCACACTTTACATGTGTTCGTAGAGGTTTTCCCCATAACAATACATTGTCTTCCACTACACTTACAAGATGCAAGTCAAATTTTAAACCTTGACATACATCCTTACCTAAATGAACCTCTAAATGCAGGTTGAGTTTTAAAACCTGACCAGCATATTTTTGTCATTCCAGATGGAAAGTCAAAGTTTTTCTCCACGTTTTCACCAAGTATGTCCTACTCCCATGTAGGGGCAGAGTTTTTCTTCGCCTTTACATCAAAATTACAATATCCCATCCAGGGGTGGAATTTTTCATTGCCCTTGCATCCCAAGTTTCCTAATGCACGGAAAAGCTCTATTTTTTCCTACTAGTGTATGAAATCTTGATATTTTCTCTAACACTACGAAAACATGAAATTTCTTCTTGCAGTTTCTCCGTCAATGTCTCGTCCTTCACCAAGCAAGAAAAACATGAAGTATAAGTACTAAGGGGTTTCTCCAACAACCTTTGTTGCTTCAAATATTGATGAGATCAAGGATATCGAGATTGGCCATGTTGATATGTCTAAATTTCTAAAAAGGACAAAAAACCAACAACTGGATGCAGGAATGATATGTATTATGGAAAGCAATATTCAAATGGTGGCCACATTTTGAATATCAACACATAATCTTGAGTTCGTACTTGCAGTAGTAGCTCATTATAATAAAGAAACCTGACGTGTCAAGGATGCAGATGGAAATATAGTCATAAGATTGCACGAAGAGTTCTTTGATAAGATCTACCAATGTCTAAGCATTGATACATACACTAACCTCACCATTGAGCATGCACAGACTCATTATGACAGTGATCCAGATAAGTTAAAGAGGGCAATCAATATAAGGCAACTCAAGAATCCTGGGTCAAATATCTCAAGATGGCCCAAGAGCATTCCTCGAAGAGATTTCTTCGAGGAGATAAATGACTTGATTACAGTTCTCATTAGGATTAAGGGATTGCCCAGTTCCTCCACTTTTTGGGAGTGGTTGTACTTGTATATTCATGTCATAAGGAAGAGACAAAAGCAAATATTTTGGGGAAAGAAAATAAGTGATGTCGTTCATGATTAGCTCACAAAGGTTTCCACTTCATTCAAGTTTTATATGACTTCATACTTAGTCTATACCGCCACCTCAATGCGAAATTTTCTAGGGTTGTCATCAGAGGGTGATAGAAGGCATGTTCCGATTTATCATTATTATTCTCAATTAACCTTGAAAAGAGAAGAGTATCAAAATGAGGCATGGGCTCTGGTTAATAAGTTTGGTTGTATGCTCCTACAATTCCCCTCCACATATATTCAAGTTTGGTGTTTATTTCGATACCCATATATGCTTCCAAGGTATTTGAGTGACACGATTATATTCATAGAGTTGTGTAGGAAAATCATGGCAGTTAATAGCAGGCAGGCTGAATCACACAAGCATGGATTTAAGTTCCCTCTTACAATTGGCAGGTATTCCATTACCACATCTCCCACAGCCAAGGCTATGGAAGCAGAGATGCAGTGGGTCACAATGAAGACCTAAAAAAGGAGGCCTGACTTTGATTATAGAGGAATGAAGGACAAGCTCAAGAAGAGCTTCACCCATGTGCATAGAGTGAAGGATATATGGGTAGATTGACGATCAAATGAAGATATAAGAAAGCTTGACTATTGTTGGCTTACCTTGGATCAAATTGTAAACTTGAACCTTGATGAGATTCTTGAAGATATGGAGGATGAAGATAATATCCTTGATCCTGCTTATGAAGGAAATCACATTGTTGAGACCTGTCTTCCTCCCATCTAGTGGTCCAAAAAGGAAATCATCTCCATCAGGGAAATGATCTAGTTGATTCTTGCTAACATAAATGTTTGGTTACAAGAGAGGGGAATAAAATTAAAGTATTTTAATACTAGATTTGAAGAAGAGGAAATGAAGGGAATAATGGGAAGAAGGTAGAGATTAGAACAAAGAATAAGGGTGATGCATCAAGTACCAATAAAACCCCTAAGCCTAGGTTCATTTTCACAATGAAAGGGGATAAGAGTAAGGGGATAGAATGTCCATCTACTTTGACAGAAGAAGCATCAATTCAAGTTGAAGAACAAGGGGAGGAAAACCTAGATGAAGAAACTCAAGAGTCTCCGGTCACTTCACCACATGAGTCTTCTCTAGAAGACTCCTATTTCTTCTTCTCATATTACTACTACATTTCCTAGTCCCACTCCTCCTGTTGTTATAATTGAATAGCCTTTGCCTACTTCTACTATTATTTATGTTGCTCCTACCATATCTATTCAATCTATTAATTCATTCCGAACTTTTGGGTCTATTTTTGAGAGTCCTAGGAATAACTTTGAATAAAAATCTGGCTCCTCACCTTTTTTTCCTAGTTTGTCATCGCCTATTTTTGATGTGTATACTCAATCCGAGTTTGAAATATTCATTGCCGAGTCCTCACAAAATGTATCTAATGTGGAAATTTCATCTATAGTTTTGACCAGCACTCCACCTCTTGTAGCTATCACCATTGTCAGTCCAGTGCGATCAACAAAAGTTATGGTGGCAAGTCTAGAAGTGGGTTCTTATCCTCTTCCCCCTTGGTTGTCCTCTCAAACACCAAAGAGGAAGAAGCAAACCATCTCTCTAGATGACTTTGATTTTGGTCAGCTAGTGCCTATGAAGACCAAATCTAAAAAGAATACCAAAACCATCTCGAGGGTGTTGGTTGACAAAGTAGGTTACAAGTATGTAGAGGCAGCACAACCTCCTGATAAAACTACAAAGGAAGTTTATTTGTTAAAATATTCTATCACTACAATTGAGTTGGGAAAAAGGACACATCAGAGTGTGAAGGAAGATGCATATGAGACATTGGCTTCTCTAATTGAGATGTATGATCAAGATAAGATAGACAAAGACCAATTGAAAGTGAGGGTTGAGCAACATACTTCAATACTGTAGAAGATAACCCAATCCTCTTAACTCAATTGAGCCCATTGCTACATACATAGAAGATCCTACTATTCAAAAAGTCAAGAGGTCACATGCATGGGGAAAAGTTGTTACATAATGGATCAACAGGATATTGGTTGAAGGTACACAATTGCTAAAAAATTTAATTGAAAGGACTAGCAATATGGAAAATGTGAAGGAAAAACTTAGCCTAATAGTTGATACTCTATCTCAGAGTCTACAAGGGAGAGAAAATTTATGAAGCTTGGAATGAAATTAAAGATCTCAAGCTTGATGTGTTAGAAGGAATTGGGATGATTCCCAATAGAAATATGTTCATTGGAATTTGGGAAAGAATGAAGCATAAGAAGAACTTCATTAGTGATCTGATCAAAGATTTACAAGAAGCTCAAGAGGTAGGTGAAGATAGAGGTTCATATCTTGTTGCTAGAATTAAGGATTTGACTTGTCAAGTGTTTAATGATGATAAAAAATCCTTTTGTTAACACGGTTATCCAAGATTTTACATCATTGATCCAGAAATAGGTTGAAGATGAAGCTTTCTCATTAGCTTCTATTGACAAATTGGTGGATTTTCAATTATCTTTGGTAACTTGAAAATAATATTGGAAAGGAACAAGAAAGCATGCATCAACATTGAGGATTCAATAACATGAGTACTTTCAGTCTCCAACCATACTATAGGACCAGATGATTCAAAAGTCCAAGCAACATTGAAGAAATATGAAGACTTCATGGAGAAAAATGATGAAGAATGAAGAAACATGTCTCTTCCATACTTAGTTTATTTCCAACTTTTTCCTTTTATACAATATGTATTTTGTAGATGATATATTACCTATTTTTTGTAAATGTGCAATTATATGTAAAAACAAAGAACTCCTAAATCAAATAGGAATCTGTTGTTGAATAAGTCAAGTTGGTTGTAACTTTCCTAGTTTAGCTCTTGGCTCTACTTTATATATATAAGGGAGCTCTTTTGTAATTAGATACCTTTTAGCTAATTAAGCGAAGCACTGCCCAATTGAAGAACAATCTTGAAACTGTGTTTTTGAGTTCTAAATCTGATTTTAATCAATAAAAGAGGAAAATTCAATTCCAATATTTGTCTTGGATCTACTTTGTTATGTTTTGAGATTGTTCTTATGTCCTTCTCATTACATTATCTTGTACTTGATTGAATAGTGGTGTGATATCATATATTTAGAAGGGGATTCAAATCTGATTTTGTAGACTTTAGGCTGTATTATTACTTTTGAAGATTATGTTTATATGTGCAGTTTGGTGATAATTCAAAGACTTTGGGCTACAGATTGTTATCAACGTTTTGTTGATCTTTTGGTGGCATATATCGGAGACTTTGGTCTGCAATATATACCATTCTTGTTCTTTTCAAATCATCATAGAAAGCAACAAAATTCTTTGGGTTTTTGTGGGATTTCTTGCTACGGACACTCACTGGTATCATTTTGATTATTCTTTCATTTAATTGAAGTAGATATTGGTAATTATTGCTAAAACTAAGACTTTGTGGACTTTGTTGCTAATTACATCTTGTAATTATCATGGGATATCATTGTATTCTTGTAAGAGGAAAGCATCTTTTCTAAAACTTGAGAGAAAAGGATGAATGCAAACACCCATGGATAATTTTTGTGTGCATAATCTAGGTTAGTTTCTAGTTTTTTTTAGTGAGAAATAAGAAGGGAGCCTCCCCCTTTTGAGAGGAGAGATTTAATCTCATAATATTGTGGTTGAAATCACCATTTTGTAATTAGTAAGGTGATTACAAAATATTCAACCAATAGAGTTTCACCAACTCTATTAGGGAAACAAATACACAACCAGAACTCATGCTTTTGGTTGAAGTATTACTAGTTCCTTATTATTTGTAGTTCTTTCTTTTATTGTTGATCTATCTCTCTTGCCAGGTTTGCATTCTGGTAGAAAGAAGGTATACGCGTGGTCAAAGGGCTCAAGGACATATTGATCCTATGTTTGAATTGTTGTGTAAACATAATTTTGATCCTTTTCCTCCATGGACAAGATTTCCTCTTCAGTGCACAAGGAGTTTTCCTCCTACAAGTGTAAGATCTCCTTTTCCAAGTGAAGCTTATAGTGTTCAAAGAGATTTGTATCTATCACCAAATCAAAGGTTTATTACCCCTCAATTCAACCAAGGAAGAATGGCCTCTCAAGGTGTTGCTCAAGGTTCTTGGGTTAATGCTTTTGGTCCTTTGAATTTGATGCCACCTATACATGAACTTCCTCATTGCACACACAAGAATATTCCTAATTTCTATGGAGATGGTCAACAACACCCTGACGAGCACATTGCTGCATTCTATATTGCATGTGAAGTTCTCAGTGTAGAACATGAAGATGTATCAGTAAGGTTGTTTATTGAAGCTCTCCAAGCAATGGCAGCTGATTGGTTTTACAATCTTTTAGTTGGAACTATTACAAATCGGGTAACTCTTCGAACCAAATTCAAAGAAAGATTCAAGATTGTTGAAGATGTTCATGCCTTGATGACTCAACTCACACAGATGAAGAAGGAACCACACAAACCCATGTGTGATTTTATGGCTAAGCTCAACAAATTAGAAACCATAATTCTAGTTGTTGCTCAACGTACAGTTGAAAATTTGAAGTGCTTCTTCATAAATACAGAGTTTCCCAAGGTAAGTTTTCTTTTATGAAGAGTAGTTCTATCTACATTTGAAGTTGCTCAAGCGATGGCTATTGAGGTGGAGGATGATTTAATCCTCACAGGTAAAATAAGGAAAGATCTGAATTGGTCTAGAGGACAACCCTCTTCATCTCAACCTTGTAAAAGCACCACAGATCCTATGGTGTAAAAGTTAGCAAATGAATTGCTAGCTCTTAAAAAGAAAATTTCTCAAGGTTCATATATTCCTTCATACAAGGATGCTCCAAGAAGAACTTATCCAAATGTTTCATATTATGTCAATAACATTGAAGGGAACTAGAATAGGCTTCCTGCACCGCAAGGAAGACTTGCACTTGAAGCACCACCTACAAATGCAACAATGAGATATTATTAATCCGAACAAGAAGATTTTCTATAATCAAAATATATTTTGGAGGATGGTGCCAATCTCTTCCAAGAGGAGGAAGCAGATGCAATTGGTGACTCTAACATTGGGTTTTTGAATTATGAAGAAAGAGCTGAACAAGAAGAGAAAACACATGATGAAGCTTATGCTCTTTGAACCCACTCACATAATCAAGTTGATCATCAACAAGGTGATGGAGTTAAGGTAAAAGATCCCCCACGCCCTAGCAATTACAATTGCTAAGAGAGGGACTCTTTTACCATTACAACCAAAGGATACAGTGGGAAGTAAGCAAGTAAGTACCTCACATCCTCCTACATCTTCTTCTATGCTTAAGACCAGTATTCCAATTCCCAAGCCTCAAAATGAAAATATCCCATCTTCTCTGGTAAATCCTTACCAAGCCTTTGACATCATACATCATACAAAGAAGACAAAAATCCAAATTTTGGAAGTTGAGTATATTTAGGCCAACCCCGACCAATTTGATAGACTTGCTAAGTTTGTCAAAGTTAAAGGAACTCAACCTAGTCGAGATTATTCCCAAAATACCCCTATTGTTTCCAAACCGAGGCCTCCCCAAAGTAACTTGGCTGCAAATCCCTCATCCATCCTTGGAAAAATATATCCATTTTATCTCCTTGTTGGTTAATGGTTTTAAGCTAAGTAAGTGCATCATTGATTCAGGTGCCTCTGACAATGTGATGCCAACCAAAGTGGCTAATTCTTAGGGTTTGAACTTGACAATGACTTATGGTCGATGTTTCTCAATGGAAAACAAGAAAGTTCCCTTAATAGGGAAAATTAAAGATGCACAATTTGCATTTGCAACATTTCCTAACAAGATCAAAATAATAGTTTTGGTAGTTGATGTCATAGCCTCATATGGGATATTATTGGGACGAAACTTCTGCAAAGATGTGGGGGTGAAATAAACACGGATTGGTCTGAGGCCAAAATACCAGTCAAGGATGCTATGCAAAAATTGCTTCTAGAAAGGGAAGAAAAGTTTTTTGTGACAAAATATGACCCAAGATCTTAGATTATTTTGGAGTCTTTTGGAATGGGTATTTATTTCTTGCAAATTGATGAAGTTTCTAAGTATTCAGATGACAATTTAAGTGAAGAGAAGGTAACTCATGGCTCACCCTCTTCGAACAAAGAGGCCTCTTCAAATGAAGAGAACCTAGATTTTGAAACTATTAGCTTAGGGAGTCTAAATGATGTTTGGACTGTGGAATTTGATGGAAGTTGCTCTTCCACAAGATCTACTGTAGGGATTTTTTTATATCCCTACAAGGAAAAAAAAATCCCTTATCTTTCAAATTGCAATTCAATAATACTAACAACACTGTGAAATATGAGGCCTTGATGTTAGGGATGGAGGTTTTACACAAGAAATGAATTAAAAATCTTCATGCTCAAGGTGATGCCGAGTTTGTCATTTGTTAGGTAAGAAATTTATACCACACAAAAAAGGAAAGGTTAAGGCATTATCGTAACCTTGTATGGGATATTATTGAAGGTTTTAATGCATGACATTTCTATAGTTCCAAGGGAATAAAATGATAGGGTTGATTCCCTAGAGATATCAAAGACCCTTATGATTCCTCACAAAGACTTCAAAGGAACCAAATATACTATTGAGTTAGTTTTTTGTTGCAGTGTTCTTGATAATTTAGATCATTAGCAAATCTCTAATGGTGATCATCAAATTGTGACCTTTCTAGAGAAGGCTAAAAAATTTAGTGAGTTGTATTTTGAAATAAGTGATTCCTCTCCTCAAGAATTAGTTTTTGAGGTGGATCAGGATGCCGACGAGGAAATTTTGCAGCTAAAAGGGAATAAGATTCCCAAAGGTGTGGTCTCTCTTGGATTTTTTTTTGACAAGCATGATCATTATGTCAAGAAGTGACAACAATCTAGATCTGACTCTTCAACTAAAGTTGAATGGTTGAATTTGGGAGTAGACAAGGATCCCAAGATGATAAATATTGGTAAATGTTGCACTCCGGAGGAAAAGGTTAAGTTTGCAAAACTTTTGTGGGATTACATGGATGTGCTTTCTTATTCCTATGATGACTTAAAATCCTTTCATCTGAAGGATGTCTAACATGAAATTCCCCTCAAGGTGGGTTCTATGCCTGACAAGCAAAAACAAAGGAAATATAATCCAAAGATTTTAGGTACCATTCTTGCCGAAATTCAGAATATGTTAATTTCTAGGATCATCTTTTCTATTCGTCATTCAACATGGATAGCAAACATTATTATAGTATGGAAGAAGAATGGGGAAATTTGCATTTGTGTGGATTTTTGGAACCTGAATCAATTGACACTGAAGGATAATTACCCTCTGCCGGTAATGGACCAAGTGTTAAAACCAGTGATGGGCTCTGAAATGCTATCTATGTTGGATGGCTTTTTAGGGTATAATCAAGTGGAAGTGAGCAAGGAAAGTCAACACAAAACTGCTTTCACCACTTTGTGGGGAATTTTTTCTTATTGCAAGATGCCTTTTGGTTTGATCAACACTGGTGCCACATTTCAAAGAGCAATGGATATGGGTTTTCGTGATGTGATAGGTAAGTTCATTGTGGTTTACCTTGATGAATTGACTATATTTTCAAAGAAACATCAAGATCATTATCATCACTTGCAACAAGCTCTCGAAAGGTGTTAGCAACACAAAATTTCCATCAACGCAAAGAAATCTATATTTTGGATTATAGAAGGTAATCTCCTTGGAAGCATAGTGTCTAAGGAAGGAATTAAGATTGATCATGAGCGGGTCAAGTCAATTCAGAATATTATTTTACCTTCAAGTAAGATGATAGTCCACTCCTTTGGAAAGGTGAATTTCTTGTGAAGGTTTGTTCCAGACTTCATAGAGAAGACTCATCATATTGTTGATATGATGAAAGGTAAGTCAAATTTTTGTTGGAGTGCATAAGGAAAAGCTTCTTTCAACAACAATATGGAGGCTATTGCTCATGCTCCAATCTTAGTCTGCCCAGACTATACAAAAGAATTTATCATGTACAATTACGCCTCTGAACATACACTATCTGTTATCCTAGTGTAGCAGAATAGTGAGGGGATTTAATCTCCTATATCATTCATGAGTTGTCCTTTGGAAGCTCATGAACTTAAGCACTCACCAATGGAAAAGCATGCTTATGTTGTGGTTAAAGAAGTTAAGTATTTCAGGTTTTACATTCTTAATTCTCATGTTGTTGTATTGGTCCTTGATTCCATAGTCAAGTCTCTCTTGACTCAATAGGAGTTTAGAACTAAAAGAGGAAATTGGATAGCTAAAATTCAAGAATATGACATAGAAATTAAGCCCACAAAGTTGGTTTGTGGAAAAGGTTTATGCCAGTTCATCGATGATAATGAACCAGACAAGGTATCTGATGATGAGGAAGTAGATACTAAAGATATTCCTACAGTCTTGTTTGTAAGCATGATTGATGAATAGTACTCCAATATTGCACAGTTCCTCACTTAGGGAGAATGTCCTGAGAAATTTTCATTCTAGGAGAAGAGGACAATCACGCTCAAGGCTACAAACTTTTTTCTTTGGGACAATGGCTTGTATAAGAGGATTATTAGTGGAACTTGTCTACATTGTGTGGATAAAATGCAACAAGGTAAGTTGTTGGAATCTATTCACAATTTAACATGTGGACGACACTTTTCAGAACAATTCACCACTCACAAGATTTTGAGAGAAAAATACTACTATCCCACACTCTTTAAAGATGCATACAATAGGGTGCGTAAGCATGCGTTATGCCAGCAGTTTGTGGGGAAACCCAAATTGGCAGCTTTACCCCAAAAGCCGATTGTAATTGAAGAACTCTTTCAAAAATGGCATATCAATTTTATTGGTGCAGTCAACCCACCCTCTAGTGCAGGACATAGTTATGTTATCATGGCTACTGACTATTTCACTAAATGGGTGGAAGCTATTCCAATCAAGTATGCTAATTCAAAAGTGGTATATAATTTTCTCAAAGAGAATATCATTTCAAGGTTTGGTGTTCCAAACAAGATAGTGGCAGATAATGCTACTTGTTTATCATCAAATGAAATAACAAAGTTTATCTTCGAGTATGGAATCACTCTTTCTCATTCTTCAAATTATTACCCCCAAGGGAATCGTCAAGCAAAATCGAGTAACAAGAATCTAGTTACCATTATCAAAAATATGGTGGATAAAAATCAAAGGTCATGTCACAAGGCATTGTATGATGCATTTTGGGTGGATTGTATTACCCCCAAACAGGTGATTGGCATGTCTTTATTTCAACTCTTGTGCAGGTTCAATGCAAAAATACCTATCACATTGGAATCACCTGCTTTTAAATTGGCTAAGGCCATTCAAGATGAGACTTTTGAAAACTCCATTGACAAGCACATCATGTTCCTTTCTAAATTAGAGGAGAAGTGCATACAGGTGGTGGATCACATTATAGAGCACCAGAGCCAAGTCAAAAGGATTTTTGATAAGAAAGAAAACTCTCATGATTTCCAAATCAGAGATCAAGTTCTATTGTTGGATAAAATAAGAGAACCAAAGGGAATGCATGAAAGTTTTTATTCCTTATAGAGAGATCCTTTCACCATTCATCAACTTTATGGTGAGAACAATTTTCTTCTAGCGTACTAATATAGAACACGATTTTTACTTCCTCATAGCGGACAACATTTGAAGCGCTTCACTCAGTGAAGCGTCAGATAAGTTTGTAAATATTTATATAGTTTTGTGCCTTTTTCTTTTTCTTTTGTTTTTTGTGTCTTGTTGCCTGACTCAATAGCCCAAATGGATGGATGAAGGAACTCAAATTCTACGATTCTTCTCCCTTTGATCATTTCAAAGGATGATCGAAAGAAGCTCCCTAGTTAGAGCCAACTGTTATCCTTGAATTCAACGTGCTCACTTCATGGGATAACCCCTATGAAACTTTTCCTTTTCATAGTCCATGTCCTCTAAGCATGCAAGTCGAGGAAAATTGTTGTTGTCCTCATGTGTGGCCCAATCCCCCAAAAATTTATTTCGAGTGGTCAAGTTTTTCTTTTTGAAAAAATGCAAAAACCTTTGTTTTTAGAGAGCATTTTCTTGCACATGTAGGATCATTGAATTTCAACGCCTTTCCACATTTTTGTTCACTACATATAGGGATGTAGTTGTGCTGATTTTTAGTGCGAGTACACACTTTATGCCACACATTTTGCATTTATTATAGTTTTAATGAAGTTTTAGATGCATTGGATTTTAGGGTTTAATGACTTTCAATCAGTTTTATTTACATTTTTATCATTGTTTCTCTCTTCTCTTGCATGTTCTTGCTCCCCCTTGCTCATCTCAAAGTGCTGATTAGTTTCCAAGTGGATTTGATCAAGCTTTCCTTTGTCATTCTTGCTAGGTTTTTTGTCATTTTTGTTTGAAGGCTATATATACTATCATCTTCTTTTCTCATTTTTATTTTGTGGTTTGTGTAAATTTGTTTAGGTTTTATAGTATATATATTTTTGATTTGTTTTCATCACTATAAATGATCTTTGTTTGTGTCAATAGGGTAATTTTTATCCACATTACAACATACTAACAGTCAGTTTTTAAACCCCAAATGATATTTGTTATTTCATTTCCACTTTTAGTGTGTCATGGGTTATAAACCCTGACCCACATATCTATAATTATAAAAATCCCTTCATTATTCATAGATGCTTATTGAGATTTTTATCCCAATCTGCATCATGGATTCATGATCATGTAAAAATGGTGAAACATATATGCATAGTGTATATCGGGGTTTCTACCCCAACTTACAAAATCATTGCCTTTTGCATGATGTAGGTTGGGGTTTAAAACCCAACATACATTGTTTACCCACACTTTACATGTATCTATGAAGTTTTTCCCTACAACAACACATTGTCTTGGCCCACATGTACATCGGGGTTTAAACCTTGATCGACATAATCTTGCAATGCATTTATACGATGCAGGTCAACTTTTAAACCCCGACCTACATGGTCAATCCTACCAACAAGATGTAAGTTGAGGTTTAAGCCACAACATACATCCTTATCTAAATGAACCTCTAAATGTAGGTTGGGTTTTAAAACCAGCCAACATCTTTTAATCATTCCACGTGTAAAGTTAGAGTTTTTCTCCATGTTTAAACAATGAATACAAGATTTAGATGAATTAGATGAGTATCAACAAATTATAATGTCTAATCACCAACTTGAGCACGAGAGGAAAAAGCATGGCATGATAAGAACTCAAAGTTGAAAACATTTAAATCAAGGAATCTTGTATTACTCTATAATAGAAAGTTAAATAAACTAGAAAAATTGAAGGTTAGATGGTTAGGACCATACTACATCCATGATATCAATGATTCTATAGCAGTGAAACTTAGACAAATGAATGACACCCTTATGATCAAATACGTAAATGAAACACCTCAAATACTACAACTTACTGATAGATTAAAATCATATAAAGGAAATCAAAACCTAGTGTATATTATGTACTATAGTCCAAAACCATAAAAACAACCAAAAAATTAAAACACCCAAAAAGAAACCCATCACGTCAAAAAAATAAAATGGCTAAAAAACCCACATAACGGAAAATAAAATTAAATACACTACCCACCCATTTTCCTATTTAACATTTCACACCTCAGTTCACTCACTCACTTGTATCCTATACATATTCTCATCTTGTGCTTAGTCAGCTAAGACCAAACCCTAGAAGCTCGCTACACTTTGTAACACCCTGACTTTAGTCAAAATCTCTGAGAAGCCTCGACCGAAGTACCATAAGTACCCATATAAGGCTCTAGAAATAGATAAAAATGGAGCATTCTCATAGATACCCCACAATGTAGTATACCTTGATAATATATACAAGTATGTATTCATAAACAAATTGCAAAAATTGATCACACATAGTTCGAGGAGCTCTACCAAACACTCCTCCAAGATGATGAGAAGACATACAAAGTGGAACATAAGTAGATTGCTATGAAAATGTTGGACATTTGGAAGGACTACCCAAACTTTTGTGATGAAAATGTGTGGGTAAGAATTGTATTGAGTTGGGTACATGATGAGTTCATGTACCTAGAAAAACCCTACCGGATAATGAAGGAGGCAATTCATGCAATGACATGGCTTAGCATGATAGGCAATATCACCACAAAAAAGGCCATTAAGAATGATGAGGTGTAACAACTAACTGAAGCAACCCCCAATGGCTGGAACATGAACATGAAGACAATTACAAATGATGGAATCTACTACACCACAATGGGGATTGCATATAAAGTCTACTATGCCAACCAGGAGGACTCATCTATTTCCATCACAATTCACACAACCTACCAAATGTTGGTTGAGGGAAAATATTTTGATCTCTATGAATTCATGCGAGAGAAATTAATGGAGAACATCTAGAAGATCAAGAACTCCAAGTACCACTTTCGATATGGCACATTATTGATCTATTTAATGTTTTACTTTCTCAAAGAATTTCCGAACTGCAAAGGAAAAATCTAGGACCAAAACTTGACAATGGCAACTCAAATTATATACCACATTCACCAATTCTTGGACGCTTAGTCCTATAAAGCGACATATTGGAGGTTTTTCAAAACCTTCCAAGAACAGATGCAAGAAAGGGAAAGGATTCCCCATAAATACACTAGTCAATACACTAATACCATAACCTTCATGGTGAATAAGGACTAGACATATATGGAGGTTGTAGAACCACATACAGTTTGGGTACCATGACAACCGTATGAGCTCACTACACAAGAGGTAGATGCGTATACTGCTATCCTACTAAGCCAACCTAAGGATCCTAATGCAGAGTGTTTTGGAACATATAAAGAGATAATGGAGAGTAAAATCAACAAAGAGGCACAAGAAAAGCTAGAGAAGAACAAAGACAAACTTGACAAATAGTGAGGAATATCGGAAGGGGGGTCACCCAATTATCTACTATCATAATATAGTCAGAACCCTCCTTTGCAAGGAGGTCAAGGAGGCTCCATAGTACCTCACCGAGCAAATCAGAAGGCACCACTACCTCCACACCAATGACAAGGAAACCACTGCAAGTCACCCCACAAAAGAGACCCCGACAAGCAAGGCCCAAACATATCGCATAAAGGAAAACTCATAAGGAGAGGATAGAGCAAGAAGTAGAAGTAGAAGAAAGTGTGAAGGGTGAAGAAGAGGTTTAGCGAACTCTCAAAATAAGGAAAAGAGGCCAAAAAATCTGACACTCACTCCTCAAGTAACTTTGGACAAACCCCAAATGCCAATTGATATTTTGGTAACTGCCAACGCCATTCTCTATTTTGGAATGCTAGCACAAGTATTAAAATGTAGATATGGATACAAAAAATAAATGGAGGATAATACAATGCTTTTTCTGGTATGTAAATTAATCCAACAAAGGGATGGACAAGGCAATGAAGGACTTTTTGGAGGAAATAATTACTGTAATACGAGAAAAAGTGGCGAAGGTACTCAATAAAGAAGAGGAAACAAGGGGGAAGGCCATCTCCATGGTCAATCCCACTATCGACAAAGAGCAAAAGCAAGAACTAGCCCAGACACAAGCCTGAGAACTTCACAAAAAATAGAGTGGAAAAAATCATCAAGGAGGATCCGAGAAAATAGAAAAGATCTGAAAAGAGACCGAGGATGTAACTAGAAAGCTCTATGAGGAGATGATTAAGAATACTACAAAAGAGGTAGGAGGGCCCCACCCAACGGAGAATAATCCCATTGGGGAAGAAGATAATAAAGGCAAAGATACTAGCACCACACAGACATATACTTCCACTTCCACAATCTCTACCATTAAAAATTTATTGGTACAATAGCAACAAATCCAAGTAGTGCCATCACTACAGCTTCTACAAGATGTAGTGGATACGCTACAGAAGGCCATTCCCCACCTTCAATGAGATACTTCACTTCCCCTACCCCAACAACTCAAACAGTTGGTGGATAATCTACAAGGAGATTTGGCTACCAATAAGGACAACATAAGGAAAGAAGCCCAAGAAGAGGTAATAAAGAAGAAAACAAAAGAATATAAGAAGTGTGCTACCGCATATTCCAAATTAGAGGAACATATCAAATGGTTGGGTGATACTATCACATAAGCAAGGGTAATTTACTAATTTTTCTTACAACGGCCTACCACAACAAGGGTATAAAGGCCCAAATGGCCCAACTGGAGAATCAAATAGCACAAGTGGCACAAACTTATAACCCTCTCCAAGATTGGGATGGGACCATAAGAGCCCAAGTGGAAACTCTCCACAACAAAATACAACTCTACACCAAAGGGAGTACATTAAGGAACAAATCAAGCAAATGAGGGAAACTATCAGTAACTAGATGCCCCACCTATTAGGGATAATGGGGGAAGTAGAGGAAATAGCTAAATTATTCAAATCCCTAATAGTTTGACCAATACAGAGGCATCAATAATTTAAATTCAGAGTCACATCTCCACTCTATAGTAGGCAAAAACATAGTGGGCCAAGTCATTAAATCAACTCAAAGCTATATAAAATTATCTCCTTCCCAATTAAGAATAATGTCTTGGGGACAAGACATCATTTTAAAAGGGAGATGATATTGTTGAACACCTAAAATACTAAGAGGTGGAGTGAATTAGTATTCTTTGAAACCACTTAAACATTTAAACATTCAATACACATAGCATATTCAATTTGCAGCAAGAAAGGAAATCATGAAATCTACCATCACCATCACATAACACATGAACACCAAACTTTTACATGGAAAACCCAAAACACGAAAACCATGGTGAGGGTTAGCTCACAATATATTATAACCGGTTTATAAGATATTACATAAATGCTCATTGCAGATGGACTCACTATCCTAGTGGAGTCACTACCCACAGAAAGAAGAAAAGATAGAAGAGAGTGGTGACTCACAACCAAGATTCGAATTGTTACAATTGCATCTACACTATGCATGAATTAAAGTTCCATTGAAGCTCAATACATTTACTTGACACAATTCATACTGATTTTCACTAACACTCCACTCTACTCTGCATTCACCTTATACTTGCACAATTTGCATAAATTATACATCATATTACACCTATCACCAAAACAATGAAAAAGATCTTCCATATATATTCGATTCATTCAAAAACACCTACAACATCAATTAAGTCAGCCTAATTATATGTATCATAAAAATTATACCTTGTTGGCCCAGAACATACTTCACACCACAAACAAACCTGATGACGAACTTAAATAGGTTAGCATGGACCTATATTAGATCCCACATAACACATCAACATTTATTTAAAATTCGCAATACACTAGACTTATTAGGTTAGCATCGGTAATGACCTAACGTCAAAATTTTCCAACTGTACATCCAAAACTAACATGCGGACCTCCAAACTTCATGCCACTTGGAATTCACACACTACTAACACCTCTCAACATCTCCATAAATTCGCAAAGCTAGATCAATACCAATCCATGAAGAAGTGTGGATTCACTAACACATACACACTGAACTAGAAACTTTTACCACTGCCAGATCAATATATTGTCATTCATATCTTCAACACCAGAAACTGAAACACTTTGAAATCTTGGATTTAGACTCTTCTAAAATCCAACAAAATTACCCCAAAACCATAGAGCGAGATTATACACAGTGGACCAATGCAAACCAAAATACCGAATGTCTTGAACACCAAATTACCTATTTTGACACTTAGTCAATTTTCCTTTTATCTGTCTTCATCAAATCAAAACGTTCTTACAAATATCCATTGGATAACTATGCTCAAGCTATACAAAATGGTCTACATGGTGATCATATTAGAATACAATGTTGACATTAATGAAAACACTGAACTAAATACTACAAAACTTATACTTATACTCCATGCTCATGTTGCTAGTAAGCATATCAATGATAATCTTCTTATTCTTCCAACAATCTCCCCCTTTGTCATTGATGGCAACATGCCAAATTTTCCCTCCAAAACTGCTCTCCCCCTTTGAAATCAAGGGAAAAGGGTGCATACTTACATATCTTCTCCTCCTTTACTTATATATGCTTATATACAAACCCAAAACTTACCGACTCCCCCTAAGGGTGTTATCCAATACTACTAGAAAATTTCCTTATATCATCCACATATACACTGAAATATGAACAATAAGATAAATTGCATAAAAAAAAAACACAGTCACTCGGAGGAATAATTTGACTCTTGCAGCTTCTCCAGGTGAGCTTTCCATTCTTTCTTTCCTTCCTCCCAACTCTTCTTGGCTAGGCCAAGCATTTTTATCTAGGTCTTCAACTCCATCAAGAGTTCTTCGCCGTCATCTAGAGTGCTAGGTACCGGATTTAACTTTGAAGCATTTACAACACTCAACAAGGCACTAGAAATAGGTATTGACTTAGTGTTCACCAGATCCCTAAGCTCCTTCTGAACTTGTAGTTGGAAGAACCTCTCATGCAAGTTCTCAATGGCATACCTTGTGCTTCCATCTAAATCTTGTGTCGGATCATAAGCACTGGAATCTTTATCAATTTGGGACTCAATAGAGTCCATCTCATCTTTTATGCTCTTTGTAGAACTCGGCCATTTCATGTAGAACTAAAATAAAACTTTAGCTTCTACCACACACTCCTATGCACCTTTAAGATTGTCTTGAAATTTTTTTGTGTTCAACAACACACTTCTCCATTATATCCAGCAATCTTTTCTCATTCACCATTTTATCTAATTATTTTTCCAATGTTTCCTTCAATCCACTAGAATACTCAAACGAATCAAGTAAAACCTTCAAATTATCCATATCGGATAAGGAGTTGTCAATACTTTCTCCGAGTATGCTTTCTTGTAGAATTTTTATTGCTTCATCAATCATCTTTGTACTCTTCTGATGTTTCTCAACAATTTATTTCCATGTAAAAGCATGAAACACATCACCCAAATGAAGCTTGTGCAATGGAGAGATCTTATCCATGTCCACATGCCCTTGTTGCATCAAAAGTTGTAGTAGTTGGGCAGACACTATTGGTTGGAACTAGAGTTGCATATTTAACAAATTTTTTAATGAACCTCTGGAGATACTAGATATTCTCTAGTAGCTTTTGCACTCTCTTCTATAGTCTTCTCCTTTAAAACTTTTTCCTTGTCACCAGTATTAATTGGTGTCTCCATATCCTTCTTTTCCTCATTATCAAATGCATCCTCGTCCTTTTTCTCATCACTCTTTTCTATATTTATAGATACATCTTCACCAGTGGATTGATCTTTGTTATCCAGAGGCATGTTTATCTACGCATTGCCTTGAGAATCCTCTACATTCACCTTAGATTTTGAAGGAGGTGTGCTATGTCTCATGAGTGCATCCTCCTCAACTTCTATAGCTTTTTCCTCTGCATCAGTAACTCCATCCTCAATAACCTTTACTTGTGGAAGATTTTCATCAACATTCTTTTGCACATTTTCTTCTTTTGTCCAATGCTCATATTGAGAATCTTCTTGTTATGCTTCATCTACAATATTTACATCTGAGGCAACCATACCATGATGCAATTCTTCTGTAGTGTCTGGAGTCATCCCTAATCTTTGATCCAAATTGATAGCCTTCTCCACAGACTCATTTTGGAGCCTCTTAAGATCGTTTTGATCTCTACTCATAAGGGTGGTTACCCTTTACTTTGTTCAGAGTTCCCTATTATACACTTGAGCCAATGTGGTTGTGTTCTCATCCGATAGAGGCACACTAATCTTTTCCAGAGAAAGTGCTCTCAACTTTTCCTCCTCATCAATTGCCTCCCATCTTCTTGCATATAGTATATTCCTTAGTTCTTCAAGTAATTGCTTCTCAATATTCTTCATATTAACTTCAAAAGTAATAATAGACTTTATAATGGCTTCTTCAATGGTAGTCGTATCTACCTCATCCATAGTACTGTATAGAGAAGCAGTTTCTCTTAGCATCTCATGCTCCACAATCCCATTAAACAAAGCATCAAGTTTCATAGGGCTATGTGCCCTTACCGAAGTCTTTTTCTTCTTCTTCTTGTCTTTCGATTCCTTTTTCTCCCTACCGGACTTTGTTTTCTTTTCTCTCATGTGGATCACAAAGGCTTTTTTTTCCTTTTCTACTTCAGTCTCATCATATGTATCCACAATATCAACCTTTTGTCTTTTACCACTTGATTCACCTTGTGAAGCTTCAATTTTCCTCTTCTAGACCAATTTTGGTCCTTATTCTTCTTCATCATCTTCCACATTCACTCCTATATAATGTTCCCTTGTGGGTTTTTTTTTCACTCTTCTTCTCATAGGGCCTCTTGTTTGCTGTGTTGCTAGAGCAACCTTTTCTATTCTAGTTCCTTTCTACTATTTTCTTGCAAGCTTAGTCCTGGATGACTATGGGGAAAATAGAGAAGTCGTATCTATTCTACCAGATCTTCTAACACTTGATGATCCTCTCGGTGATCCAAACATGGCTTTTTCCTTCTCAAATTGTTCTTTTGTGAGGTTGATTGCCTCTGCATATTGTGCAACCATCTTATCAACAGTTTTCTTTATTTATTTCCGCCTTTGATCCATGTGCACCTCCATGGATTTCTCCTCATATGTTCTATATCTCTCCTCAAAGGTCTCTTTTGGTTTGCTCAACATAAATTCAATTTAGCTAGTGATTTCATCCTATATAATTTCATATCCCATCTCTGGGATCCAAAGGGTTCTAGGCTCAACTACCTGTACGATGCAACTATCTTTTGTAACCAAAAAAGTAATTTCATCTTTGTAGTTTTCCACCATCTTTCGAGGAATCCTTTCTCTAGCTTGCATTTTCTTTTGAAAGGTCTTGAAAAATCCCCATAATGTTGCTTCTTGATCTTCCACACTACCCAACCTCCTTATGTGGTCTTTGATCCGATGAGCTACCAATTTGTCCTTTAGCCACACTATGTTCTTTGTACCAGGGACCTCATTAAAAAAGTAAAATAGTTAACAAACAATCAAAGTGCCAAACTTGAAGGAATACTTAGAGTCCTTTGTCTTCTTTAGATTGTCCAGAAGCTGCAGTCTCAATAGTTCACATAAATCATAGTCAGCTCCCTTCTCAACCATCTCATATATTGTATTGATGGCAGTTGCTAATACTAAATTTTCTTTGTTGGTGAAGTATATTTTGTATCAATCACCATTGAATCATACTTCACTATTCGGTTTCTAATGTTCTTGATTTTCAATGCCCTCTTATCATAAGTTGCTCCAGTTAGCTCCATTACTACTTCATTTTTCATAAAATTTAGTGCCAAAATTGGTGGGGTTGAACATAAACCTATAACAACCCTAATCACCTCCTTGTTGATCAAGTGGGGTATGTCTATCTAGAAAAATTTATCACGTATTATGCTCAAAGTGTATCTAACCCACATATCATCGCATAAAAAGTTAGAAAAACTATGTCATACATCGAGCTTCTTCTCTGCAAATCTCTCAAACTTAGGTTTCAATTCAAAGTCGTCTCTAGTGAGTTCATTAACCTACACATCACTCATTTTTCCATGATCATATTCTTCCAACTTTGCATGAATATAAACCCTTACATCCTTTGTGTGCAAAAACCCATATGGGATGTGTGAAAACACACCATCCAGATCATCCACCAAAGGTTTATCGGTATGTTGTTTGAACTTAGAAATTTGATGCTTTGTAACCTATACAACTTGTGGTATATACATATTAGTAGAAAATTGAAAGTGCTTTCACAAATTAGGGAAAATGGAAACTGCAATTACCTTTTAAATTGCTTTCTGACTAGGGTTTCGCTTGCACCAAATCTCAATCACTTTGATCACTCCACTTCGCTCTTCATCTGCTTTTCTCTCCTTGAATGTTCATTTTCAAATGATTTTTGATTAAGTGAAATCACCTATCAACCCTTTATAAATCAATCTAATTTCATATTGAATGCTTCAACTGATAAAGCTATCAAACCCTAACTATATGCATAGTCAACTTCAAATGTTGTGCAAATTTCCACAACTCAATATTTTTCAGCAATTCTTTTTCAAATAGTTTAACCATGTTAATCTACACCCTATATCCACGTGATGTAGCATCAACACCATTTATCTAGCAGGGGATAAAGAATCTTCTATTAATGATCCCCCTAAGCCAAAGCTTTCTTCTTAATTTCTAGAGGAAACATCTACACTAAATGTTGGTACAGACTAAGGCCTAGTCTCACCATCTTCCTTCTTGTTCCAAATCTTGTCCATCTCTTTCTTCATCTCTGTTGGATCGGCCTTTTTCACTAGATCGTTCTTCTTTATCGGATTGTTCTTCTTCACATTCTTACTTCTGAAAAACTTAGAGATATCTCTAGGTCTAATGCAATTGTAACATATGGCATTCTTTTGAACAAGCTTACTTCCATTGATTCTAGATCTGCATTGATTAGCTTTATGCCCAAATCCATTGTATGCATAACAGTAGCCATTAAAAGATTGAAACCTCGTACCATTGTTATAGCCATTCATCATTTGATTTCTGCATTCACTAGCCTTATGACCAAATCTCTTACATGTAAAGCACTGGTCAGGAAAAGATTGAACAGTTTGATTCATTTTGCTTCTACATTCCATAGCCTTATGTCCAAATTTATTATAGGAAGATCATAAACCATTAAAAGATGGGTATCTTTGTGCATTTGGTTGTCTAATAGGTGATATTTTAAAGTCTCTCCTTTGATTCTGGAATTGCTTGTCATTTCTCTTCTTATCTTCATACTTATTTTCAGCCTAATTTGGAGTTTGATTTGTCTTTGAGCTTTCTCCTATCTCGATCCCTAATCCATTTTTGTCTTTAGATCCTTTTTGGTTTGCAATCATTTCATCAAGCTTTATAAAACTCATCTTGAATTTGTCTTCATGACTTTGTAATATCCCTTGTGAAATAATTAGATCATATTTTTAAAAATCCTCTAACAATTTCTATGATTAAATTTGCAAACAAGGAAAACCGGTGAAATCAAGTATGCTGAAAATTGCACTAATGAAGCCACAAACACTAAGATTTTTATTGCAGCACAAAATAAAGTTTCGATAAAAAATTTGGTAGAATAATAGCCTATAAAAAGTCACTTTGGATAGTCTACAGATCTGCCCTTACACTATGCACAATTGCCACCAATTTAGCACTCAAAAATACATTTGAAACCCCAATAGAATAATAGAGCAAGAATACAAATGTTTTGTCCAGATGTTTATAACAGAAAAATAACACACAATAATTCTACTCACAACAACAAAATAACAGATTACAAATGGTAATGCAAGTACAGCAAAATCCACAACCAAAAACTTGCCAAAAATATAATAAAACTCCTCTGAATGCACAATTGCAACCCCAGTATGAAGTTTCCTTTGGAGACTTGTAAACCCAAAACATATGTTTGTAAAATACAAAACATAGAATGGTCAAGAATGAAACCCAAACTACATATAAAATGTAAAAATCAACTATCCACCAAATTGGGTGCCCAAATCTCAATGCCCAAGGAAAGAGGTTTCTTACATGCAAGTTTTGTAACTCCTCTTGCCATTTGTCTTCCAACTTTTAATCGCTCCCTCACGTTGGTTGTTTGTCCAGCTATGGCTTTTACCGATTTGATAAAAAAATGGTTTTTCTCCAAACCCACACCTCCTTGGGAATGATAAATATTTTCAAGTGATATCAAATGTCTACAATTAATTTTTTTTATTTAATTTATCTTGAAAAGCACATTTTTCACAGTTTGTCCATGTTTCCTGACTTACTATTTTTGGAAAACTTGACTTACTAAAAATATAAACTACTATTTTAAGAAAAAAGGGGATATGACAAGTCCTCCTTTCCCAAAATTTCTTGTCCTCGAGAAATAAAAAATGTGTATCTCCAAGATCATGTAGCCAAGGTGAGCTATCATACCAAACTACATACCAAGCCTTGATCCTGTATTTGTATGAAGTTGCTTCTTCCTCTTAAGAATCCTAAAAAAGCCCTAAGAAAGGTTCTTGTGTTGTGTAATATCTTGAAAATAATGTTTAATATGCAACCTCATATCCCATATTACCTGTGTATTTATATCATGCTTAGCATATTCTCCAATTAACAACCTCTCCCTTTCAATATTTCTCAAAAACTATGTATGTGCATGGTCACCAAGAAAGATAAACCAAAAGTCCTTGCAACCTTTGATATAGATTTGGTTTATGCAACACAATGGATTGTTAGAGAAAAATAATAATCCTCGAAAATATTTAATGCATTTAAAAACAATTACCCTTTTCATCTTGGAGTTGTTGGGATATTGCTTGCAGTAAACAACACTATTTGTTCCAAATTTTACCTCAACTTGATGGATGTTGTATGAAACTTCAGAATCCAATATATAGAAGAAATATTGTAGCAACACAAACTCCTCCCAAATCTTAGGTTTAACTCAGCAAACTGTTTTGGGTTTCTAGCTAGTGATGCACTGTCATTAAGAAACTTGCACCTGGCACTTTTGAAACAAATGTTGATGATACAAATATATTTTTTATAGTTAATGAAATTATTACAACTAGAAATTCATCCTCTACAACAACAGATACATAACTTGGAAATAATTACTTCTTTTACCTCCCTCATACTGAAATTTGCATTGCAAGAATGCACAACAAAAGACCTATGTTTTACCTCAACTTGAGAGATGTATTTCAGCTTCATGTGCTGATCTACAATAGCAATACTTCAATAGAGAAGCAAAAAATAGCATCATGCAATAGCAAGTACAAATTCTAGAAATAATTTCTTCTTTTACCCTTGGGCAATAGAGATCCACAATACTTAAAAGCACATTGATTACCTCAAACTTTATATTAACTTGAAGAATAATAATTGCAGCTCCATGGAATGATTTTGGACAAAAAGAGTATTGTTGATGTGTGTTTTATGACAACACCAACACAAAATAAAATGTCCAACGGTCACTCTATTCTCTCTTGATCAAAGTATTCTGCATACTAAGATTGCGTGAAAGTTCATGCATTCAACTCCAAGGTTCCTTTTATTGCGAATAGACTCAGTTGGTTGATGTGAATATGCTGGGTATTCCAAGGGGACTTACGTAATTGTCTGATTTTATCAAGCAAATGAAAGGTTTTGACTATGATGCTCTTGATGTCTAAACTAATCAAGAAAATACTGAATTGAAAAGGAGTAGGGGTAGGAATTCTACAATCTATTTCTAAACAGTGGAATGTGAGGAAAGACTTTGACAATCTTCAAACCAAACTTTGTTTCGTCTCCCCTTCGAACAACTCTAACAAAGTTGGTGCAATCTTCAAAGGATGGATAAGATGTTCAAATTGTGATTCAACATGCGTACCCCATCACAACGATGCAAGTGAACACACGAATCACAACTGAAGTTAGGTATGGATATTCCAGTTGACCACACAGGGGTAGAATTACCATCAGCAAGCCCGCTAGTGGTATGGATAAAGGAAGATTTGCCCAAACCAATGCCACATTCCACAATTAACAACTACTTGCATAAAACAAAGTCTACTTTACTCTACTCTACTTGAATTGGAAAGACGAACAAGCCTCACTAGCTACTCACAATAGAAGATAGAACCACCAAGCAATGATAAATCTTTGTATTATGAGAGTTTTCACAACAACTTCTTACAAAAGTTTCAAAGGGAAAGCTTCCTTTCCTTTTCAAACTAAGCTATGCTACTTCTATGCTCTACTCTATCCCTGATTTTTGTTTAAATCTCTATTATAATGTCTTGTCTGATATTACAAATGAGGGGGGATACCCCTTTTATATCAAGCCTAGTCCAGTGGACGGCTTAGATTCAAATACAATGGATGGCCCAGATTGAGCCACCTAAGCCCTGATTAGGGTTCTAGCCCTAAAAACCGCCGCTGAGAGGAGTGGGGCAATGAATGTGCTGAAGATTCTCCACTCCTCATCATGAACCACTACCTATCATCAATGCACATCATCCCCTTCCAGAAGATCATCATCTAGAAGGGTGTTTCCTTTCTCCTTCTCGCTGGCTGCAAATCTGATGAACGTGACCAATACTGCATCAATTTCCTGATTTGAAATGGGAGGAATGTGATCCAATTGAAATTCTAAAACTGTAACTGTTTGCCCATGCCGAGCGCAAGATTTCTTCCAGGGAACAAGGGCGTCCTGGGTGTTCTGAATAATGTTGGAGAATGTAGAAGTGTTCTTGAAGTCATCCTGTGTGAAGGTCTTCACCTCAGAAAAGAATGGCGTTAATCTATTCTTCAAACCATCTGGAGTCACCTCCTCAGAAGTCAGCCTCATGGCAAAGATTGCCTCCAATGTATTGAGGACTCCATCCAAAATATTTTTCATGGCCTTTCTGACCCTGACAAAATCTGTTTGTGATGCATCGTAGAATCCTCGGCCTGTGACTACTGAAGAGTACCATCCGGCAAAGTCATATCTATCCCCCTCCTGAATCACACCTCCCTCAACCAACATTTGTAGAGGTATGCTCATCAAAGCCCCTAAACGGAGAACAACTCTCGTCTGATAGATACGAACCTCACCCCAAGCATGGTTACCTGCATCCATCCTTGCCATAATGTCAGAGGCTTGCCGATAGGCATGTGCAAGATCCTCCATAAACTTTCCTGTTTCTACACGAACGTTGGCAACCCACTTGTCTGCCTGTTGTGCCATTCTCTTCAAATCCTCTAACCCACTGATTGATTCCCTAGAAAATTCAGCTGGAAGCTCAATTGCCGGATTCTCTTGCCCACAAGGATGGGACAAGTGTTGCATGTAGCAAATCAGTGTCTTGTGCTCTACCTTCAATTTCTTATACTTGCCCTCAACATAGGACAATCTATCCTTAAGTGCTCGATACGAATTATCGCACTCCTCGACCACTTGTGCTCTAGTAGGGTGGACAAGTTCCATAGTCGTAATCACATAGTTTTCTAGAATGGCCTCATCCCGATCACACTCCACCCTAAGAACTGCCACATGTGAAGTTTGAGATCCATCCTCATCTGTTAAGATTTTGGAGAACTTCTTGACCTTCTTCTTCGTTGGGGGTGCACTGATCCTTTGTAACAACTCCTCCATCTCAGCTGCAAGATCAGTCTCATCTACAGGATCGCGTCTCATCCTGTCCCTTAGCCATTCTGGCACCTCCTACCGCATATCTAATATAACAAAAGGCTGCTCAACCTTGGCCTCTATCTCATGAACTTCTTCTCGGCCACCGTTCTGACGAGGCTCATCATCATCTATTGGCTCAGTATCTCCTGAGCTCTGACCAATTTAGGAGTGGTAGAGGTGTATCCCTCACTGTTTCATAATCAACCTATACAACATTTATATCTTCTTCAATTTGGTCTGGAACTGGGACAATCTCGCACTCCCTGATCATCACCAACGGTATCCGAGAAAACATTTTTCTCCTGATCTCGATCTCATCCACTGCACTTGCCCAAAAGTCTTCAATTTGTGCCTTGTGTCTGAACTCTTCTGACAATATCCATCTAATGTTCTTGTGGGGATCGTAGTGCTGCCTACTGGTATGGTAGGAAAGGTGGAAGAATTGGAGCTCATTTTCTACCTCCCTAGCTGCATGTAGTGATGGGCAGATTTCATCTGAATTCCCCATGGTAATTGGGAATCCAATTCCACCTTTCTTCTTCTTCTTTTGAATCTTATCATAGGCAATAAGTTGCCTAGATATTTCCAACATCACTATTATGTTCGTGGGATACCGAGGCAATCTATAAGGTTAAGAAGAAAATCCTTGCAGCCATATGTAGGTAAACTTTGGGAATTGGATAAACCAACACCCAAACTTCTCAATCAGCTCTTGTGCCTCTCTAGATATTTTGTGGTGGGTCCTTTGCTGCAAGGTCCTTGTTATGTGCATGGTGAAGGCGTCATTGACCCTCTTGTAATTGGTGGTGTTTGTCAAATGCAACTACGGACAAGCCTCATGTATTTTGAATTCATGGGAACCACACCTGATGGGTTCCTTATAGGAAATTCCCCTATACTTCGTCATTCGAGCCAGCATGTAGATAATGTAAGAGCCCATGTAAAACATTTTTGTTCTCCTCACACCACGGAGTTGTTCATGTATGTTGTCACTGATCATCAGTGCCCAGTCCACATAATCTTTGCCTTCCAGCACCAAGTTGACATAGTAAAACATCCAAGGTTCAAAGATGAACGCTTGGGGGCATCCTCCAACTCTGCTCAGCATCATTATCAGATCACCAAACTCTTGCCTCAAATCTTCTGAGATTATCTGTTTGGGCAATTTTGTACGAGTTGGCTTGGGTTTGTTCATCCACCTAGTATTTATCAAATCAGCACACCTATCAAATGTGGATGAGTACATCTTTTCTGCCCTTTCCCTTATTTTATAGATCATCTTCTCAAGGACTGGAATTCCGAATGCTTCTCTGATTGCCTCTGGTGTCAAGTTAGCCAATATTTTTCCATTTGGTGAAGTGACAGTCCTCTACTCTGTGTTGTAGTGGTTGGCTTATTCCATGATTAGCTCTGGACACCGAATAGTTGGCGGAAAACTAGCAGCTGCATATAGCCTGCTCCTTACAATATTATGGGAAGTGACTAATGGGTGATGACCTCCAGTTCCCATTATCTTTCTCCTAAATGCCTCCAGGTTGAACGAGCCCAAGTTTGTGTTAGCCAACTTGCCCAACCTTGAAGAAAATTTTGATTCTAGCAAGGACTTGCTCAATTTCTTGATCACTACTTGTCTCGATGTGTTTGCCTTTGCAGATTCAACATGGTTCCCTCTGCCTGTAGCTCTTCTACTTGATTTGGCCATTCTGCAAAAAGGCAAGAGAGTTAGAAAATAAGATTTTATAAAATAATATACCAATTTTGAGAGTGCCAGCAGATTTTCAAATAAAAAGGCTGCAACACTTTGTCACTTTCAGCTGCAAACCTCAACTGTTTACTTCAACTCTGAAAATTATGTACTTGCAGCAGTATAATGTCAAATGCCTAGAGGTATTCGTTTGCAGCAATTTAGAAGTCTCAGCACTTGAAACTCCTCTCTTCGAGTTTGCGCTTTAGCCACTTGACTCCTCACTAATTTGTACTTCTCAGCAGTTATGTGAATTCGTACTTCAACACTTAGCAATTTGATATCTTTGTCTACAATTTCGTGACTTCAGCAACTTCAGTCTTGGCTTAAATCAAATCGCAACTTTCATCAAGCTGAGAACTCAAATCGTCCCTATTCAATTTTCAACAACTGGAGACTTAGAAGTTATCACCTGCAGCAATTCACTCCTCTTCACAAGCTCGACTTCTGTAACAACTCAAGCTATTCTCAAATGCAAATTTCTCAGCAACTTGAGAATTTCCTATCTCTGCAAACTCGTACTTTAGCCTTAGCAAATATTTTTGCACTTAGCAACTGGTGAGAAGAATGAAAAGGACTCAAAATCTTATAGCCAGGTCAAAATTTAGTAGAGGCTATACTTAGCACATTTTCGAATTCCACTTTCCCTCCTTTTGCCAGTCACGACACTTGTCATCTAGAGCATCGGAATTTTGAGCTTCTAGAATTATGAATTTTCATCATCCCTACACAGGCCTGCTTCATCACATTTGCTTGCTTCAAATATTAAACCAATCCACTTCGAAAAATTTGAAATTTATCTGGCTAAGTTACTTTTCCTTGTTCTGGAAAAAATACCTCATTCGTCCAGTTCGATCCTCAAGCAAAATATACTTCGTGAAATCATATTTGCCTTAGAGAAATTTCTTGAATTTGCCTTAGGAAATTTATCAAAACAGGCATCAGGCAAAATTCTCTGTTAAAATGACCTGAGCAAGGTGTGGAGCAAGTCTAAATCATCTCTGAATTGCAAACGTTCAATACCCAGAAGAAAATTCCCTTCAGAAATCATCGTTCTAATGTGTATCCAGATGAAGGGGTACATTTAATTTTTATTATTTTGAAAAAAAAAAAAAATTGCTAAGTTTTATTTATTTTCATCTTGTACGTCCTCCACACCTGCAATCTTCAATTTTCTCTTCCTTAGTCGTATTTCTCACCCTTAGAAAATATTTAAAATTTTAAATCACCCATGAGGGGCGCATTTATGGGTGTGAACTTCCATTTTATCATCTTCATGCCTTAGCAAATATTTGCCTTGGGAAAAATTCCTAGGAAAAATACCATTTTTAAATTACCCATGAAGGGCACCTTTGATTTCATGCATCAATTTTTATCTTCATCCCTTAGAAAATTTCCACACCTAGAAGCTTACATTACCCCTTTTCCCTCACAAGCAAGGGCGCATATCACCCATAGCACTTCCACTTCAAGGCGCATTTGAAGGGGTGGGGAGGAATTTCCCACTTCTTTGGTGACCTTTCACCTCCCTTGGGTGCATTTTGCCTAGTGGACTTCCATTTTGGGCGCATATGAGGTAGCATGAGGGAATTTCCATGCCTTAGTAAATCTCGCTATGCCTTTACCTTTTGTGGGCGCATTTGACCCCTGCTCAAGGAACTTTTGGGCGCATTTAGCCTAGTGTGAAGGAAATTTCACACTTAGCAATTTTTCATCAATTTCTTCATGCCTTGGGCGCATTTGACCCATGTTGGAGGAATTTCAACACTTAGAGATTTTTTTAAACCTCCTTACTCTTTCTGGGTGTATTTCATGTGTCTTCATGCTAGTTATTACTTATAAATTTCCAACGCCCTAGCCTTGCCCTGGCTTTCTATTTTTAGCAAATTCGGAGAAATTAGGTTTTCCTAGCATTTCATCCTGTTTTGAGCTGGAGCAGGCGTGGCTATGCTTCCACTAGGCCTTGCTACCTTGTTTATACTCGTTGCTTGCGCTGGTATACTATTTTTAGCCATTTGCTATTTATAGTAAGTTCCAAAGTTGCCTGACTTCTGCAGCTCTGTTTGGCTTGAAACTTGCTATGCCTGATCCCCATAACTCAAGTGCCCTGTTAATATCCACTTCTGGTGCAGACCTGCTATTTATAGTCATGAGATGACTTACTAAAAATAGTAAGTATTCAGATCGTGCTCAAATTTTGCCAGTAGGCAGCCTGAAAGATGTTGACCATGGTGGCGTGCTTCGTTTTGACATCTCTGCATTTAGTTCCATCTATTTTTAGGCATGGCAATGGAAAACCCTAATTTGACTTGCATGTGCTCTGGACTGCCTCCGCTTCACTCGATTTCTGCTGCCTATCATTCTGCTTGCTGGACTGAAGTGTTGGGTAACTGCTAGGGTGAAACTGTTATTTATAGTAAGTGCCCGGAAAGTGATTAATCGGATGTCGGATGAGTTTGCATGTCACAGTACCCGTGGGATCTCAAAAAACCCAGAAAACTGGTGGACATACTAGCACTGACTAAAAATAGTAAGTCCCTGGAAACTGGCTCATTCTGTTTGCATGTCACATCACTGCGAAGCTCTCGCAAAACTCATATGGAATATTCGGACATGCACTGAAAACCACTGCATGCAAACCCTAAAAATAGCCTTGGAAGGCCGTATCGTTGAAAGTCACCATCTTGATTTGCATGTTATACCATCGCAAAGGTCTTGAAAACCCCAGATCCATCCTCCAATCACGTATTGGAAGATCATATGTTTAAATCCTGAAAATAGCCTCCGAAGATTGAACTGCTAAAAATAGCCATTGTCTGAATCTATTCAAATTTTACATGTGGGCACCCTGAAGTTGCCTGGATGTGTTGGAGTGGTTAGAATCCCGAAATCCTAAGGAAAAGACCTCAGATTAGGTACTTACTAAAAATAGTAAGTTGTCGTATTTCAATAAGATTTCAGTCGGATCCTGCCTTGAACCTTCTGATTGTACTGCTGCATTCAGATTTTACCTTGATAACTCTATTTGACTTCAAACAAGCTTGAAGGATAGAAACCCTAATTTCGTAGACTTGGCAATCATTTCAACCTAGGTCAAATGACAGGACATCCTCGGAAGGACAAAAGATCAGAGACAGAGAGAACCAAAGCCAAAAAACCAGAATGGAGCAAAATTTAGGGGGGTCCCCATCTTGGATGGGGTGATGTGTGAAAATTTCACAACAAGTACTATAGAGGACGAGCCATTAACATCATACAGCAACAATATTCATACCAGAACATTTTGAGTACCAAATCTGCAAGCAAGAAGACATTTTGGTAGAAGGTGGTGTACTCTCTATGTACAACTATTAGCACATTTTTATCACCCAACATAATTTAATAAATGGTTATAACATAATATATCATGTTTGGAAACATCCAATCTTCATGAGCAATAAGGAGATACCATGGAGTAATCATTCTAAAGAAGTTATCCCCAACATATTGCCAATTACCCATTTTTGTGGCTCATTACTCCAACCATACTGAATCAAGAGAATCTTCAATCCAAAGCAATCCATCTTCATCTCATATTTTCCATATTCCCAATGTTGATTGTACTTCCTATGAGTATAAATGACAATAGAATTTTTTCTATACCTATAGAAATTCCCTTCTGAAACTTTGAACTTCATGCTTCCATTTCTTATCATTCCCCTCTATGCATTGATAGAGTCCATTTATCCTTTCCTAAAACACCATACTCCTTCACAAAATTATGTGAGAAATTTGAAATGGAAAATAGAAGGCATGTGCTTCTTACCTTCACAAACCCTTCCAATGCTTCTTATGTTCCAACCTCATGTATGCCTTATGTGCTCATGACTTGACCCAAGTATGTAATATCAATCTCTCATATCAATACTAAGTTCTGAATTTCTTTATAACCATAGTCAAATAAGAAGTGACATCCTTTGACTTCTATAATTTGATTCTTAGGCTGCAATTCTTTGACCATGTGTTTCTTCACCTCACTTTCCGTATGCTCATATTTGTTCAATTTGGTTCTTCCTCCATAAGTTGTTGATCTGAAAATGTTAGTAAGCTGAAATCCAATATTAATATCTAGTCACCCTTTCCATGTGCATTCTTTTCAATAATTTCATCACATAACTCCTCCTCATAGACAGATAATGCAGCAATCGATAAGAACAAATACTCGATGTAACCCATGCAACCTCTAGACAATAACTCATGCATCATTTTATTGCAAACACAAATATGTTGGTAGCTAGCTCTCAACTCAAACTTTGAAAAGTAATGAGTGATGATGACATACTTACATCCCATTGCAAACTTTGAGGCATACTAGATTTCTCTATCATAGATAAACAATCCATCTTCTGGATCTTTCAACTTATTATTCTCACTTCTGAATAAAATCCAACCTTTGCATTAATGGAGCCCAATCACCTTCTCCTATGACACCATATTCTTTCACAAATGGATGTGAGAAATCTGAAATGAAAAATGCATAACATGAGTGGATTACCTCACTTGTAGAGAAATTTGGTGTTGCATTCCCTTGCTTATCTAAAGTTATGATGTTATGGTCCAAGTATGAAAGCTTTGTCATATTAAATTCATATGGAAATTCCTACAACTCAACAACTCAATATCCTACAGGCTGTAAAGATCTTGGATCTTATACCATTGTAACATCCCTCGTGAATATTTAGATCAGATTTTTTTAAATCCTTTAATAATTTATGTGATTAAATTGCAAACAAGGAAAAACGGTGAAATCGGGTATGCTGAAAATTGCACCAATGAAACCACAAACACTCAAGGTTTTTATTGCCGAACCAAATAAATTATCTACAGAAATTTTGGCAGCATAACAGCCTATATAAGGCACTTCGGACAGTCTACAGATCTTCCCTTACAATACACACAATTGCCACCAATTTTGACACTCAAAAATACACACAAAACCCCAATAGATTTGCACAAAAACTCTCCAAAATCCAATACAATGATAGAGCTGGAATACAAATGTTTTGGAGCTATTTATAACAGAAAAATAACACACGATAATTCTACTCATAATAACAAAATAACAGATTGCAAATGGTAATGCAAACACACCAGAATCCACAAGCAAAACCCTGCAAAAATGCACAATAAAACTCCTCTAAATGCACAATTGCAAACCCTATATGAAGTTGCCTTTGGAGACCTATAAACCCATTGCTTGCAAGTCTCTATCTTCCTAGTTTATCAGCCTAGAAGATCACTCCTTTAATGGTTTCTCAAACTTTGAAGAGGAATAACATATGCCTATGGAATGAAAAACATAGAATGGTCAAGAATGAAACCCAAACCACATATAAAATGTAAAAATCAATTATCCACCAAATTGGGTGCCCAAATCTCAACGCCCTAGGAAATAGGTTACTTGCATACAATTTTCGTAACTCCTCTTGCCATTTTTCTTCCAACTTTTAACCGCTCCTTCCCATTGGTTGTTTGTCCAACCATGCCTTTTACCAATTTGATCAAAAAAAACTTTTTCTCCAAACTCACGCCTACTTGGGAATGATAAATGTTTTCAAGTGATATCAAATGTCTACAATTAAATTTTATTTAATTTAATTTATATTGAGAATTACACTTTTCCCAATTTTTCCATGAGTCCTAACATACTATTTTCAGACAACTTGACTTTCTAAAAATAAAAACTGCTATTTTTAGAAAAAGGATACATGACAAACTCTTTGTTTTTTCCAGATCTAATCTCAAGGTCACAACTTCTTCAAGTTTTGAACATTCCTCATATTTTATTTTCACATCGGCATTCAAGCATTCCTTCTTCAACTTGTACTTTTAGACTTGTAATTGTTTCATTGGCTTTCTTTAGCTACTCAGTAACTTCCTTATGTCTTTCTTTGAATTTCTTGATTTTCTCTCAATTTTTTGATACATTCATTTGCTTCCTTAACATTTTCCTCAAGATCTTTGTTCTCACCTTCAATCCTTTCTAGATCTTCAAGGGCTATTATGATTTCTCCATTCATGTCAACCATACACTCTTCTTCTATAAACCCAAAAACAAGTATCTCTTCTGAAGGAGTAGGAAATCTTCTAATAGCCATATGCTCAACCTCCAAGATCTTCCTAAAGCGGTTAAGCTTCTTCCAAGGAACCAAGCTTTGATACCAATTGTTGAACACCTGAAATACTAAGAGGGGGGTGAATCAATATTCCTTGAAACCACTTAAATATTTTAACATTCAATCCACATAGCATATTCAATTTGTAGCAAGAAAGGAAATCATGAAATCTACCATCACCATCACATAACACATGAACACTAGATTTTTACATGGAAAATAAAAAATGGGTAAACCACGGCGAGGGTTAGCTCACAATATATTATAACCGGTTATAAGATTTTACAAAAATGCTCACTGGAGGTGGAATCGTTGTCCTAGTGGACTCACTACTCACTGAAAGAAGAAAATATAGAAGAGAGTGGTGACTCACAACCAATATTTGAAATATTACAATTGCATCTACACTACGCATGAATTATAGTTCCATTGAAAATCAATACACTGACTTGACACACTTCATACTGATTTGCACTAATTTTATGCTTTGCTCTGCATTCACCTTATACTCGCACAATTTGCATCAATTGTACATCACATTACACCTCTATCACCAAAACACCAAAAAAGATCTTACATATATATTTGCTTCATTCACAAACACCTACAACATGAATTAGGTCAGCCAAATTAGATGTATCATGCAAAATATACCTTTTCAGCCCAAAACATACTTCACGCCACAAAAAAACCTTATGAAAAACTCAAATAGGTCAGCATGGACCTATATTAGATCCCACATAATGCATCAACACTTATTTAAACTTCACAATACACAAGACTTATTAGATTGGCACCGGTAATGACCTAACATCAAAATTCACCAATTGTACATCCAAAAATTGACACGTGGACCTCCAAACTTCATGCCACTTGGAATTCACACTCTACTAACAACTATCAACATCTCCATAAATCTGCAAAGCTAGATACCAATCCACAAAGAAGTGTGGATTCACTAACACATACACGGGTGATCCACAATATTTGTTTACAATTTTTGGGCAAACTGGACATTGAACTGATTTTTTTAAACTAAATCTTCACTTTCGGGCTCCTATAGCGGCTAAACCGTGAGGAATTTGAAGATGATGCAAACTAGTGATTTGTGAAGTTTTGTCTATAGAATCTAAATATATTTTTTTCAAAAATTTTGGAATCGGATTGCAAATTTTTTTCATCTCTTTCAAAATCTAGTTTTTATTAGTAAACAATATTTTTAAGGAGTGATGTTCACCATATACAACATAAACTTTTTTGTATGAAGGATAAAATTCTAATTTAGATTTTCAACTATGATATCTAACCAGTTCATTTGGTTTCATAGTGTTTTATTAAATATTTTTTCCTTAATCAAGTTTCAAAGTCAAACCAATTACAATTCAAAGATAGGCGGACTGTATACAACATAACTTTTTATGTATGTCTCGAATTTTTTTTTTTTTTTAATGGATCAAGGACATCAATACCTAGCCTGAACATATTTTTCAAAATTTTATTTTGATAATCTACTATTTTTCCACCTGTGTAGAACAAAGAGCTTGATTTTCAGTGAAAAACCTACATTCATAAGAAATAAAAAATAAATATAATAATCAAATTTAATTTAATTAAAATTATACTTTTTTGGAAGCTTATAATAAGAACTACATAATTACAAAAATTAAATTTTAAATGAACTCATTTGATCCCCCAAAAAGTAAATCAAAAGTGGTTTTTTATCATCATTTTGATAGGTGTAAAAGAGACTCCGTTATAGGTATGGTTTAAAACTAGCGGGGTTCTATCCAAGGGGGCTTGGTCTAAGGTGGTTTGATCAAACCCTCTTCAATTGGAATCCTTTAAATGGAACTTTTCAAGGCTTAAATCATTATATTTTCTAAAAATATGTGATTTCAGCAAAAATCAGGATCTCCCAGAAAGTGTAAACCACTATTGTGGTAGCACCCACACACTGAACTAGAAACTTCTACGACTGCCAGACTGATATATTGTCATTCATATCTTCAACACTAGAAAAGCACTATGAAATTCTAGATTTAGACTCTTCTAACATCCAACAAAATTACCCCAAAACCATAGAGGGAGATCATACACAATAGACCAATGTGGACCAAAATACCGGATAGCTTGTACATTGAATTGTCTGTTTTGACACTTAGTCAAATTCCCTTTTAGTTGTCGTCGGTAGAACAGACCTTCTTGCAAATATTCATTGGATAACTATGCTCAAGTTATACAAAATGGTCTGCATGGTGATCTTCATACTGGAATACAATGTTGACATCAATGAAAACACTAAACTGCACACTGCACAACTTTTAATTATACTCCATGCTCATGTTGTCAGTAAGCATATGAATGAAAATCTTCTTATTCTTCCAGTTAGGAGGTCAAAGGTAGAAGTAGATCTTACTACAAGCCATCACAAAGGGTCCACAGAGGAAGGAAGAGACATTAGATGTAACTAGGAGTCATGTCCCTTAATGGTAAATGATATATATGCAGAGAGTTATATGTATATAGATATAAGAGAAGAGACTAAGACCTATGTTTTGTATACTGTTATAATATTAAATAAGGAGATATAAGGGTTTTTCTATGCATGTATGATGAATGAATAAATTGTTATTTTGTTGTTAGCATAGGATAAAAAAAATTATTTATCTTAATAACTTATCGTAAATGCTTGTTTCTCTTACTGTATCCTTTGGGGTATAAAATGACTACATAAGAGGTCCTAGGGAATGTACTTCCCCTATCCTTCTTGCCAAAAATTCTCTATTAAGAGATTTGGATGGTGATCCTAGTTTCTTAAGGTGGCATACTTTTTCCTAAAAAATAATGTTGGTTTGGTAGGAGGATACCTAGCTAGATAGAGCAACACTTTCCCCCAATATCTCCCCATAATTATATATGTGATAAACTATCAGACTGCCTAGAGGGTTGAGCACTTATTGAGGAGGTTCCAGCATTAGAAAAATAACCACAAGACAAGAAATTTTTATTTTTTGAATTGAAATAAGTCTACAATTTTGAGAAATTAGCTTAGATTTATAAATATTATTGCCCGTTTTAGTTGGAGGAGCTAGGTTTCTTAGTTTGATGGGTTTTGGAGTTGACCATTTTTACCTTAAACAATAGTCCAAACCTCATCCTTAATGGTCAATGTTGGAGACTTAGAAATATTCTTAGAGACAAGTGAATCATAAGATAAGCCTTAGAACCATAAGAAAATATTGGACAAATTAATTAGATCACCTTCTCCAAAAAGTGAAACGACCCAGCTTGAATTTATAAATATTCTTTAAGATTAGGTTCCAATATAGAAACTCTTCTAGGGATAAGAAGAAAAAATATATAGCTCATGGAGAGTAAAATATCTCAGAGGATGGATAAGTTGTTGTAGGAAAGTCAAGATATGAATGGGGAAACCATGAAGCTCAAGCTAGAAAATTAACATGAGAAAGGTTTGCTCTTAAACTTTGAAATTATTTAATTCCAATGTAATATACCTAAGGGAGTTACACATGAACTATTAGCTAGGGTTGTTCAAGAGTATATTAAACTAGTGAGGTTCCTTAAAAGAGAACATGAAAAAACCTTTGGTGAGGTTAGGAAAGCTTGCAAGCTTGATGTTATGGGGTTTTCAAGCATGCTTAACCCAAGCAATAAGGTATTGCTTCAAGTGGATATGGCCAAGAAAATAAATAATTAAATAGTAATTTTCATACCATTAAAAAACAAAGTCTGCAATATTTATAAATAAATGAACAAGAATAAGGCTTTCACTTTTATTACCTCATTGTATTCCTTGGGTGTGGATTTCCTTATGCTATTGGGTGCCATACTCTCCACTGTTTGCAACGAAAATTAAAATAGGTGGAAGGTAGACATATTAATTATTCATTAATGTTGTGGACTCCTATTAAGATGGTATAGTAGAACAAGAGGGGAAAAATAATAAACCTTAATCAAATTCAAAATATAAACCGTTAAGTTTGCATAAGACAGACTAGAGCTCTCCTAATGCAGGGGCATCATTCCCCATCAATTTCGATTTTTGTAATTCTGGTTTTTGCTAGTTTTGATCCCTTGTATCTTTGTGACACGTGGTCATTTTTTTGTTTAGCATCAAGATTCTTGAATCTTCCTTTCTCATTGCACATGTATGGTTATGGAAGTTACAACAATTTTCCTCAGCCAGTGACCACAAATAGTGTTTGGGATTTTACCAAATACAGGGGTCAATGGTTTTGGGAGAGAGATCGCAATTTGTTTTGGTGGAGGTAGAGTGTTTTTTTGGTGTCAACAAAAAAGAATAGAAGTGAGTTCTCAAATTTTTAAGAACAAAGAAGACAAGAGGGAAATGTCGAGAAAGATTGATTGGTTTGGAAAGATCCCAAATTAATTAAGTTGCAAAAAGAAAAGCAAATAGAGAGAGTAATTCAACTGATGAATAAGGAAGTCGATACCTTCACAAATTGGTTGTCTTTGTAATCCTTTTGCATAAATCAATGCTTAATTAATGTTTCATTTCACTTTTGTGTGTAAACTCTTTGTTTTTTGTTGCTTGTGTGTAAGGGATGAGTTTGCTAATGTTCTCGTTGCCTTAGCCAAGGATCGGCCTAACAAGTAAGCAACATTCTATAGGTTGCTATTTTTGTCTATTGTATTTTTTTGTTGCTAAAAGTGTTTCGATTTGTCTTTAACCTAGTAAGCTGTCACTATCTTGGTATCAAAGCAGCAAGAGATTGGGAGATTGGGAAGTGAGTAGAATGCCACAAAGAAGGATGAGAAGAGGAGGTGCTCGAGGTGGTGGTCGAAGAGGCCATGAAGGAGTTCTAGAGCTATTGTAGGACCTGTCAACAAGGATGGATGCCATGGAGTAGGCACAACGAAGGGGAATAGTCATTGATGGTGTTAGTGAAGTTGGGGAATAAGAGTAATCCTAAACTGATGATAAAGTTAGAGAAGAGCTAGAAGGAGTGGAAGAAATATTGATAAAGGCTATTATGAGCATGGGAGCAAAACCAAAAATAGAGGTCCCTACTTATTCTGGAAGCCTAAAATGGGAAGAACTCATTGACTGGATCAATGGTTTAGAAAAATATTTTGACTACGAAGGAGTTCCAAAAGAAAGGAAAGTTAAGTTTTCCTATACGAAGCTCAAAGGCCATGCTGCAATGTGGTGGGATTACGTATAGTCTGAAAGACAAAAGAAAAACAAGGAAAAGATCACTTCCTAGGATCAAATGGTTGCCAAATTGAATTTGAAGTTCCTTCTAGAGAGTATCAAACCAATCTTTTTAAAAGATTGTAGAGTCTCAAGCAAAATGATATGTTAGTAGAAGAATATATGAAAGAGTTTTACAAGTTGGTGATTTGGTCAAGCCATAGTGAAGAGGATATGGAAAAGGTAGCAAGATACCTTAATGGGTTGAAATACAATTTGCAAGACAAGCTAAGTTTAGTGTCCCCTAGATCTCTTGAGGAAGCCTATCATTTTTCCATTAATGCAGAAGAGAAGCTTGTAAGGAAGCAAAATAAACAAGGAAGAAATAGAGGAAGAAGCTTTAGAGGAAGAGGACAACATGCTGGTAGGGGACAACAATCCCATCAAGATGAAGGGTTTGGTAGTTCTAACTTGGCATAGTTAATCAAGAAAGAGGAGGCTATCAAGACAAAGGAGGAAGATCATTTGGTAGAGGTGGTTATCAAGGTAGAGGAAGAGGTTTTGCTGGTAAATGTCTCAAATGCAATTAATATGTTGGTCATAAGAGTTGGGAGTGTCTGGAATTCTCAAGAGGAGGTCACACAAGGCCATAAAGAAGCAATCAAATCGTGCAAGCAGATCAAGAAAGTGTGGGATCACCTACTCATCATAATGAGGAACCTAAGACTAGAGAGTCTTTACTATTCAAGAGAGTGTTGTTGAAGCCACCAAAGGAGAGTCAAGAATTGACACAAAAAAGAGCTATATTCAAGAAAAAGTGCAAGGCTAGAGGTAAGTGTTGCAAATTGATTATTGGAAGTGGTAGTACTGATAATATAGTGGCTATTAAAATCGTGGATAAACTAGGACTTAAGAGAACTAAACCCCATAGGCCTTAGTGAGTTTCTTGGCTATAGAAGGGGCATTAGTTGCTGGTAGATGAACAAGCCTTAGTAAAATTTCAAATTGGTAGTTATAAGGATAGTGTGATGTGTGATATCATGCCCATGGATGTGTGTCATGTATTGCTTGCTACACCTTGGCAGTTTGATCGGAAAGCCGTACATGATGGGAGAAGTAACATCTATACCTTTGAAAAGGATGGAATCAAACATACTTTTCTACCCATGCATGAACAAGAAGAGGGAAATAGTAATAATAGCAACAAAAAGATAATGTTGGTGAGTGGAAAAGAGTTCTTACATATCATGAAGGAGGAAGAAATGGGAGTTTCTGTGGTGCTCAAACCCAAGGAGTTGCTTACCTCTACAAGGTTGGATGATCTACCTAAGGAGATACAAGAGATCTTGGAAGAACATAAGGAGATTGTAGTAGTTGATTTGCCCAATGAGCTGCCTCCTATGAGAAGTCTTAGCTATCACCGGACTTGATTCCAGGGGCTAACCTTTCAAACAAGACTGCATATAGATTGGCTCCCAAAGAGAATGATGAGATTAGAAGGCAAGTTGAAGAATTACTCAAGAAAGGGTTGATAAGAGATTCTTATCCCTTGTGTTGTTCCTAGAGTCTTAGTGGCTAAGAAAGGAAATGAATGGAGAATGTGCATGGAATCTAGTGCAATTAATAAGATAATTATCAGATATAGGTTTCCAATTCCCAGAATAGATTGTTTGATAGATTGTCTAAGTGGTGCTAAGTATTTTTTTAAGATAGATCTGAAAAGTGGTTATCATCAGATTAGGATCAGACCTAGAGATGAGTGGAAGATAGCATTAAAACTAGTGATGGACTTTATGAATGGTTGGTTATGCCCTTTGGGCTCACAAATACACCTAGTACTTTAATGAGGCTTATTGAAACCATTTCTAGGAAAGTTTTGATTGTATATTTGAATGACATATTGGTTTTTACCAGGTCTAAACAAGAGCATCTACAACATTTGAAGATGGCTATGATGAGGTTACATGAAGAGAAGTTGCAGATTAATCTTAAGAAGTATGTGTTCATGCAAACTAAATTGATTTATTTGGGTTTTGTCATATCCAGTGAAGGGTTGAAGATGGACAAGGAAAAAGTTCAATCCATTATTGATTGGCCAATGCCAAGGAGTGCATCAAAGTTAAGAAGTTTCATGGACTTTTTAGTTTCTACAGGAAGTTTGTTAAAAATTTCAGTCATGTAGTTGCTCCTATACTTGAAACAATTAAGGGCTCTAGAAAGTAGTTTATATGGACTCAAGAAGCTGAAAAGAGTCAAATTTCTTAAACATAGAGTAATTGAGCAAACTATACTTGCACTACCTGATTTCAATAAAGTATTTCAGGTTGAATTTGATGCCAATGGATTGGCAATAGGGGTTGTTTTTAGTCAAGAAGGAAAACCGGTGGCTTATTTTAGCAAATTGAATGATGCTAAGAAAAAATATTTTTCCTATGATCTTGAATTCTATGTATTGGTTCAATCTTTGAAAAAGTGGAGGCATTACCTACTTCCTAAGGAATTTGTTGTTTACACTGATAACCATGTATTACAATTTATTAATAGTCACCATAAACTATATCAGAGGCATGCAAAGTGGGTAGAATATCTTAAAAGTTTTAATTTTGTGTTGAAGCATAAGAGTGGGCAAACAAATAAGGTTGTTGATGCATTAAATAGAAGAATTTTATTGTTGCATGAAATTCAAACTAACAGTGTTGGTTTTGATAGTTTGAAGGAGTTGTATGTGGATAATCCAGATTTTAAAGATGCATATGAAGCTTGCAGTAGTCCAATCAGTAGAGGTAAGGGCCCTTGAATTGACTTTATGCTACAAGAAGGTTTGTTGTTCAAAGGTAGTCAATTGTGCATACCTAGGGTATCAATGAGGGAGAATCTCTTGAAAGAGAAACATTGTGGCAAGCTAAGAGGACATTTTGGACAATATAAAACTTATCTACAACTGAGTACACACTATTATTGGCCAAAAATATGGGTTGATATTAGGAAGTATGTGGAGAGATGAAAAGTATGTCAACATGCAAAGGGAAGAAGTCAAAAAACTAGTTTGTATCAACCATTATCAATTCCATCTTGACCATGGGATTTTGCAACTATGGATTTTTTTATGGGTTTTCCTAGGACTCAAAGAGGCAATGAATCTATATTTGTAGTTATGGATAGGGACCATGGGATTTTGCAAGTATGGATTTTTTTAATGGGTTTTCCTAGGACTCAAAGAGGCAATGAATCTATATTTGTAGTTATGGATAGGTTCTCTAAAATGGTTCACTTTATTCCATACAAGAAGACTAGTGATGCAACCAATATTGCTAAAAAAAAAATTCAAAGAAGTTGTTAAATTACATGGTATTTCACAAAGTATAGTGTGGAATAGAGATAAAACATTTTTAGGGAATTTTTGGATAACTCTTTGGAAGAAGTTGGGAACACATCTTAGTTTTAGTTCATCCTATCAACCCCAAACGGATGGCCAAAGTAAAGTAATGAATAGGAGTCTTGGTGATATCTTGAGGTGCCTTTTTCAGAACACACCTGGTAACTAGGATATGGTTTAAGCATAGGCCGAGTTTTCTTATAACAATTCAAATAGGAGTACAGGTTTCAGTCCTTTTTATATTGTTTATGACATGCATCCTAGGGGTGTCTTGGAACTCAAAAATCTTGGTGACATGGAGATAAGAAGTGCAGATGGTAAAGACTTTTCCCAAGTCATTCATGACCTTCATGAGGAGGTTAAGATGAACATTGAAGGAAGCAATCAACAATACAAATAGTATGCTGATAAGAATCAGAGAGTTCATTTTCAGGTGGGTGATCTTGTTTTGGCTCATCTTAGGAGAGAAAGATCTCTTATAGGTGAATATAATCAACTGAAAATGAGAAAAATCAGTCCTTGCAAGATTCTTCAAAAGTTTTCAACGAATTCCTATGAGATTGGCCTTCCTCCAGGCATAGGTATTTCCCCTATCTTCAATGTAGCAGATTTGTATCCATACAAAGGTGTTGCAGATGAAGACACAACAGAGTTGGAGTTGAAAGCTGTTGAAGAGCAGCCTATGAACAAATTAGTTTCGCTGGAAATTGAATGCATTCTAGATAAACAACTGTTGAGACAAATCCACAGCAAGGAGTATTTCAAGTACTTGATGAAATGGCGCAATCATCCCTTGGAGGATACTTCTTGGTTATACACACCTGAGATTTCCACCTATGGTCATTCCATTGATGACCTCATGAATAAGAGTTCATGATCTTTTTGTCCCCCGGGGAGTCTAATGAAGGGGCATCATTCCCGATCAATTTTGATTTTTGCAATTTTGGTTTTTGCCAGTTTTTTATCCCTTGTATCTTTGCGACATGTGGCAATTTTTTTGTTTAGCATCAAGGTTCTTGAATCTTCCTTTCTCATAGCACATGTCTGGTTATGTAATTTAAAATGGTTTTCCTCAATCGATTGCCATAGATAGATTTTGGGGTTCTACCAAATAGAGGGGTCAATGGTTTTGGGAGACAGATCTTGATCTATTTTGGTGGAGGTAGAGTGTTCTTTTGGTGTCAGCAGAAAAGAAAAAAAGTGAGTTCTCAGATTTTGAAGAACAAAGGAAGTGAAGGTATAGGACAAGAGGGCAACGTCAGGAAAGATTGACTAGTTTGGAAAGATCCCAAATTAATTAAGTTGCACAAAGCAAACTGGTGCAAGGCACCTAGGATTTCATGCAAAAAGTTGGTCAAGTGCTAGTATTTGATGTTGGTTAAGTCTTTTTGTTTGTAATAAGGTATCTTTAAACCATTCTTCATGTTTTTGGGTGATTTATGTCATCTGAAGTTGGTTTTATGAAAAGTTGTCAAATTTTGTAAAAGTTGTAAAACGTTGCTCAAGCAACTTTGCACTTTTGTGTTTTTGGGGGAAGTTGAACAGTTAGGATTCAAAAAGTCAGTTGGAAACAGTTGGATATGGCTTGTAAATGTTAAATACACCTTGAAATGGTTGATTGAAGGCTCTGGTGTGCACTTTGAAGATTGAGAATCAATAAAATACTATTTTTTTGTGTTTTTCCATGTGTTTTTGCTGCTATAGGAGATAGTACGGCCTTGTATGGCCTGTAAGTGATCCAAAATTCATTATATTTGATGTGGAATTGAATCTACTTCCTGAAAAACTTGGTTTCATTGAATTTATTTCAAATCTGATCATTTTAGAGGCAAATTACTCTAGACTATTCTGAAACCCTAGGTTGTGGTGTTTTGAGGGAAGAAAAAATGAAAATCACACCATTCCACCGGTGAAAATCTTTGAGAATTGGTGGAATGGGAATATATAGGTTGTGTTATGTACTCTAGGTGTTTGCAGGAGTAGGGGATGAAAATTGAGGCCAATTTGTTGATGCCCTAGGTTGAAAACCTCATGGTTTTGGGCATGGAATGTGCATAGGAGTTAGGTTTTAGTAAAAAGCTCTTTGGAAATTGTTGGTGGTGATTGAAAATGTTAGGGAAGACCTTATTTAACATGTTTGAGCCATTGGTATGAAGATTTGTGGTCTGGATTTTGGAAACCTTGTAGTGTCCTATTCAAACATGCCTAGTTAGCCCTCATTCAAGCGTAGCAGCAATTTTTTGACCTTGATGTTTCAAAACAACCCCACCTAAAAATGAGATATGTTGTCAAAGGGAATAAAGGGTATTTGTAACAACAATTAGATTCTAGGTTTGAGGCCTGGTTTAAAAATTAGGTTGGGAGAACCACTTTTGGAGTGCTACTAGAGGAATGAGGGTTAGTGAGCAAAAAGCCATCATTTGATGATTTGAATCTTGAATTTTTTCTTCATTAGAACATTTGCAAGATTATTCACCCTACTCTACATCAAATTGGTATCAAAGCATAGGTCTGATCTAAAGAAGAGAAGTTTTGTTGAAAGAAGCAAGATGCCTCCAAAAGGTAACACTATGGCTAGAAAAATGAACGAAATGGAAGAGAAGACTGCAAAAGAGATTAGGAGATTGAAGGAACTCCAAAATAGGTTGGCAGCAAGGCTTGAGGCTATTGAAACAAGTCAGAGAAGAAGAATGGTTCTAGGTGATGTGAGTGACCCCGAAGAAGGGGAAGAGGAGAATGAAGAAGAAGAGGAAGAGGAATTGTATCCTGATGAGCAGAGGATGGCCAAGCTACTAAGAGCAGTAAAGGAAGATAACAACAAGGTAAAAATGGATGTACCTATGTATGGAGGTAATTTGAATGAGGAAGAGCTTTTGGATTGGATTGCAGCACTTGATAATTACTGAGTGTGAAGATATACCTGAGGAACAAAAGGTCAAGTTGGCAAAAACAAAATTGAAAGGTCATGCCCTATTATGGTGGGATTATGAGCAAACTGAAAGAAGGAAGAAAGGCAAGTCAAAGATTATCTCTTGGGATAGAATGGTGGAAAAACTTAAGGGTAAGTTCTTACCGGCTGATTATGCAATTCAAATGTATAAGAAACTTCAAGGTTGGAAACAAAGAGAGATTGATGTCAAAGCTTACACTGATGAGTTTTATAAGCTGACCATAAGAGTAGGTCACATGGAGGATGATGTGGAGAAGGTGGCTAGATATCTTAGTGGGTTAAGATTTAACATTCAAGATGAGTTAACTTTGGAAAATCCAAGAACAGTTGAGGAATGCTATCAAATGACAATTACGGCTGAAGAAAAACTAAAGAGAAGGCAAGACAAAACAAGTAGGGGCAAAGGCAGCAATTCTAGAGGAAGAGGATCAAGTTCTAATCCAAGGCAGTCATATGAGAACCAAGAAGATGCGAGCAAAGTCCAAGACCAAGTTGCAAATCAGAGAGGTGGATTTAGAGGAGGAAGATCAGGCTTTAGAGGGAGATTTTGAGGTCATGGGAGAGGTTCACAAGGACTCATATGAAGGTGCTATTAATGCAAAAAAATTGGACATCAAGCATTGTAGTGCAATGAAGGTCAAGCCTCTACTTCACATGGAGGAAAAAAAAGGACTCAATTGGTGCAAGAAGATGACAATGAGAGTGTAAACTCTCCATCACAACATGCTGCTCCAAAGGTTGGTGAATCTCTTATGGTAAGAAGAACTCTCATCAAGGCAGCAGTAGAGAAGGAGCCACCACAAAGGAGAACTCTTTTCAAAACAACTCTTAAGTGCTTGGGTAAGGTTTGTAAGGTTGTAATTGATTCAAGAAGTACCGATAATATGGTTTCCATTGAGATGGTTGAAAAACTTAAGTTGCCTAGGATACCACATGGTACTCCTTACAAAGTTTGTTGGTTGAATGAGAGTCAATATGTTTTGGTAAATGAACAAAGTTGGGTGGAGTTCAATATAGGAGGGTATAAGGACAGAATTCTATGTGACATTTTTTCTATGGATGTGTGCCATTTTCTGCTAGGGAGGCCTTGGCAATTTCATAGGCATACTATGTATGATGGAAGGAGAAATACCTATGAGATAGAAAAGGATGGGGTCTCCTATACTTTGACACCATTGAAAGAGGAGGACAAAGGACAAAGTAAGGGAGCTAATGTGATGATGGTAGGTAGGAAAGAGTTCATAAAGGTAGAGGAAGAAAAGCACATGGAGTTTGCAGACACTTCTAAACTTGGAGATACTATGACAGAAGAAGTGAAGAATGACTTGATTTTGGAAGGAAATGATATTGAGTTGGTGTCAAGATCTGCTGAGTTGAAGGTTAAGGATGAATTGATTTTTGGGATCCAAGGTTGGCTTAAGAAGTATGTTTCTATGATGATGATAAGAGGGGTGTTCCATTCATTGCTTGCACAAGGGGATGTTGGTCATTCTATTTCTTTCATGATAGAGGTCGGTATTCCTAATCAAGTAGCAGACACAAGGACACAACAATAGATGGAAGAGATGGGAAGCAAAGGTGAAGAGGTTAAGGAGAAACTACAAGGGAATGTGGGAAAATCCAAGCATACACCTATAGTGAAGAACAAGAAGGTTCATTACAAGTATGAAGACATGGTAGCAGGTAATGAGGCTGGTTACACAACATTCTCAGATGAAGCATGTGTTAAAGATCATCCATCAAGCAAGCCTCTGAAGTTGGAGCATATTCTAGGTGCCAAAGAGTTCAAAAAGATAAGGGATGATGCATATTTCCAGTTTTTGGTCCATTGGAAAGGTTTACCAGATGGAGATGTCATTTGGAGGTTAGGGAATGACATGATCAAGCCTGAATTTATTGATGCAACACCATCCTCAATGGGACTTGAGTCTATTTTGTCTGGGGAGTATGGTGCAGGGCACCTAGGCTTTCATGCAAAAAGTTGGTCAAGTGCTAGTATTTGATGTTGGTTAAGTCTTTTTGTTTGTAATAAGGTCTCTTAAACCATTCTTCATTTTTTGGGGTGGTTTATTTCATGTGGGTTTGGTTTCATGAAAAGTTGTCAAATTTTGCAAAAGTTGTAAGAAGTTGCTCAAGCAACTTTGCACTTTTGAGTTTTTGGGGGAAGTTGAATAGTTAGGATTCAAAAAGTCAGTTGGAAATGGTTGGATATGGTTTGTAAATTTTAAATACACCTTGAAATGGTTGAGTGAAGGCTCTGGTGTGGACTTTGAAGATTGAGCATCAATAAAATATTGTTTTTTGTGTTTTTCCATGTGTTTTTTCTGCTATAGGTGATAGTACGGCCCTGTATAGCTTGTAAATGGTCTAAACTTCATTGGAGTTGATATGGAATTAAATCTACTTACTGAAAAACTTGGTTTCATTGAATTTCATTCAAATTTGAGCATTTTAGAGGCAAATTACTCCAAACTATTCTGAAACCCTAGGTTGTGGTGTTTTGAGGGAAGAAAAAATGAAAATCACACCATTCCACTGGTGAAAATCTTTGAGAATCAGTGGAATGGGAGTAGATAGGTTGTGTTTTGTACTCTAGGTGTTTGCAAGAGCAAGGGATGAAGATTGAGGCCAATTTGTTGATGCCCTAGGTTGAAAACCTCATGGTTTTGGGCATAGAATGTGCATAGGAGTTAGGTTTTAGTAAAAAGCTCTTTGGAAATTATTGGTGGTGATTGAAAATGTTAGGGCAGACCTTATTTAACATGTTTGAGCCATTGGTATGAAGATTTGTGGTCTAGGTTTTGGAAACCTTGTAGTGTCCTATTCAAACAAGCCTAATTAGCTTGCATTCAAGCGTAGCAGCAATGTTTTGACCTTTATGTTTCAAAACAACGCTACCTAAAAATGGGATATGTTGTCAAAGGGGATAAAGGGTATTTGCAATAGCAATTAGATTATGGGTTTGAGGCCTGGTTTGGAAATTAGGGTGGGAAAGCCACTTTTGGAGTACTGCTAGAGGATTGAGGGTTAGTGAGAAAAAACCCATCATTTGATGATTTGAATCTTGAAAGGTTGCTTCATTAGAATATTTGCAAGATTATCCACCCTACTCTGCATCACAAACCAAATAGAGGGAGTAATCGGGTTGATGAATAAGGTGTTCGCCCCACAACTGTCGTTACACCAAAAGATCGACCTGTTAATGCCCGATACAACTACCAAAGTTAACGGATCCATGGGAGATGGTTAGTCCATGTCACGAATCCCATGGGGAGCGCTGACCATCTTCCAACAAACTCCCCCTTAGCATTACCCAAGGTGATTCAAACCCGACTCCTTTGGCTCCGATACCAATTGTTGGCCCCACAGCTACCATTGCACCAAAAGATCGACCTGTTAATGCCCGATACAACTACAAGATTTAACGGATCCACGGGAGGTGGTTAGTCCATATCTTGAATCCCAAGGGGAGTGCTAACCATCTGCCAACATAAGGAAGTCAATACCTTCACAAATCAGTTGTCTTTGTAATCCATTTGCATAAATCAATGCTCAGTTAATGTTTCTTTTCACTATTGTGTGTAATATTTTTTTTCTATTGCTTGTGTAAGGGATGAGTTTGCTAATGTTCTTGTCACCTTGGCCAAGGGTCCACCTAACTGAGTGAGCAACATTTTGTAGGTTGCTATTGCTATCTATTGTAGTCTTTTGTTGCTTGAAGTGTTTTGATTTGTCTTTAACCTAGTAGGCTACCATTATCTCCCATTCACAACAATATATACATTTTTCCATGTTTAGTTCATTTCCCCCTTTTGTCCTTGGAATTTTCTCAATTTATATGATAGATAACTAATATCATAGAAATTATGGTCCTATTACAATAAATTCCAAATAAGTTATATCACATGTTTAAACATTTTATTAGTGTTGTGATTGAAGAAAATGATAGTACAACAATTCCATAAATATAGCTTGTGATGCCTTCACATCTCTCAATACTACTCATGATGGAGGTGGAGAGGATGAGGAGGATGGTGAGAACTATTGTGTAATGTCCCCTATCCTACTTTTCCCTAGAATTCACTTGTTGATTAGGGTCAAGGTCTTTCGCCTTGTCAATTGGGTAATTCTCCAATGATGTATTTCTGACTGAAACCTACATTCACCATATGAACAATATTTCCACACATACACATTTCTGTTAGCATTACCATCATGGCATCCAATTATAGAATCATCACAAATGCAACTAGTGTGAAATAAGAGGAGCAACAGGGTGGATCCGCCTGAAGCCATTTGCCAAGCCTAAGAGGTTGTATACCACAACTCTCCCTATTGGTGACTTGTACCCACTTTCCCCAACCATGTGACAACCCCGGGCGACACTTAGCCTACTAGAGGAAGCCAGCCAAGCTTACAAGTTGTCTAGGCCTACCACCCCTCCATGGCCCATCCCTTTCTTGGTCCAAGTGGACTTGAGTGGGATCTCCACTCTTACAAGCGGTCTAGGCCTACCACCCCTCAATGGTCCTTCCCTTTTTTGGTCCAGGCGGACTTGAGTGGGACCTCCACCCATCCATGGCCTATCCCTACCTTCAGACAAGGCAGATCTTAAGTGGACTTTCCACTCATCCATGACCCCTCCTTGCATTGGGAATAGGCGGATCTTAAGTGGGATCTCTAAGCACCACTTTCTCAAGCCCTCCCTAACAAGTAGGCTTATCAAGCAGATTCGAACATTTCTAATTGATTCTTATACATATTACAGTATTGTTATGCAGATTTCTTATTCTTTAAATACCCAGATGTTATCTGATTGTTACTGGCTAATAAACATATATTCAGATATAAGTAAAGTGAAGATTTACTGACATATAACATTAGCTTTATTACCATTGCGTCATGCGTGTAGTCTACCTACTACTGTGCAAGAACAGAAGATATACATTACTGATTCATAATTCCAAACAAGCACACGTTCCTGTGATCACCATCATAGACGCAGATTACAGATAGGGACTTCTAATAATCCTATAACTAGAATAACCAGGTTGCGGGTCTGAACTAATAGGATATACAACCAATGCATGACAGCAATTATATTCAAGCATGTTAACATTCAGAATTCAAAACTCCAAAACCAGGTTGCCCAGAAGCAAATCAATAGAATACATAGGACGCATGTACACAGTCAAACAATTCAGCAACTATCACGTATAAACATGAAAACAAGATTGCTCAATGCTATGTGTAAGATCACACCTGGCTGGCAGCCTTAGACGTCTTCTCCAGACAGAATCGAACCCCTCAATTTATTATATTCTTTATCCTCTTTATTCTTTGATTTTTCCCCACTGTATGAATGGTCTCTTGCAACTATATCTATGTTTACGAACGGTGGCGTCCCTCTATTCCTGGCCACGTTTTCCTTGGATGCAACCCGTCGCTTCCTATAATGGTGGTGTTTGACTTTTTAACAGTATTAGTAAATACAGCTCTTATGAGTAGTGGCGATTAACACATAAAAGACAATTAAGAATTGTTAATATTGTCTTTTATTTATTGTTTCGAGTCATTCTTCCACGCATTTTGCTTGGTGTGAAGGCATTCTCCTCCCGCCAATGGTGCGATGCCTTTGAGGGGACATGACATATTGTGTGGACAACACCAATGATGGTTCTATAGATGAGTGGAATGTGTTGCACGATGAGGGGATGTTTGGCTAATTGACATATTGTTGGATGTTTGTTGGAGTGTTGACTTTGTTTATGTGCCCCAAAAGACTCATGTTTGCAAAGATTTGGTCTTCTAGTACTTTTGAGGTGAAGGTTTTCATTGGCATTTTCAAGGATCATGGAATAAAGAACTTGTTAGTTAACTCTTATGGTTTGAGTTAGTTATTCTGTAAAGGGTTCCTCCTCTCTCCTTGTCTTGTGTGTGCTAATAGGGAGCATGATGTTTTAAACCATTGATGCTTAGATAGGGGGATTGGATAGGATAGGTTGGGGTTCTTTGGGATCTTACATTTTAGTTGTTATTCCAATGTAGGTGATTTGTTTGGTATTGATTCTAGGGAGGAAACTTCTTATGGTGTTATAGTTAGGGAGCTATGTACCATTCCTTTGACAAAGGGAAAAGGTTTCTTGACACCTAACTATCCTTTATTCTAAGATTGTTCCCCTCCTACTTTGTTGACATGTTTGAGGATAGAGGAGGTTATCCTATTTTTATGTCAGTAATTGTCCAAGGGGTTTCTTTTGGCATTAACTCTAGTTTACCTTTGAAGAAGTGTTGAGTTGATACTATCAAAGGTCATTCTATTCCAATACCTATTTAATCTTCTTCTTTCATTGGTAGAAGATGGACAAGGGTGGTTACTTAAAGTTCTTGATTCTATTGTTGATAGATCATCCTCCATGTTGGGAAAGTTTAGGGGCTAGGCCTAATGTGGACACTATTAGAAATTGGGGTAAGAGGAAATGGAAGCTTAGAGCTTTGTTGGAGATTTCAATTTTATTGAAGGGTTTTTTTTTATTTAATCTTCTCTTCATGAAGATTGTATTCAGACTCATATGGGAGGGTCGTAGTTCCTTGACCCATCCTTGCATCTTTGCATGTTTTATCATTTTTTTCAAATTGCATTTAAGAGGAGTGTTGGAGTAGACATGGTATATTCCCTATGTAGTTTCACTTTAGGACCTATTCACACCTAGTCACTTAAACTTAGATTATTTGTTTTGTATGTTTCATATCATAAGATTAAGACATTAGTCATGATTTTAATTTTTCTTAGGGTTTCATCTTGGATTCTATCATTGCCTTTATAATAAGAACATCTTATTGTATTGTTAAAATTTTTGTATTCATTATTTTCTATACAAAATTTCTTTTATTACATCCCTTTGATGGAAGATATCTGATCTTGCTGATTAGATTCTTGCTCTCATGAGCTTTTCATATCTCCAACACAAACTGCTTGACAAATCATTGAAATATGCAGATTATATTCAACATGAATTATTAAACAAATGACACAGACAGGTGTAGAATTGAACTACTCGAATACTATCAATAAATGTGACTAACTGTATCTAACTTACAACCTTCCTAGTTTGCAGATTTATCATACTAAATTATATAGTTTGGGTTGTAGAACAAATTTTTCATTACCCATACATTGAACTCCATACTGAAAATAAAACAGGGGCTCCCAAAAAAAGAAAAATATGTAGTGATAAATGGATAACATAGTCATTTGTTACTTTGTTAACCATAATCTACAGGATAAGCACCAATCAGAAGAGGTGTAGAATCACAAGATTGAGTTTACTTCACTTTCAGCCTTATCAATCTTCTGTAGTGCGCGATTGGGAAGTGCAGGATCCTTGGGAACCTCATTAAAACACATAAACTAATTAAAGCAAGGAACACCACTCTCCAGAAATACTCCCAATCTAACACAGGACAGCCATTTGTTGTACAGGCTAACACATTGCTATTACTGATTATGCTGTTATAGAAAAGCCTTTTGAAAACTCTCAGGCAAATGCAATTGGCTGGTGTAAAGCCAGACTTCACAATATTTGCCCAGATAGAATCCAAAGCTATTTTAGAACAGTTCCTGAATGTTCTGCAGTTTTGACCATGGTTTGATGTATGTCCACACCCTATTTCAGAGCTCCACTTCTTCGAAAGACTAAAACATCCTTAAGAAAACTATGGAGATTGACTTGACACTTGCCAATTGCATTTGGCGGAATGTGACCAAATTTGTACTGGACAGTCATTAGTAATAAAGGCTAAAGCAATGCTATTACTGAGTGTGTTTGTATAGAAAAGTCTTTCAAAACGCAAATGCAATTGGCATATGTAAAGCATAATTGCCCACATAATTTTATGCATGCAAATTGTATGGTTTCCCATTATTAGTAAAAAATGATCAGTTTCAACCATAAAAACATTACAAATGGTGGGATGAAATTTGATCAAGCATAATCTAATACAGGAACCTAAAATAGATGAAATAATATAAGCAAAAAGGAATCAATTGACCAACTTTTGCAATGAATTCAGTTTTGCCATAAACAACATTCAATTGCATTTGTCTGAGAGTTTCGAAAAACATTTCTACCAATGACTGTCCTGTACAAATTTGGTCACATTCAGCCAAGTGCAATAGGCAAGAGTCAAGTCAATCTCCATAGCTTTATGTAGCATGTTTTTTATCTTTGGCAGGAGTGAAGCTTTGGAACAGGGCGTGAACATACATCACACAATAGTCCAAACTGCAGAACACTCAGGAACTGTTTTAATATCCTTTTGTATGAATACTTATATGTCGAAATATATTCAGAACAATCCAAAACACAAACCACAACAAATGGCCTGTACAACAAATGACCGTCTTCATATAAATAAGAAAAATGACAATTTTATCAATAAGGTTTGTTTTGGACTGCTAATGGTTTTTGTCCGAATGAGAGAAATGAATAAGTCTAGCGAAAATGCCATTTTCTCCATTGGAAATGATGGCTATCAGAGAAATGATTAGATACAGTCAAAAGTGTCATTTTTCCATTTTATCAAGAATTTGAAAACTATATATCAATACACTTATTTTAGCAGACATATTCATACTGTTGTGCAATGCATTTGTTTCTCTTTCTTTCATATTTATATACAATCACCTCATTACATTGTCGGTATTCCTTAACATCCATTCTCCTGTTTTCCCAAACCGCCTGGCCTGCATTTCTTACGCTGCAGCGCAGTCCTTGTTACCGATTTGCCTCGGCTCATATTAATATAGCTTTCTCGTAATATTCACTTGTTTGGAAGACCTATATTAGTTTTTTAAGGTTTCTACTAATTTATATATGATTTTAATTTTTAATTTTCTATAAATTTGTTAATAGTGGCTACAATAGTATTTAAAAAAATATTATAATTACTATATATTTTAAATATATTAACTAAAGAATTTATATGTACATAAAAAATTACTTAAAAAATATAATATCTTTTTGAAATGGTTTGGAAGTAAAAATTGAAAACATAAAAAAATAATTCAATTATAATTTTGTTTAGTTTTAATGAGCTCTTAAACAAGTAAAATGGATTGAAAGAGGTTAAAGTTATATTAAATCTTTAAAAAAAAAAAAAGTAATTTATGTGTACATGTATGTTCTCTAGTTAATTTATGTGTATAGTTAAGTGATTTGGTAAATTCTCTAATTTAAGGAGGTGAGCTTGATAGTTGATATTCATAATGATTTATGTAATAATGACTGATTTAATATTTTTGAGATCATATTTATTAGAATTACACTAGAGCATATTGGTTGTTTAGGTTAATATGCCAAATATAATTGTTTTCAATCATAGTTTAAAAATTCTATCAAAATCCATGTTGAATAACCCTTTGAATAACTAGTGTTGAGTTAGTTGTAAAAAATTTGGCAAGTTTTATCTTCAAAACTTGTCATTCTATGCCAAAAATTGCATGACTCGACATTGCAAAAAACTTGTTGAATAGTAGAAGGAAAAAATATAATTTAGCTATTATTTCTTTCCATGATTTTCATGTGTAGATTTAGGGTAACAACACAACAATTGGTGACAATGGTAACTCATAACATGTTTGGATTGTCTACAAAACATGGTTTCATTCTTTTTCTTAGGCTTTTAGCTGTGTACAACCCAACAACTAGATTATGGTCAAATCCAATCCATAAATTCAATATTTGTAACATTTTATCTATTAATGTGTATGAATTTTGCAACTAACTTAATATTTTACCATTTAAATTTTAAGATGTGTGTCCCCTCTAGTTTTTGGTGAGATTGCAAGTAATATTTCTAATTTTAGAATGTTGCTTCAAAATCTCAAATAATTGTAAAAACTAAAAGTATATGTATACAATAAAGTTGTAGATTGTTATTTATTAAGGACTTGGTGTTTTAAAAAAATGATAAGACATAAGCATCTAAGCCTCATTCCAAAGTACTTTCAAATTTAAAATAATAAAGATTTGGTGTTGTAAAAAATAAAGTAATCATGAAAATGATATGCATCATGTTTTTTATGGTTTTGAAGGTCTTAATTTGCCTCCACAAGGGGCGTTGCCCCTCAATCCTAAGAGGGGCTCTACCCATGCATCCTCTTGTCCCTTGCATCCTCCTATCCCTCACATCCTCCATTCTCGATGCTCCATGGAACATAGCTCGTAGTCCCTCATTTAGTACTTATTGCTAGTCAACTTCACCAATGTTTTTCCTTAATATAGATTGATGCACACTCATAGTGAAAATACATACAAAAATAAAATAAAGATGTATTTAAGGAATAAATATACATAATAAATACATATATTCTCAATTGTTTCGCCAATGCTCACCTTAGCATGTAGATAGATCATAGATCAATATCCATAATGATAAGAAATACATTTTTTGTCTTTTGTTAGGCTTTTTTAATATTTTTCAATTTCTTAAAATAAAATAGGGCATCTATATGTAGGACATGTGAGAAGTTAGAAGACTCATTTTTTTGTCAATGATATGTATTAAACTTTAATTTTGATTTACATATGAAGGAAATCAATATTATGTGTATTTTAAATATTTGATAATTTTGTCAAGTTATTTCCAAGTCATTAGTCTTTAATTTATTTGGTTAGCTAAGCTATTGTTGAGTCCAAGATTTTAAATTATGTTTTAAACCATAGAAAATATCTTTACTTTGTGTAGTACCCATAAAATTTGTAATGAAATATCTTACACAAAAGATGAATATTTAATATGAAATATATTTTATAAATACTTGATAATAACTGATAATAACAAACCACTTAAAAGTGAGAGAAGTCAGGTGGAGCCCTTAATTTGCGATGAGGTCCATAGGAATCAAAAAAATTGGAGAATCGTGTAAGAGGGGGGCATGAATCCCTACTTGGAGAGGCTTCATGGTCATGACCTGAAAGCATCCAATGTTTTTATCAAAGGTTGGAAGAACATGGTGTTGAATGTGAATGGAAAGGAAGTTTCTATTAATTAGGAGGTGATTGTGAATATTACAAGGCTTTCATTGTAGGGAAGGAAATTTTTTCGTGACCAAAAGGGTTAATGATGATGTCCTAAACCAAAATTTTAAGGGGAATGGGTGTGGAAAGCTGGTGAAACTCTCCTTTTGGGGCTATAATTGTTTTTCCATAAAACCCATTTGGGCAAAAGTGGTTGAAGTCATTATGTGGTATATCACTTTAGATGGTGGTTTCACTGCAATATGTGGTGTTCATTTCATTTTCCTAAACCACTTTAGTCATAACTTGTTGGTTTCATTTCCCTACTTTATGTTAGCATCTTTGGACTACGTTGCTAAGGAACACATGAAAAACCCAAAATTTCCTATGTTGCATGAGGGATTAATTCTTCTAATTATGGAATATGTTAAAAATCAAACCCCTATGTTGAATTCGAGGAGGAAGGGGAATGTAAAGAAAAAGAAAAAACTCATGGTTGTTCACTATTCTTCAATATAAGTTCAGATCTTAGTGAGGATGAGGATGATGAGGATTAGAGGGAGGAAGATGAGGGAGAAGCCTTGAACAGTGGAAGTGTTCTTTTTGCTCCTTTTTGAGGGAGAGGGTCAAAGGAAAAGAAAGGGCATTGGGAAGAAGAATTCCCCTCAGAAGAAAGCGAAGAAGATTATCTTTTGGTCTTAGGGCTCACAAACTGGGGAGGAGGAAGGGGAAGAAAATTCTTGTATAAAGGAGAATTGTCAGGGAAAGGTAAGGAGAAAGTGTTAGTGGATATTGGGATCCAATCTTCGAAGAAAGGTATTGTGAAAGATAACCAAGATGTTTTTGACCTTCCACATTTGTCTGGAGACTTTACTTATCTCCACACTAACACAAAGGAGATTTATGACTTCTTGGGGCTTGCAAGGGAAGGGGTCACTAAACATAGCTCCTTTGTATGTAATGTGATCTCCCCATATTGTACTCCTTGTCATGTCTTGGTGTTTGTGTGTTTTCTTTGGATTACCCTTGTTGCTCGTGTTGGCACAATGATGTAAAGAAAATGAATTTTTCATGACATTCATCTATTTGTATCTTTATTCATCTTTATATTATGAACGTATTGTATTTGTTCCTTTTTGGAATGACGTAAAGTGTTGAGATATTTATATCTCTTTCATGTTGACCAAAAATATTTCATGTTGTCTTAATGTGTTGTTCCTCCCTTGTGTTCCTAGTTCTACAAGTATTTGGGGAATGATGTTAATTCCAAGCATGATACTATTATACATTACCTCTCATCTATCCTAAACCCAAGTCTATGGATCCATAATGTGCTATATTTGTCCTATTAATTATATGGCTTTATTTTGGGGGAAACCCCTTGTCATGAGTCAACTTTGTTGGGAACATATCATTTGGCATATGGTTTTATGACAAGATTGCATGTCTTATCAAATATCATTTTATTCTACCTTAAAGACAATTGCTCCCAATTGGCATTAGCAATTAATTTAAGGTGGGGGTATATTCCATTATGTGCTTCACTTTGTTCACATGCATTGAACATTGTGATGCTTCTATGGAATATTGATTATATTTAATAGTGCATTATTAGAGTTTATTGCAAACAACAAGCTTTACCTATAATTCTTCATATGGTTGACATGGAAACTCACCTAGTAATATTAGACTTCACTAGCCCTTGTGTGTTTTAATTTTCTATTGTTTTAGAAAGTCACCTAATGAATATCAAATTTCACTAGCATGTTTTATTTCTTATCAAGATCACCTAGAGTGAATATCGAGCTTCACTAGCCTATGGTTCATTTCATGGGCCACCTAGAAAATATTAGACTTTTCTAGCCTTGTGATTCATGAATGCCTTGGGTATGGATCCTAGTAAGAATTTTGTAGATCTTACTAATCTATGATGTCATACTCCCTTTTCATGTTTGCATCATGTTTGCATTGTGTTTGTATTGTGTTTGCATCATCCTTTCATTTTGTTTGCATTATATTTGTTTTGTATTATATTAACTTGGTGTCCTTATTGTGTATGCTTAATGTTTGTAATGATACATTGTACCTAATATGTATGTGTGTTATTTTTTCTTTATATTATTGTTTCACAGGATCTTGAGCCTAGGGGCTAGTGCATCCCCTATATTTAGTGTTATTCTACCACTCCAATGTTTTGATAGAAGAACTCTTCTTGGCTTACCCTTACTTTAGTGTGAGCATGAGTGTAAGCTAACACTCTCACTAAAGTGGGGGATAAGTGTAACATCATAAATTATCACCCTTGATAATTTCACACTAAGTTTAGCTCCCCCCTATATGCCTAAACCTAATTATGCTCTTAAATTTTTTATTTTGTTGTTATTTTTGGGAAATTAGAATAGAATTGGAAATTAATATTTAATATTCATAAAACAATAAAAAAAACCCAAAATAGGTTTGTATGATGTGGGTATTGCCATCGTCTAACCTATTTTGGCCCAATTTTTATTATTTCATTATCAACATTTTAATATTTATAAGTATAAATTCATTTGTCAACTTTTGATAATTAATTTTGTGGGAAATGAAGAAATGCATATAAATTCAAGTCTTTTTCACCTTTTGAAATCCTAATGAAATGATTAAGCAATTGAGGATCCTAAAAAGCAATCAAGAGTAGTTCATAAGAAGAATTTTCAACACTTATTACTGGTAAAGATTCATGTTTGTGATGCATTAATTTTATATGTGATTTTATTCATATTTTATGTTCATTTTTTTGTGAGTACTAACACTTTTTGGACCTTCAATCAAGAAACCCATGACTTCAATCCATCAAGGAAAGAAAATATGAGTGGTAAGTTGTAACACTTGTCAATTTATCACTTGTTTTATCCATTTTTCCTCTGCCCGACCAAGGGTAAGCACTCTTTATGTCATCATATCCATTGTGGAGGTGGAAACACCAAAATGGGGTTTGACTTAGATAAGCCTCTATACAACATAACCCTTTCTCCCCTCTCTTATGTGCAAACAACATATCTAAAGTGGATTTGGGAAAAGATTGAATCCCTAATTATAAGATCAAGCATTCAAACTTCCTACTTCAACAAATTAGGTCAAATGGAATTAATCATCAACAAATGAATTTTTAAGAACGAGCCTTGGAACGAAGAACCTACAGGCTGGTAACCTCTGAGATTTGTTCACTAATTCTTGAGATCTACATTATCAAGACTACAATGATAGTTCCCTTGTCCAAGCATTCAAAACCCTAATTTACATGCCAAGTTCCTTTATCTATGCACTCTAATGTTTTGTTGTCCTTTTGTGTCTTTCAATTCTACAATTATGTATTCACATCAATTTTTATAGCGTCATAGTTGACCTAGACATACATTTGCATAATCTAATCAAGATAATCATTAATCAACATCAAATCAAATCCCTTTCTAATGAAGAACCAAAACCCTAATCCACCATTCTAGCTCTTCCATTGAGGTTAGCATCCAAGTGGGTGTATGTGATCAATTTTTGTTCCTCTCTTTAATGTGATGTAGGAGAAAGATTGATTTAGACCCTAGATCCCTTTTTCCCAAATCACAAATAGATGTCCTAAATTATTATTGAAAATGTTGTCACAAGTCATCAAAAAACAATAGGTATGTTCTCCTTATAAGTTTAAATTTCATCATTAACTATAACCAGGCACTAGTAACCTAATACATAAGGCCTAGAGTAACATCTAAATCAAGTACTGACCTCATAAACATAGATAAACCCTTTCATTAATATTGAGGAGATCTTAAGTCATGGAATAAGGCAAACATTTATCAAAACAATGGAAACCACATATAATAAACCCTCACATGATGATTTACATAGCAACATTATGGAATTAGTCACTTAAGGACTTGCTTACACAATATAAGCACACAAATACCTAGAGCAAGAATCATAAACCTTCTTGACATATGACCCACACCTATGTAGGTGTGGTAAACCACTTGTGTAACTTCTAGAGTTGGGATAAAATTATTGCATATACCTCTATAAGGCGGTGGTAATCTTAATCTCATACAAAAACTACCACTAGTTTTCATGAATATATTCCACCACAAAGCTTCACATTTTATATTCTTTCAAAAATATTATGCAATTACTTTGATACCTAAAATGTATATTCATATATCTTTAAAATGTATATTTTCAAACAATAGATAATCCCTTCCAAAATATGATCTCTACATACTATATTGTTTATCCATATGTACCTTATCTCAATAGTACCAAGCAATAGTCAAAGATAAGTATCATATAGTTGAGGTGCAAAGTTTTGAGGGATAATCTTTTAAATTGATCATTGTAAACGAAATCTCAATATGGTATAATATAAATGATAATTTAACATTTTATATAAGGTTTTAAATGATTATTAGGCTTAAACATCTTACTAATTTGTTGTTTTAAAGTACTTGCAGCTTGATAATACAAATTTGGGAAGGATAAAACAAGAAATAGAAAACATCAACAATAATTTGAGGTAAAACATAAATACATGTTATTTGAAACTAGCTACTATTTATTGTGAGTATATAGTTTTTTTTAACTAAGGATTTATTTTTATTTTTTTATAGGCATATGCATGGGGAAGGCCTCCAAGGGCTAACCATAGAAGAGTTACAAAAACTAGAACAAGTGTTGCAAGTTGGGTTGCATGAAATTCAATCAACAAAGGTATAATATTATTGTGTATTATTATAAGGGAAAATAACATACTTCACATAAATAATCAATTAGTTTATAAGTAATTTAATGTAAGATAAAAATTTGATAAAAAATATATTATTTAAAATAATGTTTGGAATTTAAATTAATATAATTATGATATTTAGTTTTAAGTTTGATGCGTTCAATTATAAAATTTATGGTTTCAATTGTCAAAGTGTTAGTAATTTAATTTTTTTTAACAATTATTTCAAAACTAAAAATATAATGTTTGTTGTTGTGGTCCACTTTTAGAACTATGAAATTGACCTCCTCCCTCACAAATTAAAACCTTTAAATTGTGAATTTAAACTTTGATAATTTTTATTTAGAAATTATTTATTTTGATGTCTACAACTTGAGTCTAAAAAGGGGTGGTGTTTTTGATAAGATAAGCAGCATTTACAAGGTGTTGTACCCTTCACATAGAAAGCCCAAAAGGCCAAAGGAAATCATAGTTCAAATAGAGCTTGAGCTAGAAGAACAAACATAAATAGTTGACTAATAGCTATAAAACAACCAAAAAGTTAGACAACCCCCGAAACAGAGGGATCTAAACTGGCTCCCCGAGCCCAGGGCTGTGAAGAGGCAACGAATTTGGGGAGACCCTTCTTTTTCCTCAACACAATCAACCAAGAACGCTCAAAATCGAGAACCAACGAGCGAGGCGAGGGGAGCAGATCCACAACAGCCACCCGAGAGAGGAGCCACCATGCAGCAAGAGAGCCAACAGCGAGGCAATGGAGATAGAAGCTAATAAAGGTTCAGAAAAGTCGATCAACGAAGGGCATGCAGGTTTTGATAGGACAGTGACAACAGAAGGGTCTGACGAAACAAAGACAACAAAAGGCTCCACAGAAAGGATGGCCGGAAGAAGATCCTGGGTAGACACAGGAGGGTCAGCCTCCGTCGAGGAACTAACCGAAGGAGCTCCCGAAGGAGGAGAACCCACAGTGAGATTGTATGAGAGAGCATCCTTCCACAAGTTGCAGTGCCCTTGCGGTGGGCATGAGGGCAAGCAGAGGCCAAGTGACCCTCATAGTCCAAGAGTTTCTTCCAAGGTTTGTCCTCTGCCAACAAGACCACATCACCATGGAAAGGTTTGGAGATGTCCAAATCAACTAACAATCGAGAAAACGTAGTATTCCTAAGCTCCCTAGTTGTAGAGTCCACCATTAAGAAGCGTCCAATGGTGTTGCCAATAGCTTCATAACAAGATTCCTCCCAAAATTGGAGAGGGAGATTCAACAAACGAACCCAGACTGGTCTGGTGTTCAACAACTTTGTAAGGGGATTGAACGAATGAGACCAAGGCCTGATTGACAGAGAATGAATACCCCACATCCAACCCCTGTCCAACACATAGTTTATCTCCATAGGGGAGGCAAAGGTAGCAATAAAAAAAACCCTAGCACTAGGGTAGAGCTTGATCTCCCCATAAACCAATGACTTCCAGGGGTTAGAAACCCAAGTATGAAGATCGAGGAGGGAAGGCCACAGGCCATTAAACCTGTAGACCACTCCCTGCTTCAAATAATAAACCTCGTTTTCCACTACCTCAGAAGCACAGACCACCATAGGAGAATCCTGGGCACAGGTCAAAGGTCAACGAGCCTAAGCAGGGGGCCGAGCACTCACCTTAGCATCCTCAGAAAAGGATTTCACCTGGCCAGAAGAATCCCTAGCAGGAGGTGGGACATCCAACCTAGGAACAGAGCCTGCAAAAGCAACAATAGTTAGAGAAGCAACACCCGGAGGATGGACAACCCGCACATCACCAAGAGGAGAGGAATCACGCACTACATGGTCAAAAAGGATGGGAGACTCACCAAAGCTGCACAGAGTGGGATCTGCATAAGGGTCAGACCCAACGACAAGAACCAGAGACACACCAAAGCAAGGATCTGCACAAGGAATAGACCCAACGGCAAGGCCCCCACCAGCCACGACTCCAGGAGATGACACACCCAAGACGAACGCATCCCATAGGGCATTCAGAACCTTCAAACTCCTCCCGCCCAACTCGTCAATGGGCGTTTTCAGCGCTCTAACGGGCATAATTTCCATTGCTACTAAAATGTATATTGTTACATTTAAAAAAAGGGGTGGTGTTGATGGACATTGTTTAGGAGTTTTCTAGGCTAGGATTGTTATCCACATGTCAAACCTTAGTTACTAAGCCAAAAATATGAAATCATGATGAAAGATAACTAGTAATCATGCAATGTTCCTAGAGTGCTAATACATTATTGGTGTCACATGATAATGGTTTGTTGTCCATAGACTCTTAGTTCTAGATATGTTTAATGATTCCTCTGAATTTCTAGGTCCTAATAATGAATTAGGTTTATCCATTTATAAAACATTCTAGCATGCTACTTGAAATGTTTTTTCTTTATTTATCTCATTTAATAACTAATTAGAATGGGGATGCATTAGTTGTCTTTAAAGGTTTTTTATAAGTTTAGGGGTCAAATATGTACACATATTTAAATAGGGTTCATTTATCTACTATCAGAATTGATAGAGTGTTATGGAACCTTGAGAATGAAAATTGGATCTAGATCGTTTGGATGTGTGATGAGAGAATCATGTTAAAATTAGATTATTTGCTAAGAATAAAATATGATTTTTCACACTAATCGTTGCATTAGGGACAAATGGGTCAAAGTAAGTCTAGAATAAATGGGAAATATATAAGGTATGTATTTACACCATTTCATTTTTCTCCCACTTCAACTTGATTGTGAGCTATTGTAAAGATATATGTTAGAGTAAAACAAGTAGTCAACAAAAAATAAATGTTTAGACACTCATAAAGAATACAGACAACCTATTAATTAGAAAATTTTATCACTTTTTTTGTTTATATGACTCACCCAAGGATAGTTACAAAACATACTAATAGTTTCATAGGTTGCAATTAGACAAACAAGCTTCTTCTATGTTTGAATAGGGAAACTCCCTTCTATGATAACTTATGATTTTAACCTAAAAGTAGGAAAGAAATTTTATGAAAAATAAATTGGATCTAAGATGAGCACAAAGTATCACAACTAATTACTTATTACAAGGAATCTCAAACTAAATATTTAAAATCACTACCCAAACTCTCTTATCAAAAGAAAATAAATATTTAAATGATAAACAATCACATGATATAAACACATAATATTTTTTTGGAAGATAAAAACAATCACACAATCAACATAATCATGACCCAATGTTTACCAGTTTTTTGTATTCATCTTCCAAAATTTCTTTATTTGGTACAAATTTAATCTATTCAAAAATATTTGAAAACCCCAAAACTATAGAACCTCTTTCAAAATGTTGATCAATTACCAACTTATATTGTCAAAAGATCCTTCTTACCTCACTAGATAGCCTATATATAGATACAAAAATGAAATTGTCTCATTTGTAATCATTCCTTGAAATAAGAAATAAAAAACTTTATATCACGACGAATAAAATAAAGTTTGTTTTATAACCAAAAAACTATCCATGGGAAAGGAAAATTTTAAACTAGGAAATTCCCGTCATCATCATCTTTCTCATCTTTCCTGAGTCTCATTTTTTATCTTCAACTGGAAATTTAGTCTGGAAGGAATTAAAATTTTCCTTGAAATTCCTAAATTTGGTGATTATCGATGAGATATCCTTCCCATTGCGAATTATGGTGTTGCTCAAGTGGGTCTTCCACATCGCAATTTATTACCTACATCTTCATCTTTCTTCTGAAAATCAACTATCTCCTTTCTAAAGGTAATGAGGAAATATGATGGATTGCATAGATCTTCCATTGTATCCCTGTCAGTAGTATTTCTATTGGTTAGTTCTTCAACATTATGTCTTTTGAACTCCTCTTTTGTAACCTCAATGTTGTCAAGGTTCATTCTAGTCTCATTGAGAATATTAACATTGAGGCTTAGGAAATTATCTTTGAGCTCTAACGATATAAAGTTATAAATATCCACTATTTTATTCAACTTATTTAAGTATCTTTTACTTATCAAATTATTTCACTCAACAACACCTAACCGCCTAGCTATTTCATTCTCTTATAATTTTCTTATGACATTTTCAGATTTTAAAGTATTGCTATTTCATTTTAAAAAAATCTCTTGCAAGTCTTTTATTATAACTATGAGAAAGGTATCTTCTTTCTGTGTAACCTAGAGGTTGAAATTACTTTATCTTGTTTGACTAGAATATTTGCATATAATGCACCATCACTTCATTGATATATAGTACACCTTTAGTAATCAACTTTTCTACTGAAGTCTCTACTGCTTGACCTATAGCTATGTACTTTCTAATTTGATCCATAACATTAGAACTAAGTCTTTTAGAGGGGACCTTGATATGAGTTTCGAGAGAGGTATTGAGAGGCTAGAGTTAATTTCAATAATTAATTTTATGTAGGAAGTCCAAAATCCCACATGTTTTTCCAATATACTTCTCTCTTATGTTTTTTCTTCCAATCTTTTGACTAAGATATCAACAAACATTTTCATTATGAATATCACATTCTATTATGGGATATCCTAAGTCAATGACCTCTTCTTTTTTTGTCATTCATTGGCTTTGTGACTTCCACAAATTGATGTCCAAAACTAGTGTCCACCATTATTCTAGATGACCTTTTAGCCATTTTACATCGATGGTTAGTCTGAAGTAGTTTAGATATAGCATCAAAACCTAGATCAATCAATTATGATTATTTCATTTTCTTTCCAACTACTTCTCTCACCCAATTTGGTGGTGGTAAGATAGATTGACTTTCAATCATATCAGATGGCATGGGGCTATCTGGCACAAAATTTGAAATAGTATGATAAATTGATTGATATTGAGAAGAGTAATGATTATCTTCATTAATTGGTAAATATGAAGGAGATACTTTACCTCAGGGCAAGGAACTATAAGAAACATTTTGGCTTATTTATTATTGCTCTTCATCAACTCCATGAATCAAAGTGGAATCAACTCTGGGTTCCCTTTTTCACCTCCAATTTTTTTCTTATTTTCTCATTATACCCTTCATAGTGACTATTCAATATCTTGTTTTTCTTAGGGTTAGCTTTATCATCTCCCTTCTTAGAAGAAGACTTCGACCAAGTAACATATACATTAACATATGCCACTTGTGTGCTAGGATTCAAGTGCTTATTTTATATTCTCCAAAAGTGTGTTCCTTGTTTGGAAGCTTGGTTGTAGTATGACCAATAATTTTTTTCTCTAACTACCTCCCATTTCTATCAAGAATAAATGATGTTCTTATGGAGATATTGGTGATCTCTCTTTCTGACCATCAAACCCCGGGTAAACTTTTTATCTTTACAAAGTTATATCCTTCATCAATTATGTCAAAATTATCATCAACCATTTTAGAGATTAAAGACATTAGATTTCCATAGCCCATATTGAATCAGTGTGTTTTTTTCTAGATTTGACTGCATGCGATTTATTTGCATCAACATTTCAGATCACACTTTGTGATCCATCATCAGGATGAAGAGAGCTAGGAGATAAAAGTGGTAGATTACAGACCAAGCTATGATATAAAAATATAGGAAAAGCGAGGAGGTTACACACAAATCAAGAAAGAAATAAATTAAGGACTCAAAGAGAGAAAAATAAATTAAAAATACGGTGAACAAAGAAAATTAAATAACTAAAGGGATCAAACATATACACAAAAAATAAATAGAAATAACAACACAATAAAATATTTTTAAAAAAGAAAGAAAATCAATGAAAAAGAAAACTAAAAACTAGAAACAAAAAGCTATGTATAAAACTAAAAGATAAATAACTAACTTAAAGAGAAACTTTAAAAACCTCTAAGAATAACAAAAAAGAAAACCAAGAAAATGAAATTTAAAAGAGAATTGCAAAGATTAAATTTGCAAGGGTTTGAAGTTGGAGGTTAATTTCCAAATCTAAAAGGTAGCCAATTTTTAGAGCACTTTGGGTCAAATCCAGCCCTACCATCTTTCTAAAAAGGCCCAAGAACCTATAGATCAATTATCAAATTGTTGATTTTGGAGAAAGTTGTGCTCTCAAGTTTTGTTTCTTTGTTGGTTGGGTTGTATGGCGAACCCCTACATGGTACAAATATTTTATTTAAAAAACTAAAATAATATCTTAGGCTCACAAACTCCTTTTTTAGAGATTTTTTTGCTTTGGGCTAATTCTTCGTGCTCCACACGCTGGTGCAAATAGTTTATGATTTTGATGCACAAATTTTTCGAAAAAAAACAATTTATCATAGGTGCTGCTAAATAGTTCATGTTTTTGGAACTTTCGAGGCTTCATTTAGGCTCATACAAACTCATTTTCAAGTGCACTTTTTAAAAAAATACATAATTGTTCATGTACTTCATAGTGGTGCTATCAGTTTATAATCATTGTCATAAAAAATGTACTTTCACCATATAGCCTTATTTTGGCAATTGTATTGTATTGATCATAGTTTGATCTAATATTAGTTTGGAAATTGTAAACATTGAGATAAAATGTCCACTTAGTTTTTTATTGCAAGTGGTAATTGTAATTGCACTAAGTATAAAGTGTCAGATCATTTTTCTTTGGGGGCTTATTTGATTGAGTAATTTGGGGGTTGTGTGGTGTGATTCTTCTTTGATTTCTCTTTTGTGCTCTCAAATTTTAGTGATGGATCATCCTAAGTTTCCTATTTTAACTCCACATAACTATGCAACATACAAAATAGATGCATCCAAAGTAAACTAACTGGCAAAGGATTAATTCGCTACATTCATGGATCTATTCTAGAACCAACAAATCCTAATTAAAAAAGTGAATTTCTCATTAAGAGTACTATGGCTCTTGGAAATCTACGTAAATATGTTTCATTTGATCTTATCTTTTATATTGATAAGTATAAAACAACTAAGGATTCTTTGGATAAACTTGCTCAATTGTATGGAAAAATTGATGAGATTAGAGGTACAAAATTGATAATGAACTCGGTAATCTGTATCCTAAGAGTTTCAACACTATCCAAGACAATGTAACTAAGGCCAAAGAATTAAAACCATAACTTAAGGATTGTGGAATTGATAAGAAGGATGCACACTTGGTCTTCAATTTGTTACATAATCTCATTTTGAGTATGTAACTCGTATCTCCAATTTCCAGACTCATCGGTTGATAATGGGAAGTGTCTATACTACACGATAATTTGCTTCATTTATAGAGATGTTGACCCTTGAATAATAAAAATTGATCTCCATGGGTATTCTCAAGTCACCCAAGACTCAAGCTTTAGTGGTATGTCATGAGGAAAGATCCATTAAGAAACATAACCAATCAAAGAACAAGCCACACAAAGATAGAGCACAATCATCTTCTCCTACATAAGGAGACTCTTCATCCTCTTCCAAGAAGTGGAATTCATAGAAGGAGATACCAACTTATTCATACTATAAGAAAGTTGGTCCTAATGAGCATCATTACCATACTAAGAAAATTGATGAGTGGATAAACATTACCAAGAAAATCACATCAATTTCCATCTTCCTACAAATAGGAAACACCTCCTTCCACTTCTTCAAAATCAAAGAAAGGGAAAGGACATGTGCACTTATTGTAGCCACAGATTCTTCATAATAATGGATACTTGACTTTGGTGCTACACATCACATGGGTTCTAATCAAGAACAATTTTCTTTATTAGAGCCTTGTATAGTGCCACAAATTCTTACAGGTGATGATAATCAAGTAGAATTTGTAGGAAAAGGTTTGGTTGACATGGATGATGGAGCATTTGAGAATGTTCTTTGTGTTCTTGAATTGTGTTTCAGCCCTATTTCATTCTACCAAACTGTTCATCTTGGCAATGGTAAGAAATTTGAGTTTTCTCCTAATAAAGTTGCGATCAAAGATCTTGAGGATGATGCCTTACTTGTAGTGAGATAGGTTGATCATGAGTCTCAGATCTTTTTACTCCCATTTTGTGCCATAGTCACCTTCTATAGCATTACTCACTCATTCAAATTATATGAGTAAGTTATGGCATAGTGGTTTGGCCATCTTAACTGTCACTATATTTAGTAGCTCAACTTATAGGGGTAAAAGCAAGAAGATGAGTCCATGAACGTGAAAGTTTTTTCCTTAGGAAAAAAAACAAAATCGGCTTGCAAAAAAGGGGATCCCACTTTTTAATAAACTGGATCCTATTTAGATTCGGGATCCTAAGCCTAAAATAAAAAAACTGGATCTCATTTAAAACAAGTTCCCATTTTAGATAAAAATGGGATCTCGTTTAAAACAAGATCCCGTTTTTAAAAAAACAGTATCCCGCTTTTCAAAAAATGGGATCCCATTTTGTAAAGTTTTTCATTTTTGGAAACTATCCATTTTTTGAAATTTTTCAAAACAGGATCCCATTTCATAAAAGCATAAAAAAATCATTTTTTTATGAAACGGGAATGGGATCCCGTTTTCTAAAATATGAAGTTTTGGTCAGGTTTGTGCTTTCTTTTTTGGTTCAGGAAAAGGTTTAGGGATCCGAACCTAGGCCTTGGACCTAGTTTGACCTACAAGTTGAAGGTCCCAACAATGTCACAAGAAAATAGTGACTTTGGGCATACGTCTGAAGACATTTTTTGTAGAATTTTTTGAAGAATATAAAACCCATTATAGATGAGATAGTGTAGATTCCAAATATGTATTTTTTTTACAATTGGATTATTTTTTTATTTTTCATTTAATTTCTAATGAAATAGGTCCATAAACTTGAATTATCAGGGTTTTTTAGTATTTTAATAACTTTTTATTAACATAATTTTTTGACGAATGGATTGCAAGAGAACATACTTTAGACAATTCTTTTCAAAAAAATTTAAAAAAATAAAAAATGACTAGTTTAGGTCATCTTATGTGTGATGTACACGACAATTTTTCAAAACACCAAATATGGCCCATAAAAAATTAACAAAAAAAAAAATTCAATAAATAATTACAAAAAAATATCGAAAACATGCTTCAATGAGTTACAAATCTTTTCCCAAAAGGATTTAGAAAAATATGATAATTTATTTCAAAATAGGGATGATGTACACATGCATGGTATGGTAAAAAAAAAGTGACTTTTAAATAGTGGTTTCTAGAAACGCCTATTGAAACTCAATTTGTACCATCTAGGTTTGAAATAAATTACATATTTGGAAACTAGACTCTGAGTACTACATTTTATGATTAGTGACCTTTTTAAAGATTCCATCTCTAAGTGCATCAAATTTTAAGGTCAAATGTGTCAAATTCTAAAAATCAGGGAAAACACTTCCACTTTTTGGCCAAAAAGTGGACTCAACTTCTTGCCAGCACCCATAGGATATGGTCATAAGACTCCCTCGAATTAGTTTTTTAGATGGTTTGTTCATGTTGTGTTATGGGTAAAGCATCCAAAAGATAATTTTGATAAATGGATATCTTGGATGGCCTCAAAAGTCCTTCAATTTGTTCATAGTGATCTTCCAGGTCCATTTCCATATTTGACATTCAATAAGGTTTGTTATATATGTACTTACCTTTATTGATGAGTACTTCAGGTAGACTTAGGTTTTCTTTCTCCACTGAAAAAATGAAGTATTTCACAAGTTTCAAGAATTCAAGGCTCATGTTGAGAAGCAATCTGGAAATAATATGAAGATATTATGTATTGAAAATTGTTAGGAATATGCGAACCATCATCATGTGCAATTTTTTACTCTTGAAGGGATAGATCTTCAACATTTAGTTATATGCGCACCACATTTGAATGGTGTTTCCAAAAGGAAGAACATGACCTTGATGGAGATGGCTAGTTGTATGATTCATGCTCTTTCTATAAGCCTGGAATATTGGGATAAAGCCATTGATTATGCTACACACATTCAAAATCGAGTTCCCCACAAGGAATTGAAAGGTATCACCCCTTTCAATGCTTGGTGTGGTCAAAAACTAGTTGTGTGGCATTTTCAAGTTTTGGATCCTCTTCTTGGGCATATATTACTCTATAGAAGTGCAAGGATTCAGAGCCTCAAAGTAGGCATTGCATAATTTTTTGTTATCCAAATTGTTTTGAGGGGTATTAGCTCTTGTATCCAAAGACACATGAAATTTTCATCAAAATGAGTGATCACTTTGATGAAAGGTCTCATAGCTTGGAATCTAATCCTAATCCTTCCTCCATAGTGGATTGAGATGATTCTACCTCCCTTTAAACTCATAGGATTCCACCTCAACAAGGTTAACATTCTAAGGCTAAGGATTATCTTTCTTAATCCCCATCTTTCTCATTTCCATAATAGGCTCAATAAACTCTACATGCAACATACACATTTTGGGGATCCTTTAGATACTTAAAGGACTTGGTCACATCATCAACATATTTCATATGTCTACATTACCTTTGGTTCTGGTCCACAATTAGTTAAGGAAGTCTCATAAATTCATGAGTGGTATTCAACTTTTGGTGGAAGAGTATAGTTCCTTGATGAGGAACCACACATGGGATCTAGTCTCTCTTCCTATAGGAAGAAAAATGGTTCATTGTTGTAGGATGGAAAATGATTGCACTTGAAATTTTCACATTAGGTTTAGCTCCCCCTATGTGATTGGACCTAATTATGCATTAAATTACCCTTTTATACACATCTTTGAAAAATCAAATATGGGAAATCAAATTATGCATTTAATATTTTGCCCTAACAGTTTTGATCCCTAAAAAGAAAGAATCTAGTTTAGGGCACAGTACACCCTAGACCAATATTTTTGGTTCCAAATTTAAATATATCAGTGTCGATAATTTATTATTTGAATTTTCAATTTCAATTATTGACTGACGACATTTAATTTTTGAAAAATTAGAAGAATTGCATATAAATACTAAGCGTTTTCACCATTTTAATCCAAGAAGCATAATTAAGAAGTCTATTGAGAAAATTGAGCATCCTAAGAACATTCAAGAGCAATCAAGAGAAAAATTATCAAGATTTATTGCATTATTTCATCATTCAAGCCTCATTTCATATGGTATGTGAGTTTAATTTCATGTTTGCATGTATTTTGTTTATGTTTACTAACACTTGTAGGTGATCAAATCAATTTAAGTCAAGTAACAATTGATCCTTAAAGGTGACGAGTGTGACTTAAGTCCATCAAGGAGATCAGATCTAAGTGGTGAGTTGAAACAAGGTTGTCAACTCATTACTTGTTCTTTAATTAGCCTCTATGCAACCAAGGATATGTTTTCTTTTATCATAATTTTCCATTGCGGAGGTAAAAATACCAACATGGAATTGACTCGAGAAAGCCCCTATATTGCACAACCCTTCCTCTCCTTTTGTGTGTGTATGTTACAAATTTGAAGTGAGTTGAAGGAAGATTGAAGGCTATTTAATGAACATGCATAAAAACCCTACAAGTTGACAAGTCATAGAATCAATATTTTCTCACTAACAAATGAAGTTTTGACAATAACACCTGGAAGATAAAAGCTACAGATTGGTGACCTCATGCCTATACTTTCAAATCTAGTAAAAAAGGCGGATAGTTCAAGGTGCATTGTACTTTAGACCTACAAAATTGAGCTCAAATTCATATCTCAGGTACATCTATGTCTACCCTTTACGTTTTTAAAATTCAATTTTGTTTGTTTGCATTCAGTTTATTACAAATTAGAATAAAATGCTACATTTTCATAGTTTACATAATTAGCCCATTACATAATTCAAAATTAGTCAATTAGAAATCATAAATCAACAATCTATCACCCACATCACATAACATAAAACAAAACAAGGATTATAACCTTTATCCATCATTTTGATTCTTCCTATTAGTATTTGTAGTCAAGTGGATTTGAGATCATTTCTAATCCTTCCCTACAAAAATTGGGAAGAGTGTGATCTATACCCTATATCCCTTTTCCTAATCAAACATTTTTGGTGAACCTGACTATTTCAAACATTTTTGAACCTTCTGAAATCTGAAAGATATCATTTTATAATTTGAGTGTGATCTTAAGTCACTTGAATTCATCATTTAGGCTTGCATATTCATCATAAAAAGAATTTAAAAAGCAAAAAATTGTATGGAATTTTGCATCTAAAATATATATAGGGTAACTTCAATCATTGCAAAGTAAATTCAATTCATTCTTGCATTTGTAAACTTGCATTAGGTCATATTAAATCTAAAGTTACATCTAAAATTGTTCAAAGCATTCATATATGCATATGCATCTTGTTAAAAAAGTGAAAAAGTGCATTATTATTATTGTAAAGACAAAAGATTTTAATTTCAAGATCTGTCAAGTTAGGATCAGTCAAATTATGCACTTTATAGACAGAAAATTGTATTTTCAATTGCATTCATTATTGAGGATTTTGAAAATTTCTTGCATAATTGTATTTCATATTACAAAATCACAATTCTATTAAATTTTGGAAAATTATTTATTGTCAGACCTGCATAGTCATAGAATAAGATACTTAAATACTATAGAACACATGTCCAAATATTAAATTTGGTAAAAGAGCATTGCTATTCTAGAGCACACCACGCCCTAGACCTGTCAAATCTAGCTCAGATTTGGATCATAGGTATGTTTCTATGTCTTTTGCTTAGTTGTGAATTGTAATTTTGTACTTTGTTTGATTTCTTCTGTCTATCCTATGCATAATAGGTTTACCTAAGATTTTTGAAACTCGTATAAGCTTCACAACCTGGTGTCCTACTACTAATACCCATGTGAGATGTACTTTAAGACTTATGGCATCCTATGTTATAACCAAATCTATTGTGGAGCCTTATTCCTCTAACTCTTTCACACAAGGTATGGCTTTAACCAATCCATTTTAGATTCCATTCCTCACCACCCATTACCCATGACCACCTCACAACCTAATATTTATGTGGACTTAGATACCACTATTGCCCATGTTCCTCAAGATAAACTAAAACAATTGAAAAAATATTTGGAAGGTCTTCAAGATTACTTAATTACTGATTCCTTAGCTGGAGAGATGGTGCATATTGTGGATATCCTTAGGAAGTTGATAAATGGTTTTCAAGGAATAGAAGTGTTGTGTAGTCTAATTCACATTGTAGATGCTAACATCCCTATGACAGCTAGTTGCACTCAAGCATTCACAAATGCTCAAAACCAAGGAAGAAAACAAGTTTCCTCTCCAACAACCATACCTTCTATTCTCATGTTTACACCACCAACCATAGCATTAACCATATAATATACCAATGGCCTAAATCCAAGCTTAGGATTTCGTAGTTTGAATCCTTATCATTTTATTACATCACCTTCAACACCACCATGTTCATCACCTTTCATTAACATGAAACAAAGTAACCCATTGGTCACTCACTCTAGTTCACCATACTCAACAAACTCTCAAAACATGTCACCAAATGATCCAATGATAAACCAACTTTTACAAAATGTGATATAACTTCAACAAAAAATCTCAACATTTCAAATAAAAATAAAAATAGTAAGCCTCTGCAATATCTTACATGCAATCCTTTTTAGTTGCCATCCTCAAAACACCTATACCTAAAAATATTGAAATACTTCTGATTTAATAAATACAATGGTAAGGAAGATCCTAACAACTATGTATCAGCTTTTATTACATTGTGTAGCAACTTCATTTTTGAAGATAAGTTCCTAGCTAAATTATTTCCTAGATCATTAAAAGGTATGGCCTTGGAATGGTTTTTCTCATTGTCAAATAACTCCATAGATTCATTCACCCAAATTGTTAGTGCATTTCTCTAATATTTTCAAGAAAATATTGGTCAAGTGACATTAACTGGCTCATTTCATTGTAAACAAGGACCTAAGGAAAAGGTGACTGACTTTATAGGACGATATCAATTATTTTATTCAAAAAGCTCCTGTAGTCTTCCTGATGTGGACATCCAAAGAGTGTTCATAGGAAATTTGCAACCCAAAATTTGAGACAAGATATTGTTGATGAAGTATCCATCTTTTCAACACTTATGTATGACTCTTAGTGATTATCAGATTTCGTTTAATCAGTATGAAGGCACACGTTCATCGAATCCTACTAGTCAATATGAATCTATACCTCAAAACAATTACCCATCATTCAAAAAGAAGTTTTTTATAAAGATAAATACTCAAACCTCTAGTAACATTGAAATGCAAGTTTATGCTACAAGTAACACTCCTTATCAATTTCAACCAAGAGATAGAAAATTCACACAATTCCCCAATTCTCTTCATGCTATAATGTTGTAATTATTAAGAACCTAATTCAACTCCCTACAATTAGGCTAGTTGATACAATAAAACCTTTACTACCAAATTTTAATGCAAAAGTATTTTGTCAATATCACTGTACACCTAGACATGATACAAAGCGATGTATGCATCTTAAACATCAAGTGGAAGAACTCATCGATTCTAATCAAAATTCTGTTGGTCAACGTTAATGACAAATGGAATAAGTCAGTCTCACCGTCTAACCAAAATTTGAAAATATTCACCAATCCATTACCAAGTCATTCATCCAACTTGGTGCAAAGTACTGATAATATTGAAGAATATGATGATATGTCTGACATGATAAATAAAATTCAAGTTCAATCTCATAAGGATTAAACCACTTTGTTTTCTGACATTGCTTTGACTCATATCAATACATCCATAACTGCACCTGATGGTCCTCTTTATATCACTGAATATATTAATGAGAAACCCATAAGGGGAATACTCATTGATCCCGCATGTTCAGAGAATGTGATTCATTGAATAATTCCTATGTGTGCATGAAATTTACAAAGACAATTATGAACAATTGAAAGCATGGATAAAAACTTATGATGGTTATGTTTTCCCTACAATAGGTTTGATAACTCTCCCACTCAAAGTTGGACCAAAACAATTGGATGTTTCATTCACCATCATTTCAACATCGGACCAATTTTGTTTGAAGCTAGGCTATCCATGGCTATGTTCAATAAATACCATCTCATCGATTATCCACAAGTGTATAAATTTCCACTTTGAAAATGAAATACATACACTTTAACATAGTGGACTTAAATATTTGGCCTCCCAAGGAAATATTTCATTGGATTATTTTTGGCCTATACCTTTTGAACCTACAAAATCTCATGAAGATCACTTTCTCATATCATATCAAAATTTAAAGCAAAAAATATAGCGAAGTTGTCCCTTAGCAATATCCCACCCAAGGTTCCTCAGCCCACTGAGACTTGCTTGCATATCTCTCTTACCCCAAAGGTAATGGAGGAATCTAAGTCTAAAACAAGTATCCTCCCTAGATCATCCAAAAATTACACTGTGGTTCCACCCTTATCGTCTTACAAGAAACCTAGGGATAATCGTATAATCAACTTTATTCCTTCAAAGTAAAAACAAATATATGTGCCTAAAAAATTCCAACTCGTGATGGTCCCTTCAATTCCTCCAAAGGAAGAAAAGAGACCTATGTTGGGAAATACATCGGATAATCCATCAAAAGCTTAAACTTGTACAAGATGAAATAGAAATGCAAAAGAGAGTAAGCATAGATGACGTACCTTGGCTCGCCAACTTATTGAAAAGAAACAAAATTCACCTAATGACCAAACAAACATCCAAATCAATTCCAATGACTTACCTCCCACCCGTCCATCTTCATCATCACTTGATTCCACTTTGCTACCCTTGCCAAATCATGCAATTGAAAGTTACATGTCTCAACCTAAACAAAGAATAAAAAGTGAACATATGGATGATATCATTTTTAGGCTACCTATTATGATAAACTTGGATAATTAAGATGAAAAAACTAAGATCGAAGAACATGTGCAAAATGAATTCTCTTTTATTTTCCAAATCTATGGACTTAGATGAGGGAAACCATGATGATCCTCCTCATGAGAGTGATCCACTATGTCTTGAACCTCGTGATACTCCTTGTACAGTACATGTTGTAGTCCCTTTGGCGTATTGTTTCCCTTCTATAAATGATGAGAAAGAGTGGCATCCAAACAATTTGTTTTAGATCGCCTCACATGTGTGGTACCTTTATGTATTGTACTTTTGTGTGTTTGCTTGCATGTGATGTGATCTCCCATGTTTTTTTGCTTGATGTGTCTTTATGTTGTTAGTTTTCTTTGGATGACCCTTATTCTAATTGGTACAAGGATACAAAGAAAACAAATCTATCATAAACATCCATCCATTTGTATCTCCATTCTTCTTTAAGTCATAAACATTTGTTGTTGTCTTGTGTCTTCTTTTTGGGGATGATTCAAGATGTTTAGGCATTTAGGTCTTTTCCATGTTGACCCAAAAGGTTTATTTTGTAATCTCTATGTGTATTTCTTCCATTGTGTTTATAGTTCCATAAGTATCTAGTGGAATGATGTCAATTTCAAGCATAAGATCATATTTTATCAAAGGTCTATACTGACCTTGAATTCGTGGATCCCTTATGTGGTATCTTTTGTTATGTGGCTTTGTCTTGGGGGCAACACCTAGTTTTGAGTCAGCTTTATTGGGAAAAAACCATTGGCATAAGGTTTTCCAATAAGCTCTCATGACCTTGTCATATTCCATTTTTCATTTGATTCCTACCTTAAAGCGATTTCTCACAGTTGGGGTTTAACAATTACTTTAAGGTGGGGGCATGCATTCCATTATGTGATTCACTTTTTTCACACATGTTGGACTTGGTGATGCATTGGATTGGAATTTTTATCATTTTGTGTAGCATCTTATCAAAGTTACCAAGACTATAACTCTTGGTTTGGTTGACATGAGATCATAGCTAGTGAAAATTGCTCCTCACTAGCCCTTGTGTGTTTTTCATTTGCTACTTTTAGAAAGGTCACCTAGTGAATAGCGAACTTCACTAGCCTATGGTGCTTTTGTTCATGATTCACATAGAAAATATTGGAATTTGTTAGCTTGTGAATCATGAACATCTTGGGTATGGATCCTAGTATGATTTGTGTAGAGCTTATTAGTCTATAACTTCCATACCCATTTTGCATTGTTTTTGCATCATGTTTTGTGTTTTGTTATGTTATGTGCAGTGTCTTCATCATGCATGCTTTATGTTGTCATGTTGTGTTTCACTTCACATGTGTGTTACTTTGTCTGTATGTTGTCTTGCCATAAGATCTTGAATCCTAGGGGCTAGGGCATCCCCTAGCTTCAATATCATCTTATCTCTTCAATATTTGGATAATTAAAACCATCTTGACATTTTCTTACTTTAGTGTGAGTCTGAGTGTAAGTTCATACTCTCACTTTTAGTAGGGGCTAAATGTAGCATCGAAAATTATCACCCTTGATAATTTCACGTTAGGTTTAGCTCCCCCTATGTGCTTGGACCTAATTATGCATTATTTACCCATTTTTTAAACATCTTTCAAAAATCAAACATGGGAAATAAAATTATGCATTTAGTATTTTTCCCCTGACACTTTTGATCCCTCAAAAGCAAGAATCTAGTCTACGGTGCACTACACCCTAGAAAAACATTTTTGGCTCCAAATTGAATATGTCGGTGTCAATAATTTATTATTTGAATTTCCAATTTCAATTGTTGGCTCTTGACATTTGATTTTCAGGAAATTAGAATAATTACATATAAATACAAAGTATTTTCACCATTTTAATCATAAAAGCATAATTAATAAGTCTATTAAGTAAATTGAGCATCCTAAGAGAATTCAAGAGAAATCAAGTAGAATTATCAAGGTTATTATAGCATTTCATCATTCAAACATGATGTCATATGTTATGTGAGTTTGTGTTCATGTTTACATGCATTTTGTTTATTGTGTACTAACATTTGTTGGTTATCAAATAAATTCAAGTCAAGCACTAATTGATCCTTGAAGGTGATGAGAGTGACTTCAGTCCATCAAGAAGATCAGATATGAGTGGTGAGTTGCAATAAGGTTGTCAATTCATTACCTGTTCATTAATTAGCCTCTATCCAACCAAGGGTATGCTCTCTTTTATCATAATTTTTCATTGTGGAGGTAGAAATACCAACATGGGGTTTGACTTAGGCAAACACCTATATGGCATAACCCTTCCTTTCCTTTTGGATGTGTAGGATATAAATTTGAAGTGAGTTGAAAGAAGATTGAAGGCTATTTGTTCATTCATGCATCAAAACCCTACAAGTTGACAAGTCACAAAATCTATATTTTCTCACTAGAATAAACAAAGTTTTGACAACAAAACTTGGAAGACATAAGCTATAGACTAGTGACATCAGGCCTATAATTTTAGATCTAATAAAAAAGGAGAAAAATGTAGGGTACAATATGCACTAAACCTACAAAATCAAGCTCAAATTTATATCTCAAGTGCATGTGTGCCTACCCTTTACATTTCTAGAATTCAATTTTATCTGTTTGCATTCAATTTATCATAAATCATAATAAACTATTGTATTTTCATAGTTTACATAATTATCCCATTACCTAATTCAAAATTAGTCAATTAACAACCATAAATCAACAATCCATCACCCACATCACATCACATCAAACTAAACAAGGATTAGAACCTTGATCCACCATTCCGACTCTTCCAAATAGGATTTGTAGTTAAGTGGATTTGAGATAATTTCTAATCTTTCCTTACAAAAATTTGCAAGAGTGTGGTCTATACCCTAGATCCCTTTTCCCAATCAAACAATTGTAAATGGATCTATTAGACCAAATATGCAGTGGATGGAACTATGGATAAGTTAAAAGTATGGATGGTAGCCAAAGGTTTCTTGTGGGTTATTAGTGTTGTTTACATAGAAACCTTTTCCCCAATTGCTAAGATGAGCTCCATTCGATTGACTCTTGCCATTATTGTAGCTGATGGATGGGTTGTACTTTAGATGGATGTGAAGAGTAAATTTCTTCATAGAGATATTCAAGAGGAGATTTACATGGAGCAACCACAAGGATTTGTTCGGGATTCTTCATTATATTTTAGGTTGGGGAATCCTATCTATTGTCTCAAGAAGGACCCTCGAGCTTGGTATGCCAAAATAAACTCCTTTCTTCTCTCAGTAGGATTCTCTAGGTGACACTTGGATTGGAATTTCTACATTTTGCACCAAGATGAATCTCATTCGCTGCTTATTCTATATGTTGATGATTTGATAATTATTGGGAGTTCATCATCCATCATTGCTAGAGTCAAATCTTCTTTGCATGCCAAATTTGCTATGGATGACTTGGGCCCTTCGCACTACCTTCTCAGGATTGAGATCACACATTCTTCTTCTGGAATCACTCTTTCTTAGCCCAGGTATGCTCTTGATCTACTAGATTGGTAACACTTGGTTTATTATAAGCCTGTACCAACTCCCTTGTTTATCTAAAGTCAAGCCTGAGGCTAAATGTTCTACTCCACTATTCAATGTTGCTTTGTATTGTCAACTTGTTGAAATCCTCATCTATTTGAATCACACTCACTCTAACATTTATTTTGCGGTTGGCATGGTTTTATGTTTATGTAAGAACCACATGAGCTTCATTGGAAAGCTACCAAATACATATTACATTATATAAAGGTTACTCATCGATATGGGATCTACTATGTAGCAAGTACCAAACTAGACTTGATCAGAATAATTGATTATGATTGGATTGGCAATATTGATGATCCTAAGTCCACATCTAGCTACAACTTTCATCTTGGTTTAAGTCCCATTTTTTGGTAGAGTAAGAAGTAACATGTCATTGCTCTTTCTTCAACTAAGATTGAGTATTGAGGAGCTATTGATACTGCCATTGAGGCTATTTAGCTTTAGAATATTCTGATTCAGTTTGGTTTCACCATTCCACAACCAACTTTCCTCCTTTGTGACAATCAGATTTCCATGTAGATCTAAAAGAACCCAGTATAACTAGAGTTCCAACTATCATCCTATGTCTCACCCTTGCCTATATAACCAAGGGTCCGAAACACATCTAGATTCATATTTGGCTTCAAAACATTTTGATTGAGTTTGGCTTCACCATTCCACAACCAACTATCTTGATTTGTGACAATAAGATTGCCATCCAAATCTAGAAGAACTCATTTATTCAAATTGTCAATTGTCATAAGATGTCTCACCTTGGCCATACACAAATTTCCAATTATATAGTGGACACACTATCTTGGGACACAACACATATAAACATTATAGGGTCCAATTATGTGTTTGATGTTACCTTAGGCTATGGTAGATCCCTTGAGGGAAGGGAGTTTTATGTGGGAATTTATACAAAAGGTACACTCAATAGAGTGGGTCAGTCAACGAAGAATGTTAGGGCTTTCCCTTAAAAGACGAAACATATGATAGTAAGACATCTTTTTTTATTAAAAAAATACTTAAATAAAACTTAAGGAACCATATACATTTAAAATTTCCATGGATAATTTAACAAATCAAAGGTATATTTAAGAATTCAGGCATCGGTTGTGAATTAACCTTCCAATGCATTTTTTAAATTGTCTAGCTCTATGATTTTTTTATAAATAAAGGAAATTAGTGTTTTTGTATATATTGCATACACATAGGCTTTAAGCCTATTTAAGTGTCTCATTGACCCTTTCTCACATGAGGTGTCAAGGTAGATAGGTGTCTTTAGAGGTGTCGACTCACTTTCGACACCTCTTCTAGTAGGCAACTCGCCGCCACTCCATGAATGAAGAGTCCTATCCTCATTTCATGGAGGTCGGTTGCCTCCTTTTATTCCTATTTATGTACACCTTGTTGATCTAATCTATGGAGGTCGGTTGCAATCTTATGTTCATTGTGCTTGTTATCTATTATTGATTATTGTAGGTTCTCTCATGGTATCAGAGCTGGACGAGGATAATTACAAGTTGTGAGGTAAACTGATTCAATTGCATTTTTTTGTTCAATTCGTCTTTGTGTGTAACAATCCACAAGAAAGGTGATTCAACCCAGCCCCTGACCGACGTTTTTAAATCTCTCTGTGTCAAGAGAATCACGATATCTCTGTAACCCCTCATAACTGTGACCCCTTCCATTCTTGGGCAGTTTTGAGCTTTCATCCAGAGGCACGATTCAAGGGCAGTTCCTTTCTGAGGAGGGCAATTTCTTCATTGCAGGCTACAATTTGACATTGGAGGCGTGAGTTTTTCCTATTCTTGGCGCGATTTTTTATTGCAGGCTGTGAACTGTATTGGAGGGTGCAATTTCTATTGCAGGAGGTCGTGTTTTCTATTCCAGGCCGCGATAGGAAGGTATGTGTTGATTGCGTGGGAATCACTTGAAAGGGAATCACGTGGCAAAGTAAACAGAAGTTAATTCTACTTCGTTCAGTGCGAGGGAAGGTGGAAGGGGCCGGTAGTGGCCACCATTAAGAGCCCAACGACGACTGGACTGCCCGCCATTAATAGCCGAGGCACGACTGGACCATTTGACGTGATGCACAACACTGTTCGACATGTGTGAAGGTTTGACAAACATCAAATTCAATCTAAGATAGGGGCGCACTATGCATCCTCCATTTTGCCCAAATTGCCGAGGTCAGCAAACATACCAGGGCTTATGTCAGCGGGGAGGGGGGCAAGCCATCTCAATTTTAAGCCCCTAGTCACATGGAAAATAACTTAAGTCATGCATCCATAGTCTTTGAGACTAAATCATTGAGGCTCCGAGACTACTTAATAAGTGTAAAACATATATGAGTACTAAGGATGCTGAGATGCTCCTAATTGAAGGGTCGCTATGATTGGGATAGGAGAAAGGAAAACCTTATGAATTATATAAATGAGGTCATGTAGGTATACATGGTCATTGATTGTAAGATTTTAGAAGATTGGAGATACATAGGCAAAAGGGGAATATTAGAATAAGGTAGAAAATGGGAAAGGAAAACCTTATGAATTATATAAATATGAGGTCATATAGGTATACATGGTCATAGATTGTAAGATTTTAGAAGTTTGGAGATATATAGGCAGAAAAGGGGAATATTAGAATAAGGTCTCAAAGGGAAGGATGAAAAGGGAATGGATATAAAATATATGTATATAAAGGAAAAAAGGATTAAAGGTTGTGCGGATCATAAGATGTAAATAAATATTTTTCTCCAAGAGTGGGTTAGCATGTGGAATAAAGGAATTCAATCGGTTTCTTATAAGAAAATATTAATGTATGGGATGAGAGAACATAGGATAATGAGTGAATAGGACAAGTTCAAGAATATGTAGGAAAATGGTATCAAAGACCACTTTTGTTAAAGTATTATTTAAAGTGGACCATGCTCATGAGATTATCTTCATCAGGAACAAGAACCATAATCAACTCCTAGTAAAACATTGGATTTAGAGGAGGGAAGATCATTGCAAGGAGGAGAGAGAATATGATAAAATAATGGATTAGGAAATATAGGAAGAGTAAATAATTTGGGGTTGAATTTATACTCATCGAGGGATTTAAAGAAGAATGAGGGGTACAATATTGTTGAGAAGTGGATCAAAAGGAGAAGATTGTTGTGGAGCATTAGGAGAATATTATTGTTAGAAGGGAAGTATGATCTTGTTGGTTCATAGAAGGGAAAATAGGAGGAAAATGAAGTTGTGGGTTATGTAGCACATGTGATTTGGTTATTTGGAAATATTCATAAAGGATCTCATTAGTAGGAATTAAATGTGATTTAACACGTAGTGTAGAAAATTTAATGACTAAAGGCAGGTACAAGGGACAACACTCATCTCATGGATTTGAGGTCATCCTAAGAGAATGTTAATAAATAAGTTATCTAAGCATGACTAGAAATAATGTGTTGTGTAATTTGATTTCCAAAATCATAATAGACAAAAATGGGAAGAGAGGTAGTTCTATAATGGTTTTTATTACAATTATTAAATCCTATAATTTATAAATTAAATCTATGTAAATTAGAAGTGTCAAAAATTATTGCTATAAGAAGTTTAGGATGCATATGTTTAACCATACTGGATTATTGAATAAATCATGCTTAATTTTGATTTTATGATATCCTATGACAATATAGAGAGGTTGATTTTCTTGGATTACAAAAGTAAAATGAAATTTGTAGGAAGAGAATGTAATATTTTTATCGAAGCAACATCTACAAGTGATGCATTAGGAGAATGTGCACCAAGGTGGGGGAGCAAAAAGTGACCACTCCACTTTTTAGTCCCGTAAAAGATAAAACACGAGCGTGTTATAATGAAAGACACTTGTATTATGGGATTGCACTCACATAATGTGAGTGCATTATAACATGCTCATGTTATTATTTTCTTTCTCTTTCTCTTCTGGTGAAAGTATATACATGAAATAAACATTTAAATATAAGTGGAATTTATATATGGACATTTAATTTCTCATACTTAAGATATTTCAAGTATATAGTTTCAAGATGTTGAGAATGGTTTTGGATTTCTAGGAGTTATACTACAAATTGTAAGTTTTGGAAGATCTTATAATTTTTCAGACTTAGTCAAATTTTAGCAATCAAGGGGTCAAATTTCGGTAATCAACAAACTCTATCAGATCTTTCACTCTCTATCTCACTCTTTGTATATCCCTTATGCTTTAGACCTCTCTCACACTATCGAGCTATCCCTTTATCTACCCCTCTCTCTCTATCTAACTCTCTCTCCCCTTTGAGCTCAAGAACTCTCTCTATCTCTGTCTCTGTCTCTCTGCAACCGTCTCTACTCTCTTTATCTCTCTCCCTCTCTAATTCTTTCTATCTCACTTCTCTCTCCGTCTTTGGCATCCCTCCTTCCCTCTCTACTTTTTATCTCCAACCTGTCTCTCTCCTTCCCCCTTTGCTTCTCTCTATCTCACCTCTCTCTCCCTCCCTCCTCCCCTCTCTACTTCTCTATCTTCCCCCTGCCCCACCCCTCTCTCTTTCTCTCTCCCCTTCCCTACCTCTCCTCTCAGGACTTACAAAGTGTCAAATAGATTTAAATTAGAGGGAGACAATAATGGAAGGTGTATATTTAGTGAATTCACCTAGAAGAATATTAAGAATTCTAGAGGGAGTTAGTTGATAGCAAGGTTATTAGTAGTTTTTAGCATTTATTGCTTCAAATTTTAGGAGTGGCTTTTTGGAGTTAGTGGCTTCGAAAAAATTACTTTTTTGTTTATTTTAAGTAGTAAAATTTCATTTTTTTAATCATATAATTTAAAAAACTAAAATTTATTAAAATGAGGAATAAATCACATAAAAGAGGAGGACAATAAATATGTGCAATGATAGGACACATTCCTCATTAAATAGTAGCTCCATAATTTTAACCCTCTATTTATCCATAACTTAATTCCAATCTCTCAACTCCATCATTATACAATGAAGATTCCGAAGTATACTTCATAATAAATTAAAAAATTATATAAATCCACTTATACTACTAAAAATATAATTTAAAACTTAATTGATTAATAATACAAAAGCACTTGTAAACATTCAAAAAAATATGTATATCATAGAGTTTGAGAGTCTTGGCTAACATGAAAAATATCATCATGATTAGAGAGGTTGTGAACTTTAAAGGTTGAGCTACTTATTAATCTCTTTCTACCCTTACTTTAACTTTGAACAACTAGAAATTTTTATATCTTAAACAAGATATATCTACCAATTTTTTTTGTTAAGAAGTTTTTATTATTCAAGAAATCAATTTTCACTTCTAACAATTTATTTATCTTATAAATTAATAATTAAGTGAACGAAATAAAAAAAAATTACTCACTTTATATTATTTAAAATCGTCAACTTGTAACCTGTAAATTAAAGATTATTATTTTATTTACTACTATATTTAATGCGCTTAATTATTTATTAATTTAAATCAAAGTATCATGCACTGATTTCTAAGATTTTCCTTTGAACTTTATGTTCTGGTTTTCTAGGTGCTTATCTACTTCTAATCTAAGTACAATGACATGATTTAAGATAGTTATTGCAAAATTAATTAATAGTTAAATTTATGTGTTTCATGGGACATGTCTTCATTCTCAATGATACTTTGCTATGGCAGGATGGCGAGGGACATCACCTATCATAAAAAATCTTCAAAATCTTCCAGACATTTTCAAAACATGTTTTAGAAATAGGACATTTAAGGCATCCCTTCACTGTCCTCCAAACATCCCACTAGCAAAGGAATTTTTTATAATGTTTAATAACAGTAGTATAACATCACAGACAGCAACAATAAATATATCATCACAGTAGTATAATATAAATAAAATTAATCATGATAATACTAAACATATCATGATTTAGATTCATAGCTAAATGATATAAGTTATATGATAGTTAACACAATCATTAGTAATTTGGATTTCTAATTTTATTGCTAAAAATGTTTTGAATTTTAAATTTTTCATATGGTATTAGAATTGGTTATTATAGTCAGTTGTAAAAGAGATTAAAGGTGCATTGACCATTTTCTGGTATAATGTAGTATTGTGTGAGAAGTGTAGACAATTGTTTTTTTGGGAACATGGTTGACATGCGGTCTTCTGCAGACACCATCCAACATCATTTTAACAGTGTTGTGTTATTATGCAGTGTTTTTTTAATATTAAATAAAACTTTTAAATATATCATGAAGCATTATAACAACAATATAACATCATTATAACAACAATAAATATATCATCACAACAATATAACAACAATTAAAGTAATTATGACAGCACTAAATATCAGTTATTTCAAGTTTCTGGGACAGGGACAGGGACAGCAGGGGACAGCGGGGGACGGCTATATAAAATATAGAAAATTTTAAAATATATAGGAAAACTTTACATATTCATATGAAAACATGGATAAAACATGCATATATACATTATAGAAACTTAGCATATAACATTTGTGTTAAGAATTCATTGTCAATACTCAATATGCATTCAAAATTCAGAATTCATCTTGAATATGCATGTGATATTAAACATAGTACACTGCTGCGGTCCCCTGGCCATCCCCTGTTCCGGGATGGAGACGAGGGGATATAGTCCTGGGGACGCATCCCCAGATAACACAGCTAAATATATCATGATTCAGATTCATAGCTTATGATATAAAGATTTATGACACTTAACACTACACTTAATAATTTGGATTTCTGATTTCATTTTTAAAAAAATCTCAAACTTCAAAATTCTTAATATGGTATTAGAGTTTGTTCTTATTGTCGGTTGCCCAAGAGATTAAAGGTGCATTAGGCATGGTCTGGTACAATGTGGTACTGTCTGAAAAATGTAGACAAATAATTTTTTTTTTAACTTGGTTGGCATGCAGTTTTCTATAAACATCATCAAACATCATTTTAACAGTGTCATGTTATATTGCTGTTGTTATACGGTTGTCTACTAATTTATAAAAATTTGAATATCTCTTTTTCTCTTTTGATATATTTTTTAAAATTTCATATATATAACTGTCGTCCTACCATCCACCAAAAATACCTCAATTGCAATTTGTAACTTAGACTGCGGTCTTGCCATCCCTGTCCCAGAAATGCTGTGGAAAATAACTAAATTGCAATCGTGTAACCAAGCTTGTAGGCAATAACCCTATATAGAGAATGAGGGGTAAATTCCATTTTCAATGTTAATATACACATTAAACACACAAGTAATATCTTAACTTTGACAATTAAAAGGGCAGGTAATATCAAAGATTTTTTATTTTTTCTAAATCTGACAAAATATTTGTGTTTTAACACATTTTTCTTGATAGTGATTTATTTCATCAAATATGGATATCAGCAGCTGAAACTTAACAATGGAATTTTGAAAGAGGTTCTTTGTAACTCAAATCGTTGCCTTTTATCTCAGAAGAAAAATATTATTTGGTGTATTGTAAGCAGGAAAAAAAAATTGAGGAAGAGAATGCCAGACTTCGCCTGGAGGTAGCTAAGAGTTTTCAAATTAGCATTTATATTTCTTTGCACCGGATTTCCTCTGGTTTATAAAAACAAAGGTGTGTGTGTAGGTTGAGCATTTGAAACAGCACTCCAATTTGGAGAATAACAGTGCATTGGAATTCTCGTTGATTGAGCCTTCGGAAACTCGTGATCATTCTCAGTCATCTGAAAGCATACATAATTCTGGCACTCAACACAATGAGGTTTCAAACACTTCCCTGCAATTGGGGTAGGCTGCTCAGACATTTTATTCTGCTTGATTGGATTTATTGGGCATTATTGATTGATTGGTAAGATAATTATAAATAACTGTTTTGCTGTTTCAGGTTGTCCATTTGATACTTGTTTTGTATGCAGTCACCAAACAAATTTGGTAGTATTTAAAAGTTTAAACTTATTATCTTTCCATGATATACAGCATTTATTCATTATCGACGCTTCTGAATCAATTATAACCCTGGCTGATTAATAATTGATTAGAGTGTATTTTAAGGACCTTATGACCTGGATTGTGATAAGAATCGTTTTATAGAATATTATATACTTGTTTTTGACAAAGAATGGTAACACAATATGCCACTGATCTTGAAATTAGACTATAATTATGGATTAAAGATTTGACCTCGACTTTAAACCTGCAATGTTAATTCTGATTTTATCATGTGATAGATGAAATGTATTTCGTTGGCAAAGGTTATCATATTTCTAATTTTATACTCAACATCTGAAGAGCTGAATCATTATAACAGTGTGATGTCATTAAAAAATTGTCTGAGTGTATAGATGATTGTTTATATGTAATTTTTTTCACCATTATTAAATAAAAATAGACACAACTATTAAATAAAATAAAAGATAAGGATAAAAAGGAAAAATATTAAATGTGTGAATTAATCAGTCCAGGATCTAGAATTGTTTTTTAATTCCTAAAGACCTCTATAAATAGAGGCATATAATCTGTTTTGCAAGCAAGAAGAAATATAAATTTTTTTCCCGTGCAGCAACACATTGAGTCGTTTGTTTTTGGTATATCTCATCTTTGTCCACCTACAAGTATCAGAGCTAGGTCGTGAAAATTGAGGTAGATTTGCTGAGAAGCATAAGACTGTTGTTGTCTTATGAGCTACTTGAAAGGAAACAAAGTGTCAAGTTAGAAGCCGCCATTAAGAAGAGATTGCTGGCTGTAATCACCAACGGATATCAAAAACCGCACTGGAGAAGAATCCATCGTAGCTAAAGAAGCTGCCATTATCTCATTGTCCAGAAGGTAGATCACGACATATTGGAGGAGGCCGCACATAGAAGAAGCCGCCACTCCTGAAATTCAAAGTTTAAGACAACTCAAGATTTGTTGATCACAGCCAAGCAAGAATTGTAGTTTGTAAAGGTGAAGCCACAAATCGTGGAAGAGTGAAGGCACATGAAGCTGTGGGAACAAATTTATTGAATTTCTAAATCGCAATAGTTGATCAGTTCGATGTCATGGCATCATGGAGTAACTATTTGCAGCCTCCAATTTGTCTAGATTTCAAATGTAAAACAAAACACAGAGCTGCTGCTCTGATTTTCAGTTCAATTGGAAATACCCAAATCTTTAAAAATGTGGAATAACAAACAAGAGGAGACAAGCAATATTTTTTTACTATTAACTAAATGGAAATAAACAATACAAAAAACAAACTAAAAATTGCAAACAAGCTGAAAACTTCCTATTACAACTTTCTAGGAGCGAATAGAACTGCTCAACCAAATCTTTAACAATCAGGAGTTACTCAGAGCTCTTTATTCCTATTCAACTGGAACTATCTGTTGTTCCTGGCAAACTCAGAGCGATCAGAAGCAATCAGCTGCTCACTGCAAACACTTTGCAACGACTCTAAACAATCCGGAGCTATCAGAAACTCCTTGTACAAAATGTTTTATGTTGTTGTTGCAACTTCACTTATTTCTGCTAAACTTTTTTGCTGCTGCAAAAAAACTGACTTCTTTTGACTTCAACAGAAAAAAAAACTCATTTGGCAAGATGTCTTCATTCCTTTTGTCTCAAGAAAATATTCTCTCTCAAAATTCGAAATTACCTACCACAATAAATGCTAAATTCAAAATCAGCTACCTCATTTAATTTTGGAGTTGTGAGGAGTTGCAGGGAGGATCCCCAAAACATAAAAGCTCCTGACAGGTAGGTGAGGGTTGTAGAGGGCTTGACGGAAGAGCAGAGGCTCAGGAGAACAATAAATTTCAACACACCCCTTTTGTCCTGAGCCGACAAAACAACAAGATCAATCTTGATCTAAATCAACAACACTCAATCTGCTCCTTAGGCGCACAAAACTGTCAATGCTCAAAGGCTTGGTGAATATGTCTGCTAGCTGCTGCTCAAACCTGCAAAACTTCATTTTAATTTCACCATTTTCAACCAATTCACGAATTAAATGATACCTGATTTCAATGTGCTTGCTTCTTCCAAGAAACACATGATTTTTCATCAAGGCTATCGATGAAACATTGTCACAAAAAATTATTGTTGCATCCTCTTGTTCTTCTCTCAAATTTGTCAAGATTCTTCTCAGCCAAATAGTCTGACATGTTGCTGCATTTGCTGCAATATACTCAGCCTCTATTATTGATAGGGAAACAATAGATTGCTTATTGGAAGCCCATGAGATAGCACCCGAACTCAAATGAAACGCATAGTCTGAAGTACTCTTCCTATCATCCAAACTTCCTGCCCAATCACTGTCAATATATCCAACCAACCCAAACTCTTTTGTTGTTTTGTACAACACGCCATATCCTTTGGTGCCATTCACATACCTCAAGATCCTCTTACCCGCTTGCCAATGGGTGTCTCTTAGAGTCTCCATAAACTTGGAAATAAGACTCACTCCATGCATTATATCCGACCTAGTTGTTGTCAAATACATCAAGCTTCCAACCAAACTTTTATACATGGTCAGATCCACATTGCTCCTGCAATCTTCCTTACTCAACTTAAGACCTACGGTTGTTGGTGTTGGAGCAGGCTTGTTCTCAAGCATTCTAAATCTTTTCAAGATCTCATTTGCATATTTTTCTTGAGAGATAAATATACCATCATGCATTTTTTTTACTTCTATGCCTAGAAAATACTTTAAGAGACCTAAATCTGTCATTTCAAATTATCTTTTCATGGCCTTTTTAAAATCAGCAATGAGGAAATCATCATCCCCAGTAAAAAAAAAATCATCTACATACAAGACAATAATCAAAATATTACCATTTGTTGTCTTGATGTATAGAGTGGGCTCACCATCGCTTTTGCTAAACCCATTGCTCATCAAATATGAGTCAATCATGTTGTACCATGCTTGTGGAGCTTGCTTCAGCCCATAAAGAGCTTTCTTCAGCCTATACACCTTGTGTTCTTCACCTCAAACTTCATATCCAAATGACTGTTCTACATAAAATTCCTCTTTCAATACTCCATTAAGGAAGGCGGACTTCACGTCCATTTGAAATACCTTTCATTTGTGTTGGGCAACAATGCTATGACTGCCCGCACAGTCTCCATCCTAGCAACAAGGGCAAATGTCTCATCATAGTCTTTTCCAAACTGTTGTTTGTACCCCTTGACAACTAATCTTGCCTTGTGTCGATCTATCATTCCTTCGGCATTGCTCTTGGTCTTATAGACCCATTTACTCCAATAGCTTGCTTGTTTGGAGGCAAGTCAATTAGCTCCCATGTATTGTTTCTTTCTAATGCATCTATTTTCTCATCCATGGCTTCACAACATTTATCTTTCTTCACGACTTCTTCAAAATAAATTGAATCATTATGAAAAAATAGTGCAAAATTTACACTCATCAAATTCCTCATCATACCTTTCATTTTGGTAAATCTCCCTTAGACTCTTGGTCTTTCTTGGCATTAGGGAGGCAAGAGTGGGGTCTGAATTTTCAGTACTGTTGTTGTTCTGCTAAACAGGCAAGTTGAGGAGTTGTCAGGAGGTGTCGGGAGCTATCAAGAGCTCATCTGAAGCTCTCAGGAGCTTGTCAGGAGCTGTCAGGAACCAATGCTCTGGTTGTCTATGGTTGCTTCCCATTATGTTTGTTTTGATGAGGAGTTGTTAAGAGCCGTCAGGAGCCATCAGTTTTTTCTGTTGCAGGATCTTGTTGATCTTCATTTTCATCTTCTTCATCACTCTACATTGTTGGGAGTTGTCGGGAGCTGTCAGGATCTTTCATGTCATCTCATGACTGATCTTCTAAAAACTCCACATCTCTACTAATGATATTTTTCTTGGTGACCGAGTTATATAACATATAGGCTTTTGACTCTTCACTGTAGCTCGTGAAAATGCACTTTTCACCCTTGTCATCCATTTTTTGCCTTTTTTCTTTAGGCACGTGAGCATATGCTACATAACCGAACACCCTCAAGTGTTCAACCGTCCATTTTCGTTTTGTCCATGCCTCTTGAGGTATTTTGTCACGGACTGTCTTTGTTGAACTTTTATTTATAAAATGTACAGCTGTTGCTACAACCTCTCCCAATATTCAGTTGGGAGTCCTTTTGTTTTCATCATGCTTCTTGCCATCTCCACGATGGTCCTATTCTTCCTTTCAACCACTCCATTTTGCAGCGGAGTATAACTAGTTGTCAGCTCCTTCTTGATGCCATTTTGCCTACAAAAATTAACAAAACTATTGGAGGTATACTCTCCTCCTTGATTTGACCTTAGGACTTTAATAAAGTGTCCACTTTCTTTTTCAACTTGGGCCTTAAACAATAAAAACTTATCAAATGCATCAAACTTATGTTGCAAAAAATAGACTCATGTCTTACGATTGAAATCATCAATAAAGGTCATTAAAAATCTGCTATTACCAATAGATGTGATTTGCATAGGGCCTACCAACTCCAATGGTTCTCTTGCCCTTGTAGAGTTGCCTGATTAAAAGGGTTGTCTATGTTGCTTGCCCAAAATGCAAGCCTCACATCTAACATTAGGCTCTACTATCCTTGGCAAACCATAGACCATCTTGCTTTTGAACAAAATAATTAAATCAGCATAGCCTAAATGTCCATACTTGAGATGTCATAGCTTAGAGGGGTCTTCAGTGGTGCTCTTGAGGGCTACTTGTTGTACTGTTGTACATTTTCTATCCATAAGAGGTGTAGCAATGGACTGAGATGAGAAGCACGTCTCAATCTTCAAAGGAAACATCTGGTTCTTTGTCATTGCAACTGCTGCAAACACCTTCGTCCTCTCATTTTTGTCATAAATGACACATTGGCCCTTCTGCATCAACACTTTGTATCCATTTTAGATCAGTTGTCCAACACTCATGAGGTTATACTTTAACCCCGATGCAAACAACACATTTTGAACCTCCTTCTCACCTTTCTTGGCGCGGATTGAATGATAGATCATTTTCCTTTGATTGGAACTATTCCATTGTTCCCCATTCTAATCTCAAAATTTACATTTTTGTCAATGAAAGAAAATAAGGTTTCATTACCACTCATGTAGTTGCTACAACCGCTATCCAAATACCAGACTTCAGGGTTGCCTTTTTCACCAACGTTGCACATGATGAAAGTTGTGGATTGATTGCCTTTAGCCACATTAGAATTAGTTACATTAGCATTCTATTTTTGCTGATTACCGTGCATTTTTCAGCACTCACTAGGATAGTGCCCAAACTTATGAGAATAGTAGCACTCAATGTTGCTCTTGTAATTTCTCCCACTTGAACTGATGTTCTTCATACCTTTTTGAGAATTGTTCTGAGAGTTGCTCGCTCCTTCTTGGTTGCTTATTCATCCCGAGCTTTCTCCTCCAGCATTTCCTTGTCCAGATCTTCCTCTACCTCTGTGGGAGTTGTTTCTACCTCTCCCCTTGCCTCTTGCATTCGATTGAGCTTTGAAAGCTTGCTCTTGGGAAGAAGTAGCAGACCTTTTTAGGCGCTTCTCATGGGTATGGAGAGAACCCATCAACTCATCCATCGTCAATGTAGAGAGGTTTTTTGCCTCTTCAATAGCAATGATGAGTGGATCATACTTCGTGGGTAGACATCTGAGGATCTTTTCAACAATCTTTTGCTCCTCTATCACATATCCATTCATTCTCAACTGGTTTAACAAACCCAAGAACCTTGTTTGAAAGTCTACAACAAACTCACTTTCCTTCATTTCAATAACCTCGAACTCTTTTCAAAGTAACTGGAGCTTCGCGGATCAGACTTTATCAGTCCCTTTGTATCCGGTTTGGAGGATTTCCCAAGCCTCCTTTGCATATTCAGTTGTTGCTATTCTAGGAAAAATAGCCTCTGTCAAGGCTACCTCTATCAAGCTCAATGTCTTCGCATCTTTCTTCCTCTGCTCCTTTAGTTGGGTCTTCTGGTTATTTGTGAGAGCTGCAAATGCAGCAGGGTCAGTGATATCCACAAACCCATTTATGAAAAAATCCCACAAATCATTTTCCACTATAAAGGTCTTCATCTTCTTGACCCAACATCATAGTTTTTTCCATTAAAGGATGGTGGCTGCTGCCAACTCTTTCCTTCATCTCCAGTCATGTCTCTTATAGAAAAAATTTAAATGCCCAGAAAAAACAAATTCCCTAACTCACAAGGAAATGGGGCCTATGGCTTTGATACCATGTCTAGATTTCAAATGCAAAACAAAACACAGAGTTTTTGCTCTGATTTCCATTCAAGCTAGAAATACCCAAATCTTTAAAAATGTAGAATAATAAACAAGAGGAGACAAACAATATTTTTCTTCTATTAATTGACTGGAAATGAACAATACAAAAAACAAACTAAAAACTACAAACAAGCTGAAAACTTCCTATTACAATTTTTTGGGAGCGAACAAAAACTGCTCAACCAAATTTTTAACAATCAAGAGCTACTCAAAGCTCTCTATTCCTATTCGACTGGAACTATATGTTGTTCCTGGAAAACTCAGAGCGATCATGAGCAATCAGCTGCTCACTGCGAACACTTTGTAACAACTTTGAGCAATCTGTAGCTATCAGAAATTCCTTGTAAATAATGTTTATTGTTGCTGCTGCAACTTCACTTCTTTCTGCTAAACTTTTTTGCTGCTGCAACTTCACTTCTTTCTGCTAAACTTTTTTGCTGCTGCAAAAACAAACTTGTTTGGCAAGTTGTCTTCATTCCTTTTGTCTCAAGAAAACATTCCCTCTCAAAATTCGAAATTACTTACCACAGTAAATGCTAAATTCAAAATCAGCTACCTCATTTAATTTTGGAGCTACAAGGAGGATCCCAAAAACAGAAAGGCTCATGACGGGTAGGTGAGGGCTACAGGGGGTGTGACGGATGAGCAGAGGCTTAGGAGAACAATAAATTCCAACACAATTTCATTTTTTACAGGTAAGAATGATGGGCTATATAAAATGAAAACACTATTTCGCTCACAAGATTTATTGGATATTGTAGAAAAAGGGTTTGTAGAACTATGAGATGAAGCACAGATAATAGGAAAGAGGGTGTTGTTGGAATATTTTAATCTTCTATCAGCTATCTCTCATCTACCCTTCAAGTATGATTTCTTGCAGCCTATTTGACTTGGCAAAATTTAATGTGGTAAATATTTTTTAATTTCAAATGAAGCGCTCATTTTTTAGCTTGGTCTTTCAAACAAGACAAACAAATAGAATGCAACTGTTGGTTTTAGAAGTAGTTTTATTTTTTGTATTGGAGAATATCCTACAAAAGGAATGTTCAGCACAGAACAAAGAGACAACAAACAGCAGAAGGGAATGTTTATCAGACACAACAGTTTGACAACAACTTAGGTGTGGGTGCAACACCATTATATTGGACAACAGTCCAAATTGTTTATGTTTTATTTTGTAGTGTAAACAAAAAAGTACTCTGTAATTTTGTAATTTTGAAAGCAACGAGGAATATATAAATCTGCAAATTTATGTGTGTCATCTTATGTTGTCTTTGTGCACTGTTCTTTGTTATTTTCTGGTTCTATACTTCAATCTGTTACAACACAACATATCTGTTTTGTATTGTTGCACTCCTTCCTGCGATCAGATGTAAGGGCATTGCAACTTATGCAATATTATGAAATAAGGTATTGATAAAATAGTCTTTGCTAGAATTAAATGAGTAAATTCATCTAAAAAAGCATGAGAAATATTTGAAATAATATCACAAGGTACAACCAAGGTAAAAGTAGTCAAGTTGTAATCACTTAGAAGGGATTTTCAAAATATTCAAATGAAATATTCAGAGTCTAGACTTTTTTCTCAGCCCAAGTAATGAATGTTGTTAATACGATTAGAGAAAATTGTGATGAGTTAACAGATCAGAAAGTCGTAGAAAGTATTTTTAGAAGTTTGTTTAACAAGTTTGATACTATTGTGGTTGCAATTGAAATAAGAAAGAAAAATAAATTATGTGCAAATAGTAGAATGATCATTGATAAAGAAATTTATTTAATCTTTATTTTTTATTTTTTATTTACTTTAAAGTATAGGTAAATTAATTTATTAAATAAATTTAAATTTAAATTGGGTGTTAATTTACATTTAATATTAATTTATATAATTTAGAAGTTGGGATATTACGAATGTATTTAGAGAGGAGGCTAATTTTGTTAGTATTTTGAAAATCTTATTTATCAATGAATATACTAAGATCAAAGTTAAATTGATTTTATTGGATACAAATAGTAATTATATGAATATTGATAATATTAAATTAATTTAAGTAGAGTGCACATATTATATTATATAGTTTAAAAATAATACTAGCAATCACACCTTGGTGTGCAATGGGTACACCGAAGAGGTGTGGAATGCCAATTAGAGAAAATTTTAGCCTATTCTCTATATACAAATTTAGAAAATTATATTGTTTGTGCAACAAAGGTCTCCAAACACAAGTGAAAGAAAACCTTTGAATCTGAAAGACACTAGAGGTCTAGGAATGGTAGGCCATTTTAAAAATGATATTGTTTGTGCAACAAAGGTCTCCAAACATGAGTGAAAGAAAACCTTCGAACCAAGAAAAAATAGAGGTCTAGGAAGAGGGAGGGGGTAGAGAGGAGAGAGATCGATGGGTAGAGAGAGGGAGATATAAAGAGATGTAGAGGAAGAGGGAGAGGGATATATATATATATATATATATATATATATATGGCGAGATAGAGTGATATAGAGATAAAGATATAAGGAGATATAGAGAGAGGGGGCGAGGGATCAAGAGAGATAGAGAGCTAGAAAAATAAAGAGAAGTAGAGATAGGTAAATAGAGATGGAGAGGGAGATAGAAATAGAGAGAGAGATTGATAAATGGGAAGATTAAATGGAGAGAGAGGTGAAGATAAAGAGATATATAGGGGAATAGGGAGGGAGTAAGAGAGGGAGAGATGGGGAGAGATAAAGGGAGGGAGAGAAAAGGAGAGATATAGGTAGAGGATAAAGAGAGGGAGGTAGAAGAGGGGGGAGAGGAAGATATATGTAGAGAGAGAGAGAGAGAGAGGGAGAGGGAGAGGGAGAGATATAGAAAGATAGAGGGATAGGGAAATAGATAAAGAGAGTGAGATAGATAGATAGGGAGATATAGGTAGAGAAAGATGTGGATAGAAAGAGATAGAGAGGAGTGAGAGGGAGATCGGGAGAGATATAGAGTAGGATATATTGAGGGAGAGATGGAGTGAATAATAAAGAGAGAAGAAAGGGGGGAGGGAAAGGATAGAGAGGTATAGGGAGAGAGATAGGTAGATAGAGGTAGAGAGATACGTATAGAAAGAGCAGTGAGAGGGAAAGAGAGAGAGAGAGAGAGAGAGAGAGAGAGAGAGAGAGAGAGAGGTGTATAGAGTAGGAGATATGGAGTGAATAAGAGAGGGAGGTAGAGATAATGGGATATAAAGAGAGAGGGGGAGAGATAGGAAGATAGAGATAGAGGGGGCAATATTGAGAACGAAATAATGTGATAGAGATAATTAATAGAGAGAGAGGTAGGGAGGGAGAAAGAGGGAGTGTGTTTATATGAGAGATAAATATGCATAAATAGATAGAGAGGGAGGGAGACATGGGAGAGAAATAGAGAGGAGAGAGAAGTAGAGAGATATAAAACGAGGGAGTGATCAAGAGAGAGGGAGAGATAGGGATAGAGATAGATATAACTTGGGAATGATAGGTGGGGTGTGAGAGAGATAAAATATAGAGGGAGAGATGGAAGGAGAGAGAAAGAGGGGGAGGGAGAAATATAGATAAAAAAAGGGAGGAAATGAGAGAGGAGGCTATGGAGAGATAGAATGATAAAGATATAATAAGTGATATATAGAGAGAGGTAGAAAGAGGGATATATAGATGGGGCAAGAGTGAGGAATAAAGGAGGTGATAGAGACAAGTAGTAGAGAGGGGGAGAGATAGAGAGATAGAGAGAGAGGAGGAGGAAATGGGGAGACTGACACAAGAGGAGTGGAGAGAAAACAAAAAAGGACAGAGGTGGAAGCAGAGAGACACAGAAATAGGAGGATAGGGAGAGAGAGAGAGGGGACAGATAGGACACAAAGAGGGAGGATAAAGACAGACATACATGGAAAGACAGGAAGAGAGAGACGAGAGCCAAGGAGGCAGGAGAGAGATAGAGGAGAGGATGGAGGTGGTTAAGATCATTCACATCTTTTGTAGACACATTTCCTAATGAATGTGGCTACCAAGAGGTAGCATTGTATGCTCCAACAAAGGTATCAATGGAGATTGTGATAGCTTCAAATCAATGGAGAGGGAGAAAAATATATAGAGAGGTAGATAGATGTAGAGGGAGAGAAAGATAGAGAGAGATATGGAGATAGAGAGGTATAGATGGAGAGAAAGAGATAGAGAGATATAGAGGAAGAAGGAGAGGGAGAGGGAGAGGGAGAGAGAGAGAGATATATAGATATAGATGGTGAGATAGAGTGATAGAGAGATAGAGATATAGAGATATATAGAGGGAGAGGGAGAGAGACTAGTCTTGGAGTAAATAACTCGCTCAAAAAATAAAAAGAATAAGTATTAGTTCGTAATATAGAATAGTTGGTCACATATTTTGTGGGCATATTATGATACCTCAATAAAAAGCAAATGATAGCATAAGTCTGACAAGTTATAATAATAGTGAAACATAAACTTTAAATTGTCCACATCCCACACTACTTGAAAATATATTTTTTTAATGTCAATATTATAAATAAACTATCATGTAAAACAACAAAATTAAAGTACATCACTATTACAAAAACATTAAATAAATGAAATTTGTAAAGTATTAAACAATTACCATAGACTACCATGTGAATAAATAAAATTAATGTGTGGCATTATAAAACCCTCTCTCGTGACCTCACCAATAGTTTTTTTTTTAATATTCAAAAATTACAAGTATCAATAAATGATCAAGATATTCAATGTAATTAAAAGGAGTACATTTACCTAGATAAAAATACTTATCTTGAACAATTTGAACTAATGACCTGGGCAATGCATGGACAATCGAGTTATATTGTCTTGTATTGTTTAGGGTAAGTAGAAGCTCTCCCTCCCTCCCTCATATCTATTCCTCCACCTTCCACCTCCTCTCTCATTTCATCTCTCGAAAAGTCTAGTTAAGTTGTTGGATATATTTTACATTAATTTAAGTAATATTTATGTAAAACATATATATTATATATATTAATTGTAAAGAAATTTTTTCTTTTTGATCTTTTTGGTTTTCGGCTTTACCTTTTTCAATTTCAAAAGGAGTCCACACTTAATGAGGAAGAGACTGCTCTGAAAGGTGTGCAATGTGCCACATGGTGGCTATGCGGCTTTTGTATGTCACTTTCCTTTCGGGCATGAGCCGAGACATGTGTTAGCCTGGCGAGGATTTTTTTCAAATCCATTCTCATAAATTTGAGATTACTTGCCCACTTGACACATCATCTATGTGTTTGAGTTGTTCTTATTTTTGTAGAATGGTATCTTCAGGCAGAGTTTGTTGGAACACAGTAGGTGTCTCGTCTTCAAAGTGGAACTTTTGAGTCGTCGCCATCAATTTGTATGGTTGATTGACCATATTTTTGCCAGGTTGTGTTAGAATCCAATTGTTCTTGATTACAATATTTGTTAAATATCTAAAATCCATTAATGAAGCAGTTGGGACTTAATGAGAAAAGATTGTTGTGATCTAATTAAGATCTAGGATCGGATTGTGGGCTATCATATGCTGGCACCTGGTAGCTTTTTCTTCGAGAATTTTGGTGGTGGTGTTCTCTTCTTCCAAGTTATAACTAGAGGTTGGTTGCATAAAGAGAAGTTTTTACTTTTGAAGAAAGTGTTATTTCAAAAATTATTTTCGAAGTAGATAGATCTACTAGGGAGTTTTATGTTTTCAGAAAAAGAAAAAAAAGAAAAAAAAAATCTTTATAGAATACTGCTAATCTCTGGCATGTTATATTTTAACTCAAACTATCATTGGATTGGCATCCGACCTTTGTTTATTAGTTCACTTAATATTGAAATTTGATCTATTTAGAAGAAATCTTTGAAACTGTGCATGTTATGGCCTTTGTCAAAATTCTTCTTTATGTTTTCATATATGTTAAAAACATTGTGTTAAGATTATTTTGATGGTTTGGGTAGCTAATTTCCATGCTTTTAAGCTTCTATGTTAAATAATATCTCTCAGGAAATGGATTATGTTTGTTGAACTTTTCCATTTTCTGTAAAAGCTATTGTTTTTCATATTATGCCATAAAGGGAGAAAGGGTTTTTTGTGATCTTCTTGATATTTCTATTAACTTGTAGGTTCTCCTATAACTGATCGGACCTTAATGGGTGCTTCCCATGGGGAGATTTGAAAGACTACACTGTGTTTTTACTAAGCCTTTGTTACTCATTCTCTTCCCAATAATGAAGGGTCTGCGACATTCTATGTCTATCATATCATTTATAGGAAATAAGTTAAGGTTTGAAATGTAAAAAAATTGGCACATCACCAATTTCTCATTTTATTTGCATTTATTTCTACCTTTTCCTCCCAACACAAAGAAGAGTCGACTTTCTATAAAAACCTTGGAGGTTATTCAGTGAGGCGCAAATTGGTCCCCCACTCGCTAAATTTTCCATAAGACTGTCGGAGAGGCGCAAGCTTTGATGATCAACAATTATTTTTTTGGCATGCCTGGTGGGACAAAAAAAAATTGAACGTCTAATTAGAAGTAAAAAATATTTCTTAAAATCAGACCAAGAAAAGAGGCTAGACATTTCATGCCCATAATCTAAACAAGAGCATCCTCAAGAGGCTATTTCTAGTACTCGCAACTACCTGCCTTGTTATCAAGAAGAAGAAGGATTACATGTTCCATATCACCTATAAGGATTAATAGGACAAGAAGCGTTAGCCCATGATCTAGAGATTTATCTACTCCACGAGGAGGCCAAATTTTTAAAATCAGAATACCAATACACCCTATCCATAGGAATCTGTTTTCAATGGCTCATCTAGTTGGCCCTACTCCTAAAAATTTTGTAACTTGGGATAGTGGTAGTCTGCTACAACCACCTATGCCCCCAGACATATGGCCTACCATACCTGCCAATGCCCTCAAAGCCATCCCAAATTTTTTCGGTGAGGATTTCAAAACCCCCTCCGAACATCTCCAAGATATAGCAGAGGTATGCAGAGTGCATAATATAGTAGAAGAAAATATTGCTCTTAGGTTATTGGTTGCATCTTTCAAGGGAAAGCTCAGGATTGGTATATGTCTCTTGTTTCCATTTCTATCTGCTCTTGGGATCAGCTCAAAGAAAGGTTGTTTGAATGTTTCTCTAAGAAGGGAGATCACTCCAAATTGCTGCATCAATTGATCGCCATCAAAAGGGCCCTGCAAGAGGCCATGAGCGACTTCAACACCAGGTTTAACAAAACCTGGCAAAGAATACCTGTGACTTCCAAGCCTCCAGTCGTGATGGCATTCATTTTTTATCTTAAGGATTTCAATTCAAACATAGCGATCATGATAACCTCTATGGGAGGAGATACGCTGCCCGACGCATACGATCTGGCTATGCATACAAAGAATAGTTTGATTGATGCCAGGAAGCTTCCACCATGCTCACCGATGCCCATGTTCACAGAAATATTTGGTGGCCCTCGAGAAGAAATTACTCTGAGAACCTCCACTCCACAAGCAACCACATCAACTACACCACCATCCATGTACGTATACCCCGCTACACAACCAAGCATATTGGACTCCTTTTCACTAGCAACAAACGTCAATGATATGAAGAATCTCATGTGATCCTTTTCCAATGAGATAGTCTCATCCAACAAGAGCAAGAAAAACCTCTGAAGCAAGCCACACAAACCTATCAATGAGGAAGGCCATCTTATTAACAAACCGCATACCAAGGAGCCTCAAAAGGAGGAGGTCAGCAATTGGCATCCTCAAATAAGATAGTCCCCATTACCATGCTGCTTCAAGTTGTCAAGAGCAGTCCAAGCAAAGATTTAGTCCTAGGCTAGAACAACTTGGTGGAGGAGGAGAACACATGGTGCTTCCCATATAATGATAGTCATATGCCTCAAAATTATCTGAGGGGAAATCTACAACAAAAAATAGCGGAGTAGAGGAACCAAGGCATGTTCTCAAGTACAGAGGAATATCAGTCCCCAAAAATGGAGAACGCCTGCTTTAGAGCACAAACACAAGGAATTTATTTAGAACAACAGTTGGATATTGCACCAAACCGAGTGCTTTTCTCATGGATGGAGGAAGAGGACATGGTATTTTAAAATGATGCTCTGACGACTAGTTCCCCACAAGTGCAATTAGACTACAACACGAGGTCTAAAAGAAGGCTCACTAGAGAACATGTGCAACAAGCTTTGCAACATCTGTAAATACGTCAAACACAACTACAAGAAAAGAAAGCTCTACAAGCCCAACCCACTCAATAGTCACAATCTTCGTCGTTGCACAAAAAGGATATGGACAAAGCACCTAGCCCACTCATGATGGATTGGCTCCTCCCAAAGATGAAAGAGATATGATCATTCAAACCTAAGACCTCATCAGTCAAAACACTCAACATGGTCGAACAATTAAAGAAGGCGTCAACCAACGTATCTCTATGGGATGTAATATTCATTCTTTAACAAAAGATGTTTCTCTAGGAAGTATTAAAGAAGGAAGAACAAACACTATGAACAAATGTGATTCCACCACGTGATCAAGTTAAAGACAAAGGGCTCACATCGAAACCCCAACCTTCAAGAGCCACGACTTATATGAATGTTGTGGATAATGTAAAGGAGAAAGAGGTAAGCAAGCCAAATCCCACACCTTTCTTTTTCACACTTATTGTGGGAGATAAGCTTTTGCATAATAACATGATTGATTTGGGAGCTAGTACAATAGTCATGCCTAAACAAGTGGTCGATGCTCTAAAACTTAAGTATGAGCCTCGAGAAAGGAGTCATGCAATTAGATGGGAAGAAAGTTTTGACCGTTGGCTACATCAAGGATCTATCTTTGACCATCTTTTCATGTCTGATCCAAACAGTCATGCAAGAAGTAGTTGTGATAGACATCCCCCAATATTCAGGATGTTCCTTTCAAGGGATTTTATAGAAAAGCTTGGAAGGTATTTAGTGTTTGATTGGTCTCACCTGATTTTGTGAACCAAACATGGGGAAAAGATGAAAATCCTATCTGAATCCTTGCATCTGGAACACATACCGGACAATGTACTCCTATGCTTTGAAGCAGCGCATACCACCTTCTCACAAAGTGAGAGGTATTTTGTAGAGATTTTAGAAGACGAGGAAGACACGAGTGATCGAACTCCCAAAGAAGAGGTTCTCCTTAACTAATTTGTTGACTTTGACCCATACAAAAACTTTCATGCTATCGGGTTGGGCACCTATGTGATCTTCGACAATTATCAAGTCTTCCCAAAATTGGTAAAAGAATAGGAAGAGATTAATGGTATGGGTGACAACAGTCTATGGACATTATATTTTGATGATTCCAAATGCAAGGCCGGTTCTGGAGCAGGCATCCAACTCGTATCCCCAATAGGGTCATAGACTCTCAAAGCTTTTTGCTTCCAGTTCCCATGCTCGAATAATGATGTGAAATACGAAGCCTTGGTCCATGGTTTGTTCCTTGCAGAATGGATGGGCGTAAAAATAATATGAGCATTCAGATATTTAGAGTTGGTCGTGAGCCAAATCCGTGGGTAGGCGCCTGCCAAAAATATAAGAATAAAGTTGTATAGATAGAGAATATGGGATATGATCGAGAGTTTCAAGACTTTTGACATTCAGGTTATACCACGTTCTCAAAATAATGTTGTTGATCGAATGGATTCTATTGGTTCACAATTTGAACCAATTTCCTATTCAACAACGAAGTTGAATGCAATTCAGATTATCGTCTGACCAACAATCCTCGATAATGATCAGAACTGGCAGGTGTTTGAGGATGATGTTAAGATTGCCACATTTTTACAGAAATTGAGAAAATCTCCTAATCATTCACCGTTTGAAGCAGAACCCTTTGAAGGGAAAGTGATCCAGTTAAAAGGTAATAAGCTCCCTCGAGGTCTAATCTCCATCAAAAATATCTTTGACTACGAGGACACGAGAAATAGCAAACAAAGGTTTACTGCCGATGAGAAGGAATATGAAGATCTCAATGTCAGAAATGGTAGAAAATTAAAGGTCGAAAGGGACGTTCTATAGAAGGACAAAGAGAGATTAAAAGGGCCAAGTTCTGGATATGACAGGGTCGTATCTTGGACCTATGACAATCTCAAAAGATACAACCCTGGCATAATTCAACATATTAGTGACTTAGCCGAAGGCTCGAAGCTCGTCTGATAAAAGAAAAAACCAGTCAATCCAAAGTTCAAAGCATTGATGGCACGGGAGCTTATTAAGTTAATCGAATCAAGGATCATATACCCGATTAAACATTCTACCTTGGTGTCCAATCTTGTGTCAGTTTGAAAAAAGAATGGCAACATTCAGCTATATGTTGATTTTAGGGATTTAAACAAAGCCTCCTTGAAAGATCATTACCCTTTTCCATCAATGGAGCAAATTCTACGGATTGTGGTCGGATCAAAATGTTCTTATTGCTCGATGGTTTTTCAAGTTATATCAAGTCTATGGCAAAGAAGGAGGTCAACATAAGACAACGTTCACTACCAAGTGGGGAATGTTTGCATACTAAAAAATGCCCTTCGAACTGTCCAATGTTGGTGTGACCTTTCAGCGAGCAATGGATATCACTTTCAAAGGTTTAATTAATCAAATTATCCTAATATTTGGATGACCGAATGGTCTTTTCAAAATCAATGGATGATCACTTCGATCATCTTGAAAAGGTTTTCTGGAAATGTCAACAGTTTGGGATTTCCTTGAATCCAAAAAAATGTGTTTCCAGAGTACCTCAAGGCAAGCTGCTTGGTTTTGTGGTATTGAAGGAAGGTATAGTGATAGATCCCAAAAGATAAAACCCATAATGGAGCTACCTTTACCATTCAATCATAAGGGGCTGCAGTCTTTTTTGGGGAAGATAAATTTTTTTATCCAATTCATTTCGGACTTTGCAAGTATTTCAAGACCTATCACACAAATGCTAAAGAAGAATCTAATATTCAAATGGACCCCTGAAAATAAGATGGCTTTCGAGCGAATAAAGGCAGCCATCTTCGTGGCCCCGGTGTTAGCTAACCCATATTTCTCCAAGGATTTCTTGCTCTACGTCTACAGCGGCCAACACAACATAGCTTCGGTGCTCACTCAAAAAGACGAAGACAATAGTAGAGAGCATCCCATTGCATTCCACTCCAGAACTCTCAAAGGATATGATGCCAGGTACAACTTTTTTGAGAAACATGTTTTTGCTATTATTAAGAGTTTGAATAAATTTTGACACCTGGTATCAGCCAACATAATCACCATTCTCGTCACTCATCCCAATGTTCGAGAATATATCACTGAGGGTGAAATAACTGAAAAAGGGGCCAATTAGATCACCAAGATCCTCAAATATGATGTGGCTATTAGACCAGCCAAGTTGGTCTGAAGAAGGGGTCTATGTGAATACCTCGTGTAAGAGTTAAGCTCATCAGTTGAGGAAGAGACAAATCAAGCGTACACAAACTAGTTTGAGACCGTTGAGTCATGGGTGACAAATCAAACACGATATATGCAAGAGGGGTAGTACCAAATCAACGTTCCACCTCACAAAAGGCGATACTACCAACTGCAAGGTACCAGGTATGTACTAATTGAGGGTATTTTATTTGAAAGAAATTATGATGGCATCCTCCTCTAATGTTTAGATAAGCCATTAGTGGAAAGAGTTTTAAATGAATTTCATAGAATTCTTGAGGGTGGACATTTCTCTGCCAAAACTATTTCTTTGAAGATAATGCGAGTGGGATATTACTGACCTTCCATATTTTCCGAGGTGCACCATCTAGTATGAAGTTGTACTCAGTGCCAATATTTTGTTGGCAAGCAAAAGAATTTCACCATGCCCCTAAGCCCGATTGTAACTAAAGAACCCTTTGCCCAATGAGGTTTGGATTTCATCAGGATGATAAATCCTATTTCTAGCACTGGCCATAAGTGGATACTTACGGGAATCGACCTTTTTCACAAGATGGATGGAGGGCATTGCTCTAAAAATGCTATAGAAATTGAGATTGTCAATTTTCTTGAGGAACTGGTAGCAAGGTTTGGTTTGCCAAAAACTATCATATCTGATAATGCATGAGATTTTGTGGGTTCAGGGATGTCCGATTTCACTCTCAAGCATGGGGTCTACCTCAAGACTTCATCAAATTACTACCCACAAGGAAATGTGCTAGCAAGATCGACCAACAAAAACCTAATTAGGTTAATCAAGCATATTGGGTCAGAAAGACAAAGGGAGTGGCACAAACACTTGTGAGCCACTCTATGGGCTAATAGAATTATGCCCAAACAAATCTTGAAGGCTTCTCCTTACGAGCTAGTCTATGGAAAGGAGGTGGTTTTACCTATTTCCATAGAAATCTTGACATTACAACTGCTAAAGGCTTTGGAGATCGAACAAAGTAGCGGAATGGAAGTAAGGTTGGTGGAACTCTTGAACCTTGAAGAGAAGAGGGAAAAATCCTATGAAGCCATGATCAGTTGCCAACAGATAGTCAAATGATTGTTCGACAAAAAGGCCTCCGACCTAGATTTTTGAGAAGGAAGCCTAGTGCTAAAGTATGATGAGCACGTTGCAAAACTAGGGCAACATGCAAAATTCGAATCCCTATGGAAGGGTCCATTCCGCATTCACACGTGTAAAGAAAAGAATGTGTATGAGCTAGAGGAAATGGATGGCAATGTTCTAGATATACCAGTAAATGATATTTGTCTAAAAATGGTCCATTAAAGTGCACAAGTGCTTTTAAAATTTTCATAGTTATGTACCATATGTAAAAAATATGTAAAAACTAATTATTTTTTTGAATAAGCCATGAGAATAACAAAGGAATAGGCAGAAGAATATTCTATATTATATTTATTAAAAATTTACAATATAGTACGAGCCCAAGGCTCTGAGAAGCTTGAAGCTTTCTCAAGCAAACCCAAAAGAGTTACAGTGCAAAAACGCAAAAGGAGGAGGCACGCTAAAAGGGCAGTAAATGTAAAGCCTCTAGGATGTTGCTAGGTAGTCAAAATGACACTTCATCAGGTTCTCTTTCTTCTTCTTCTTCTTTAATGGGGTGGAATAGGGGGTCGAAACACAACACGCGTAGGCTCGGCACACCAAAGACCTCAATCCTTGTTCCCATGGCTATACACTAGGAGTTTGAAATGCTTTTTCTAGTCGAGCCCAGGAATGTGCTCCACATTGAAATCCCTTAGCAAGAAGAAATTTGTAGGATGGGACAGCGAGCGATGCCTCTCAAGGTCCATGGTTTAAAAATAAGTAAGGAGAGAGAACCAAACCACGTATTCCCCATAATCAATGTGCTTACGGAGGTCCATAGCGCTCAAAATTTTGCCACCAGGGATGGCCACTTGCACGATTTTTTCAAGCCCATCTAGATATAGAGATTCAAACATGGCATGACACAACTCAATCATCCAAGGCTTGGATATATCCAATTCAAGAAGGGAGGCCATGAAGCGGGAGATGACATTGGAATTGCACTGCGGCTAGTTCCCGTCCTTCACATAGTCCTCTCCGAGCACACACTTAAACACCACCATGGTAAGGCGGTCATTCTTCCTTGCCAGGAATTTGGTTCGATCACTGGTAATTTTTCCTATGAAGGATTATTGTGGCCTTCGTGCTAGGAGCCGAATGGGAGTGCCTAGGCCAGATGACATGACAGCAAGCAGGCTAAAAGCTAGCAGAACATAATACACCAAGGAAGGATTGCTAACTAAAATAGATTTTTCAAGTGAATATTTAGCTAAGGTGGCATAGCTATTTATAGAAAAAGGCATGCTAGTGAGCTCAACCAACAAAAAATTCATCACTCATTGGACGACAACAAAAAATATCAAAACAACTGAAGGGTGAGAGGTGAATCGTATAGAAAATCTGTCACCAAGCCTTGACAAATAAATTTGGGCATTGGAAGTAAATTCTCACATATGTTGATCTCAGCCATGTGTCCTTTGTCGTCATTAGCACCAACTTTCTTATTTAGCTGAAAAGACATTAATTAATGCACTAAGTTTTGGAAAATTAAATATGCATATCTTTTTAGAGTACTTTACACCACTTAAGCACGCTTCCCATGGCTAAAAGCATGCTTTCCAAAAACATAAAGCTTATTTGTGAAAGAGACGATGATAAGAATATACTAATTACATTCTCGAGGCGAATTTGGCATTCTCAAGGGATACGGATCCCAAATTCACATGTATCGTCTCGGTGGTAGAATTTAGTAAGCTAAAGGTAATAGTAGTTCTTTAATGCATGTACGTGGAAGAAGAATTAAATGCACCCAAAATAAATTTTTGCTAAGTAAAAAAATGGAAGTAGTCATTTCTTTGAGGAAGCTCTCTACAAATTTTCAAGTACAACAATGGTGGAAACATCAACTTTGGGTAGAATGGCTGGATCCTCGTCTAAAAGACCAAGCTATGTCGATATTTTTGGCAGAGAGTCATTTGCAAATGCCCTAGTGCCAAAAGGATGGATTTTTTCCCATACCAAACTAGTATAGGCAGGAGACCATATTAAGTAGGTCATTCTAGAATTTGTTGATAACATTTTTGACCCAAAGGTGGTGATGAACCCTAAAAGCCTTAGATAAGGAGCATTTCAAAAAAAGATCAAACATGAAGGAGCTGAAAGTTTTGCGTCACGACTCTGGAATTATGGTTTGCCACAATTCATTTTGCCTATTGTACAACCATGTCCAGAGATGGTTGATGCATGTTCCATGAGGTTTGACAAAGAAACAGGGGCTATATTTCGTGGCCGGATAAGGGTCACAATCAATGTAGCTCAGCCATCCAAGATATTTTATATATCCCCACAGACTAGGTCACCGAGAGTTTCAACCAAGAGGTGATGGAAGAGTTCTAGAACACCAAAATTAAAACAATGGATTTTTATGAAGATGAAACCGAAGAGAAGCTGGATGAAGGTCAACTTCTCTTCCCCTTATCACGCAGGAAGTTCAAAATAGATCTTTAGGTCATTTTCACGATGCTGGCCTATATCTACGGCAAGATGATGATAAAAGGGTTAATTCTTTTCAGATGGGCATGGCCTTTATGTTCAAGAGGGAAAATAGCAAAAAATATTATGATTTCATAGAAATAATAGCTAATAAGATGCTAGAACAATTGAGGAATTATGGCACTAAATGAAAATTTAAGTAATCTTCTTTTTTGGTACATTTCATTTTGCACCAAAACTCAGTTCTTCAAAAGATATTTGTCATTGTTCAAGTTGGATGTAAAGGGGTCATACTAGCCAATTTTAGTCTAGACCCATGTTCTTTCAAAGACATGGGATTATTACTGGTTTGTGGATTATTTTATGAGGCCATTGCTTGTAGACTTGTCCCTATGCCCTTCGGGTCATTTCTCTCCTGAAGTCTTGCAATGGATAAAGACCTCACAGACCCTAGTGGATTATTTTTTGGGAGCTGAGTTCACATTCACTAGATTTCATGGTTTCGTTAAGGAGCCTTTAAAGCTCCCTAAATTTTTAATTGATAGGTTTTTTTCTTTGGAAGCATGCTAACAAGTAACTATTGCCAAAAACGCCTATGGCATCAAAAGACACAAGATAGGACTTTACCTGACTCCCCTCACCATTTCCAATAGCTAGGTAACATTGGTAAAAAGGAAGGCACAAAAGGTGCTTATGAACAAGTTACAACACTTGGGAATGGTTCTCATTTGTGATGCATGGAGCTAAAATTCAATAAGGTACCTCCCAACTATGAAGCATGAAAATCAGGTGCATTTTGAAACAAGAAAGAACCCGATCGAAGAGAGGTCGGAATTGTACATCAACCTAGCCTTCATACCATTTAATCGAACACCGTGGCTTGATTTTTATGTCAAAATGGAGTACTATCCAAGCCTTCTGATGGACAAGTCTCTAAGTACACAATTGAAGCATCTAGGGTGGTCAAAGAGGAAGAAGGTGGATTTCTAGAGGTTCCAACATGAAGTGGAGAGCGTCAATGCCATGTATGGCCATCTCCAGCCACATGATGAAATATTTGATGAAATTTATGACCGAGAGGCTAATATTGAGGATAGTAATCCTGAGACTGACCACGAGATTGAATAAGGAGAGCTTATTCTCTACACTTCCCAGCCTCAAGAGCTCGATAAAGGAAAGGGGTTGAAACAGAAGGACTCGCAAGCCACACCCTCCGTTAGCGCTAAAGAAAAAGGAAAGAGAACCTGACGGTCCCCAAAGAGGTCCATTGTGGCTATACAAGGACAAGTTTCGATGGGAGCGACTACCAGGGAATCTAATTCTTCCAGTTCACCTCATACAAAGAAGAGACAAGTCTAGGATCTAGGTGGACTTGGTGCACCAACCAGAGGAGAGGAAGAAGTGGAGTTCGCTCCACCCAAATTTTCAGCTTCAATGGCCCAGGTAAGTTTTGCTCCCCCTCTTCTTTTTGCCTCTACATCTTTGTTTGCTTCCCCACACACTTTTGTAGAAAAGAGTCTTCCCTTCATAGATTTTGATCTCCTCGTTCTTAATGAACCCCCGACCATATTCAACAATGAACCCCGTAGGAGATCCCACGCATCAAGCGAGAATCATCCACGTCAACCATGATTGATTCTTTAATCGCCCTATCAAGGGGCCCAATTGAAAATGTTGAAGCGTCCATGTTGCCAATTTCACCAAATCCATCTACTTCAAGGCAGATGTCGGTTTCTCTACTAACTTTCCCTTTCACTCCAATGGGTGTTCCTCCTCCACAATCATCGTATGGTATCCCACCATTTTCTATGATAACACTCCTCTTCGCCTCTCTGAAATCTTATACCGTCGATTCCTCTTCGTTCATCACCTATTCAGTCTCCCTCTAGGTGCTTCTATCACCGTACAAAGAATTGACACCCCACAGACTCTCCAGGGCCATTTTGATGTGACAAAGTTGGCCTAACAAGAAAGAAAACAAAAACTACTGACAAAATTATGGCACAACCGGTTGCTAAGAAGATTGAGGCTTGTTTCAATGAAGAGCAGAATTCCCTGTTGGTTGCTACCATTAAGCCGCTAGTATCCAAGCTAGAGGGAGAAATGCAGATGGAAGATTATGATATTAGAGTTATGGGTTTGGATTTAAGTGAAACTCGTCCGCACAAAAAAGTGGTTCTGGCTAAGGCCGCCTACAAAGTGTTCTATATTTATTATGAAAAATTGGACAAGAAATTGAAGAAGCACGAAGCAGAGCTGGTAAATGTAAAGAACACAGTGAGCAGGATGTAGGCAGAAATCAAAGGTAGAAAGGTGGAAATGGCTCATGTGAGGAAAATACAGGATCATCAAGGAGAAGAAACTAAGTAACTCGAGGAGGCCCAAAATGAGTAGAGTTGGATTTATGCTAAGGTAGAAAAGTTAAGGATTGATCTTGTTGCTAAACGATAGAAAAATACAGAGTACCAACATATCCAAGAGAACATGCAACAAGAATTGGATAGTGTTTGATCTCAGGCTTCTAACAATCTACGAAAGGCCCAAACATAAATAGAGAGGGAAAAGCAAGAGAAGCAGGAGATCGAGTCCATTTTGTAGAACAACAATCAAGAGATCAAAAGCTTGAACTCATAACTAACAAACACCCTCCAAGAGAGGAACCGTATATAAGAGAATATGAAGGCAATGGAATCTCAATTCCATCAGGAATTGGTTGTAGTACAAGGATCTGGGATCCTCCCGATGTTGAAAAGGTTGATAGCCACATATTGGGAAAGGATCATTGTTGTAGTTGTTGCTCTAAAGCCAGTCTTGTAGTTTCTAAGGGATGCTCAGGAATTAGACAAGAAGGTTGGCCTAGTGGCCGAGCAAATTTTGCAAATTTATGCTCCCCGATCTACAAAATTGAAAAACCTTATTTCAAGGTTATGCAAAGTCATTGAAGAGGATTTATGGGGCGTGGGAATTTTGGATCGAAGGTCCACCTCAAGGAAAGCAAGTGAGTTCATTGATTTCTATAAGTTTGTGGCGAAAAGCAAGGAGCACTAGGCATTGCTAAATAGAAAGGTCAATGAGTTCAAGAAGGATTTCAGTGTTCTGCTTGATTTTAGATTGACCATTCTTTTCTCATCAGACGAAGGAGCGTTATCAATCGAGTAGATCATGGATGCAATCAGACACAAGGTCCAAACTTCCACATAACTCCCAAGTATAAGACCGTCTCCCTCTGTTGATGAAATCGAGAAGGAGATTCTTCCCCTTTCTTTGCTCTATTACCACATTGGGGTTGTTTTGTCAAGGTGGGGAGGTGTTTCTTTTAAAGAATTTTTTGAGTTGGATCAATCATACGAGATTCTCTGCACTCTCATTTGGCCCATTGATTTGGATTGGGAAGTACAACACTCCACCTTCTTCAAACTCCAAGAGTTGTCAGAGCTCTAGGTTCACGCCTCCACAAGCGAAGCCCCCTTGTGAGTCGCTAGAACTATAAAGAATTTTTTTCTTTTTGATCTTTTTGGTTTTCGTCTTTCCTTTTTTTAGCTTCAGAAGGATTTTGCACTTAATGAAGAAGAGACTACTTTGAAAGGTGTGTAATGAACCACATGGTGGCTACATGGCTTATGTATGTTTCTTTCCTTTCAGGTGCGAGCCGAGACACGTGTTTGCCTGACAGGGATTTTCTTCAAAGCGATTCTCATAAATCTGAGCTTACCCGCATGCTTGACATGCCATATATTCATTTGAGAAGTTCTTATTTTTGTGGAATGGTCTCTTCGGGCGGAGTTTTTCAGAATGCAATGGGTGTCTCAAGTGTCTTCAAAGTGGAACTTTCGAGTCATCACCATCAATCTATATGTTTGAATGATCAGATTTTTGTTAGGCTCTGTTAGAATCTAATTGTTTCCTTATTGCAATCTTTATTAAATATCTAAAAGACATTAATGAAGTGGTTGGGACTTAATTAGAAAAGATTGTTGTGATCTAATCAGGATCTAGGATTGGATTGTGGGCTATCAGATGTAGGCACCTAGCAGATTTTTCTTCGAGGATGTTGGTGGTGGTGTTCTCTTCTTACAAGTTATAAATAGGTATTGGCTGCATAAAGAGAGAAGTTTTTTCTTTTAAAGAAAGTGTTATTTTGAAAATTATTTCCGACGTAGATAGATCTAGTAGGGAGTTTTATGTTTTTATAAATATAAAGCTTTACACAATACTGAGCTATTCTCTAGCATGCTATATTTTAACTCAAACTATCATCGAATTGGCATCCGATATTTGTTTTTTAGTTCACTTAATATTGAAGTTCAATCTATTTAGAAAAAATCTTTGAAACTGTGTATGTTATGGCCTTTGTCAAAATTCTTCTTTATGTTTTTGTATATGTTAAAAATATTGTGTAAAGCTTATTTTGATAGCTTTGGTAGCTAATTTCCATGCTTTTAAACTTCTATGTTAAATAATATATCTCAAAAAATAGATTATGTCTATTGAACTTTTCCATTTTCTGTAAAAGCTATTGTTTTTCATATTATGTTGTAAAGGGAGAACAGGTTTTTTGTGATCTTCTGGATATTTTTGTTAACTTATAGAGTTTTCCTATATCTGATCAAACCTCAATGGGTGCTTCCCACAAGGAGATTTGAAAGATTACAATGTGATTGTACTAAGCCTTTGTTACTCATTCTCTTCCCAACAATGAAGGGTCTGCGGTATTTTGTGTTTATCATATCATTTATAGGATATAAGTTAAGGTTTGAAACGTTGTGAAAGCTTTGGTACATTGCCAGTTTCTCATTTTATTTGCATTTATTTCTACCTTTTCCTTCCAACATGTAACATCCTGCTACGAACCCCCAGGAGCTGAGAGCCAAAAGGGACAAGAAATTTTTTTTTTAAAACAAGAGGAATAACAACACGTTAACTAGTTGCTAAATTGATACACTGACAACAAAAACATGGCCAAGTATGACCAAAAGTACATTGGAGCTTTCTACTCCGAAACCCCGATGTTCCGGAGCTCACTGCTTCAGAACCTGTTACTACCCTCAAGTTAGCAAACAGTGGGTGTCAGTGCTTTGGAACTTGTAGTTTCAGAGCTCCCTGCTCCAGAACCTGTTTCTATCCACAGGATAGCAAACAAAGGGCATCAGTGCTCCAGAACTTGCAGTTCCAAAGCTCCCTACACTGGTACTACGGAACTTGCAGTTCCAAAGCTCCCTATGCCAGAGCCTATTTTTGCCCACTGGACAGCAAACAGAGAGCGTCGATACTCCAGAACCTATTACTTCTACACTCAAACAGCGACAGAAGGCACCGGTGCTCCAAAACCTAAGCCGATTGTCAAAATGGAGAAATACACAACTATGGATCTAACCTAAACATGAAAATTAATGACATAAAAGAACTTAAGGATTATCAAAGAACATTCGAGCCCAATACCAACGCTGGAACCCGTAAACCAAAACAAACATCATATATCTTCTCATTAAACTAATGATTTCTTTCTCTCTCAAGAGAGTACAACGTGCATAAGGAACAAGTATGGATACAATTAAATTTCCATGAACAAGATACAACATCTAATAAGATATATATACACAAGACATGTACATGAGTATATGTGATAAACAACTACAAGAGAAAGAGAGAGAGAAAGATCAATTCCGACCGGTACTTCAAACTTGTACGCCGGTCCCCAATGGCGGTGGCAACGCCTCCCAACCATGTGGCTCAAAAGAGTCCACCCCTCCGTGCTCGAAGATATTCACAAGGCCCAAGCAATCAAAATCAAGGGAAGGGTAGATAAGCACAAAACTCACATCAGTGCAAGAGCAAACACAACATACAATGTATACAACCGATTATCACAACATAGAGATGTTTAACTGATGACATGATGGGTACTACTCATAACTACTACGGATCTAGGTACTAGAGTTAAATCAGATGGAGTATCATCATGCGTGCACGAAGGGATGGAACCACACAGAATCAAGCACTCCTCTCATAGGGACAAGGAGACTCAATCATGCCTGAATCCATGTTCTGCAGGCGGATAACTCAACGCCTCGCAAACGGATGGGCCTTCTCGAGTTCATCCTTAGCCTTTACAAGCGTTCAAGGCCATGCACAAGGACTCATTATCTTAAATAGTGTTTTACCCCATTATTTTATTTAGTTATCACTTGTTTACTCTACTCTGCTACTAGTTCCCCTGGTAGCCACTTGCGGGCCCCAGGCCTGTAGAGAGCTACTCCATATAACCACTATTTTACCTAGACCTAGGCTCATCTCGTTTAACCAAACGAGGAATCCAAGTAACAAGAAATACAATGAGAAGCCACAATTTTCTGTCCAAGAGACATTTCACATAGCCAAGATAAAGTTGTTGTAAAAAGACTCGTATAACAGCAGAATTATAACATAAAATAGAGGCATCAAAATTGCATAGAAATTCAAAGTGCCTGGATCAAAATTCTGAGTGAGACCTAGATCATATTTTTTTGTTTCTAATTGAAATCCACCTTTAAATTTTTGGTTTTAACTCAGAAAGGAGCTGTTGTTTCAGAAAACACCATTATGGCCATTTGGGCAAGAAAAATCATGAAAAAACAAAAGTGCCCAAAAATTAAATTCGTGAAAACCCAATTGAGATATGGGCATGTGGAGTTAAAATCCACCTTCAAATCATATTTTTATCAGGTGGCTCATGAACATAAATAAAAATGTCTAATTGGATGGCAAGAAAATCATGGAAAATTGAAAATGCACAGATTAAAAATCTGCCAAAGACCCAGTTGAGATCTTGGAAAATCTACAAAAAATCCACTCTTAAAATTCATTTACAGCAAGAGGATAATGAGCAACAAATAAAATTATAAAAACAACAATCATTCAACCTCAAGCATACAAAAACGAATCGAAGAGTTCATCCAATTTTGTAAATTCAGAACAATTCAAATTAGCAAAATACCATCATACAAGAAGAATGAGAGCATACCCAAATTACCAGTCACAAAATATTGAAGAATACCTCAATATGCTCCAAGATGTAAATGGTAGAATGCCCAAAAGTTGAAGACACAACCCAGCTTCAAATCCGGACAAGAAGTGGAAAAAGACACGCTGATTTCACGATCTTCAACCCACGAATTCTTCTCAAGAAATCTTTCCAAACTCAGCTGCCCCAAATCATGGGGTTTTCTACTCCATGCAAGAAAAACAACAATTTTCTTCTCTCCCCAAAAGCTAAAAAAAATATGATCCCCAAACAAAACTTCATTCTCTTTTTTATATTTTCCAAAACCAAAGCAAGAATGGAAAATAGAGCATTGACTAAAAGTATTTATAAAAACTCCCCCAAGGAAACAATTAATAAAGGTTGCTAAATAAGCAAAATTAGAATTGCATAAGGCTGCCCCAAAAGATCAATAATTCATTTAAATAAAATATTTAAATTCTCACGAGAATAACAGTTTAAATTCCCATCAATATAACCATTATAAAATATTAAAGAAGGACCAAAACCAAATATCTCAACGAGACATACATGACAAAATACTTTTTGTAGAAGGGTGCTCCAGATGTTACCGTTAGGTAACCGGATGGAAGGCAACAAACGGAAACACTGCCCTGACAAGGTGCAGTGGGCTAAGGCAGGGGAACATTTGGCCTGTGACTACCTCCAGTTAACCACCATCGCGGAATGAGAGTATGCTCAGGCCTATGAATCTAGGCGGAGTCGATACTCAGTACCTGCATCACTCCAATTCAAACATTAAAGTACATGTGCATACATCATAAATATAAAGCAACATAAATTATAAGGAAAAATGATCAAGATATCATAAGCCTCTCGGTTATGAGTGTTATGATATTGCCATTTTCCTGTCCATGATTATACATAAGCAACAACAATGATATATATATATATAAAATGTGAGCATGTAGTCCAGCATAATATTTCGCCATGTAAACATGAAACCCAACATAAACAATACTCATGTCAACCACATAATAGCATACAAACATTTAAGCATGAAATCATATAATCCAGCATGACAGTCACAGAATTACACCTCTCAGGTGTCAATACAAAATAATTAAGGGATGAATAGTGCAACTACAAAATATACAGTTATTGGAATCCATCAAGGAAGGAAAACAACAAGATACTAACATGGGGGTTGTTACATCCTACCCCCCTAGAACCAAGCTTACTCCTAGAAGCCTACAAAAAGATATGGATAACAATCTCTCATCCTCGCCGCATCTTCCCAGGATGTTGAGGACTCACCATCAGGATCCCACTGGACCCTTACATGCTCTATGTCTCATCCCCTGAGTGTCAACCTCTGACGCTGAAGGATGCCTACGGGCTCCAAGGAAAGCTTCCTGTCCACCTCGACCCGCAAGGAAGTCCAATCAAGAACATGGGTCACATTGGGAATATACTGTCTGAGAACAAAAACATGGAAAACATCATGACTACGCGATAGACTCGATGGCAATGCAAGACAATAGGCAACTGGACTAATCCTCTCAAGGATCTCGAAAGGTCCAACAAAATGAGGTGCCAACTTCGAGCCTTTCCCATAGTGGATGGGGCTCTTCTACGGATGAACTCTCAGAAACACATGATCCCCCACTGAGAAGTGGCGGTCCAACCTATGGGCATCAACATACTTCCTCTGTCAATCCTGAGCTGTAGCCAAATGCTCTTTGATTCGCACTACCTCTTGCTCCATCTCCCGAAGCATCTCTGGACCCAAAAGAACTCAGTCCTCTAAACGATCCCAACTCAATGGAGTCCAACATGGCCTATCATATAAGGCCTGGAAGGGAGACATACCGAGAGAACTGTGGTACCCATTATTATAAGCAAACTCAACCAAGTACAAGTAGTCCTCCCAATGAGACTGTTGATCCATAATGTAAATTTGGAGCATATCCTCTAAAACTTGATTAACCCACTCTGTCTATTCGTCAGTCTCGGGATGGTATGCAGAACTAAAATTAAGCTAAGCTCCCAAAGCAAGTTGAAGAGAAGTCCACAAGGCTGAAGTGAAAACTAGATCACAAACTATAAGGGAAAAAGAGGAGATACTAGAAGTCATTCCTAAATTGATTCTTCAGGAGGATAATGACCAGTTATTAAAACCATTCACTTTAGAGGAAGTGAAATTAGTTTTTTTCTCCTTGCCATCAGATAAGGTACTAAGTCCAAATGGGTTCACATTAATTTTATTTCAAAAGAGGGGATTTTATAGGTACTAATCTTCTTAGGGAAATGGAAGAATCAAGGAAATCGGGAACCATGTTAAAACAATTTAATGTAACTCATTTAGCTATACTACCAAAGGTAAAGTTCCCCGAGTCTTTCTCTAATTTTAGGCCCATATCCCTTTGTAATACTATGTATAAGATATTCAAGAAAAATATATATCTTAGACTACATTCTTTTATTTGTAAAATACTATTGGAGGAGCGAGGTGGTTTTGTTCTAGGGAGATAAATTGCAGAAGGTGCCCTTGTGGCACATGAGGTCTTACATTCTATTAACTTTGATAATCTATCATCCTTTATTATTAAATTAGATATGATGAAGGACTATGATAGGGTAGAATTGTCCTTTCTGATTCGAGTCTTAAATAAATTTGGGTTTGATAAAAAATAGTGCAAATGGATTCTATCATGCTTGTCAAAAGCAATTTTTCATGTAATCATCAATGGTTCTCTAGTGGGTTTTTTCCATTCAACTCAAGAAGTTCAAAAAGGAGATCCTTTATCTCCTTTAGTATTCATAATTCTTGTAGAGGATTTGAGTAGATCTTTCCAAAAGGCTCATTCATAGAGTATATGGCAAGGTATCTCCCTTCCTTCCACCAATATTACTGCTACACACTGACTATTTGCAAATGATACTATTTCATTTGGAAAAGAATATTTGTTAGAAGCTAAACAACTAAAAGTTATATTAGACAAGTATTCAGCTACCTTAGGTCAAAAAGTAAATGCGAACAAATCTAAGATTTTTATTTTTAACATTAAAAACAACTATAAAGAGGCAAATAGTGAAACTCCTAAGTTTTCAGATAGCAGAATTGCCTTGCATGTATCTAGATATACCTTTTTTTTATAAGGGCCAACAAAGTATCATATTGGGACAAAATCATTCAAATCATCCTATCAAGAATTGCTTCTTGGAAGGGGAGATGGCTTTCACTTTTAGGTAGGACCTTAATGATAAAATCAATATTATCAGTTATACCCAACTATTACATGGTAGTCCTAAAGGCTCCAAAATCTATCATCATTGAAATTGAAAAGTTAATTAGAAATTTCCTATGGAAATGTAATATAGATAATAAAAATAAAATCCCATTAATATTATTAGAGAATATTTATGTAGAAAATATTAAAGGGGGAGCAAGGATACACAACATGTCAATAAGAAATCAGTCCTTAGGTGCCAAATTAGTTTGGCATATGTATTCAAAAACATAGTCAAAGTGGTGTAAAATCATGTAGGCCAAATATCTGGACAATGCATCTCTAGCCAGATTATTCACTATATGAAATCCTCCATTAGGATCAACAATGTGGAATTTCCTTATAACATGCCAAAAATTGATTACTCCATACATTACCTAGGAGATTCATAATGGAGAAGAAGCCTTATTTTGGAAGGATCCTTGGAATGGACATGCACCTTTGGTCTCTATTCAAGACTTTCAAATAACATAGGATATTTTAGCATTAACTTTGGGCACAAAATTGAAGGACTATTTTCAAAATGCTAAAGAACTTACAAGAAAATTAGCTTGGAAAATTTTCTCAAATTTCCTAATTTTGTATTACCAAAAAATAAGTTTGGAAAACATCTTAAATAAAGGGTTATATTTAAATCACATGCTCTGAATAGTATAATATGGGCTCCATAAAAAATAGGTGGCTACTTAATCAAGCAGGGTTACAAGGCAATTATTAATAATGTTGAGCATATAAAATCCAAAAGGGTATTCTCCTTTTGTTGGAATGTAGTGGTGCTCCCCAAAGTAGGTTGTTTTACGTGGTTAACACTAAAATATAAGATTTTAACAAGTGACAAACTTTCAAAGCTTGGGATTTTTGAACCATTTAAATGTGTATTATTTGATGATAATTTTGAAGATGCAAATCATTTATTTATTCATTTCCCATTTTCTCAAGATTGTTGGTCATTCATTAAACCCAAATTAAGCTAGTTCTCTCCATTGCCAAGTAACCTTTGGGGATTGTTTTCAAGTTGGATTGTATTATATGAGACTTCCCTTTTTGCAAGAATTTGGAGAGTGGTGCCAACAATGGTCATCTAGAACATATCCAATGAGAGAGAAATAGATACAATTTTAGTAAAGAAACAACAAACATAGAGTAGATACTAGTAAAAATTGACAAATATATATCTGAAGTAACTATTGCCTATGTACAGAAAACCGAAAAATGTAGGCTCTATCTTTATAGAATGTGATACAAGATTAATTAAGTAGTGGAGCTATATTGTTCTTCCTTTCAAAATATTTTATTATTGGGCTACAAAACAAAAAATAGACAGGAGTAAGATATATTGAATACCACCTCCATCAAGATATTTCAAATCAAGTTTTGATGGGGCTATTAGGGGTAATCCTAGTATATCAAGAGTAGGGATGTCTATTAGGGATCACAAAGGAGTACTTATTGGTGCCAAATTAGTCCATCTTCCTTTTGGAAGAAATAATGTATCATAAGCCCAAGCTCTGCTTCATGGGGTAAAAATGGCCTTAAAGCTCAATCTATCAAAATGATAGATAGAAGGTGACTCACTTGTGATAATAAATGCATGTAAAGAAAGAAGGGTTCACAAATGGAAGTTAGATTATATCTTGCAACAAGTCTAGGCTCCGATGAATAAGTTGGAAGCTTATCAAATCAATCATACTTATAGGGAGGATACTAAACCGTCTGACTACTTAGCAAATATTAGATGGGATCATCAAGAATTTGAATTTTTTATGATAACAACTCCAACAATCTTCATGATACTATGGTAGATATTCTTATTTTTGACAGTACTACTAGAAAATGCAACAATTTTTTTTAATCTATTAATTAAGATAATTAACACTCTTTAAATGTTTAAGACATAACACTAATCATGATAGGAGTGTTACATCTTCATGAAGGCAATTCACAAATTTAAATCTAAGGATATCTATTCAATTAATTAGATATGCTCTACTTGGGATGCTCTAGAAACATGAGTCTTAGATTGGATAGAGTAAGGCAATGGTTTTAAAATAATTTAACCTTATAACCCTTAGTATGAGGATGTCACACCCAAAAAAGTCATGTTAGAATGACTACTTATTTCACCGTATCTTTTCAATTGATATTACTACTACAAATGTTAATGATATTAACTATATTGTCCTTTCTCATAGAAATGACGATCTCGATTATTACAATTATCAATATTTTGTTGTTATTAGTTTACATTATTCTAGACATTGATAAGGATATTATTAAACCTTTGTTAATGTAATTCCATTATTTAATTCCAATATTAATATAAATCCAATATTAATACAATTCCCTTATTTGATAATTTTAGTAATTTTATTTTATTTAATACCAATGTTAAAACTAATATTAGAATTAGAATTATTATTAACATCATTTTTACCTTTAGTTATTAATTGTTAGTAGAAGGTAATTTTACAAGGCGGTAATTTGTTTCTTTTTAATCTTTGTTTAAGTAATATTTAATCAACAAAATATTTATATTCTCAAATCAACATTATTACTATTACCTCATTCGTGATTAGTAATTTATTATTTTTACCATTCAAATACTTAGTAAATTTCTACCTTTTATATGAAAGAAAATATTAATTTGATATTACCATTAAATATTGGCGTTCATGAAAAGGATCTGAAGCCTCCACTCTAGTAATAATACCTATTATATTATCCACCCAGGCATATCATTACAATGCTAATATTATTATTACTTAACCTGTCACCATTTAATATTTTTTATTTAACATATATGTTTTACTTCCTTTTATACACTTGGTATCGTAATAAACTAATTTTTTATTCATTTGATGTATATTAATAGTATCATTGTTCACATAATAATCTGTTGGATTACTTAAATATGTATTGGTTTTGAACTACAATATTTATCGATTACATACCACTTTAATGCCAAGGACTATTGTTCACATAATAGTCTCTTTCCTTTTGGGTGTGAGGCGAGACACGTGTCATCTTGGCGGGGATTTTCTTCAAAGTCATTCTCATAAATCTATGATTACCCGTCTGCTTGACATGTCATCTATTCATTTGAGTAGTTCTTTTTTTTTTTGCGGAATGGCCTCTTCAGGCAGAGTTTGTTGAAATGCATTGGGTATCTTGTCTTCAAAGTGGAACTTTTGAGTCATCACCATCAATCTGTATGGTTGAATGATCATATTTTTGCTAGGCTGTGTTAGAATTTGATTGTTTCCTGATTGTAATCTTTGTTAAATATCTAAAAGCCATTAATGAAGCAGTTGGGACTTAACGAGAAAATATTGTTGCAATCTAATCAAGATCTAGGATTGGATTGTGGGCTATCACATGTAGGCACCTGGTAACTTTTGCTTCAAGGATGTTGGTGGCGGTGTTCTCTTCTTCCAAGTTATAAATAGGTGTTGGCTGCATAAAGAGAAGTTTTTTCTTTTAAGGAAGTGTTATTTCAAAAATTCTTTCTGAAGTAGATAGATCTAGTAGGGAGTTTTATGTTTTTAGAAATAGAAAGCTTTATAGAATACTAAGGTATTCTCTAGCATGTTATATTTTAACTCAAACTATCATCGAATTAGCATCTGACCTTTGTTTTTTAGTTCACTTAATATTGAAGTTGGATCTATTTAGAAGAAATCTTTGAGACTGTGCATGTTATGGCCTTTGTCGAAATTCTTTTTTATATTTTTATATATGTGAAAAATATTGTGTTAAGCTTATTTTGATAGCTTTGGTAGCTAATTTCCATGATTTTAAGCTTCTATATTAAATAATATATGTCAAAAAATGGATTATGTCTATTGAACTTTTCCATTTTTTGTAAAAGCTATTATTTTTCATAAATTGTCGTAAAGGGAGAAAGGGTTTTCTATGATCTTCTCGATATTTTTGTTAACATGTAGAGTTTTCCTAAATCTGATAGGATCTTAATGGGTGCTTCCCATAGGGAGATTTGAAATACCACACTGTGCTTGTACTAAGCCTTTGTTACTCGTTCTCTTCCCAACAATGAAGGGTTTGCGACATTCTGTGTCTATCATATCATTTATAGTAAATAAGTTAAGGTTTGAAATGTTGTAAAAGCTTTGGTGCATTTCCATTTTCTCGTTTTATTTGTATTTATTTCTACCTTTTCCTCCCAACACAAAGAGGAGTTGGCTTTCTATAAAAACCCCAGAGGTTATTCAGTGAGGTGAAAATTGGTTCCCCACTCGCTGAATTTCCCATAAGACTATTGGAGAGATGCAAGCTTTGATGATCAACATTAATTATATATTATAAATTATATGTATATTTAATTTAAATAGTATTATTTATAAAAATATTATATGTATATAATATTTATATTTAATATTATGCATTATATTTCATAATATGTAATAATAAATATAAATTGAATATCTTTTTTAATAAATATAATATATATTTAAAAAATAAATATATATAAATAGTAATCTTATAATATATTTAATATTTAATCATTAATATATGTAAAAAATTATATTATATTTATATATAATAAGTGTTTGTCAAGGGATAGTTAATGTAAGGTCTATGACAGATAAAGTTTTGAAAAAACAAGTGGCTCATAGGGAAAGTTCAAAGATATTGTCAATGGAAAAGAAAACTACAAAGTCAAACTTGCCATGTGGCAAGTTAGTTTTGAATCATAGAAATTCTTGCAAAACATCATTTTGTATGGATAAAAGAGAATCTTTTGTTGTGAAATTACTTTGAAAATATAGGCCTAAAGAATTTTCAGTTGTTTTAACAAAAAAATTGTTGAAAATTATATCTTTGTCATTGATAGGTTTTGAGCATTCTCTTCATTTATACTCCCCTACCATTCCCTCTCTCAGCATGCATCAATTGGATGGGGTTATTAGGTCACTTTTTCTCAGCAATGTAGGTTCTTTACAAGGTGGTGAAAGTTGTTATCTCAAGAATCACTTAGATTATCAAGTTCATCAAGATAATAAAAAATAACAATTCAAGCCATTGACTGATAATCAAGCAAAGAATCTAAAATATTTTTGTTCAACAGATTTAGAGTTAATGAATTCCAAGAGTATGGTAGAGGAGGGTAATTTCGAAGGGTTGGCAGATAATATAATTACAATGGTAGGCTCAAAATTAATTGAATAAATATCAAAGGAGGTAGCCAAGGAAGATGGATATTTTTTATATAAAACTCTTTCAATTTATAAAACTCCAAGTATTCTAATTGTTGATAAGAAAACAACTAGAAAAAGAGGTAGAAAATATTATTCAATGAAAATTCAGGAGGAGATAGTTGCAAGTACTCAGTCAACTATGGATAGTAGTATTAATGTTACTTCTAACGAGCAACCAAGACTGAGGAGAGCTTGTTGCTCTCCTTGGTCGCAATGAAAATAGTTTCTCAGAATGTTAGGGGCATTAATGCCTCTAACAAAATTGCCCAAATCAATCAACAATTGGATGCTTGTGGGGTGGATATTATGGTACTACAATAGTCTAAAATTTTAGATAGCATGTTTGAATTTTTTATCAAAAAGTGGTTGAAATAGAAATCAAGCCACTTACCAACTCAAGGAGCATCAAGTGGGTTTCTTACCCTATGGAATGCCAAATCTGTTAGGATTGAATCAATTACAAATGAAATAAACTAGAAACTCATGAAAGTAATACATTCTGAGTTAAGGTTTTGGCTCATAAATGTGTATGGGCCAAAAAATATATTTGGTAAGAAACTCCTCTAGGAAAATTTAATGCACACTATGGATCAACTAAGAGATAATAAAATTGTCCTAGATAGTGATTTTAATGCAATAGTTTCTCTTCAGGAAAATAAAGTGGGTATTTCTCCTCCACAACAGATAATGAAAGACTTCATTTATTCCATCCAAGATAATGCTCTTTTTGATAGCCAACCTGCTAATGGGAAGTTTACGTGGAAAAATAGAAGAAAGGACTTCTTGTAGATTGCAAAACACCTTGACAAGTTTTTAACCTCTCAAAATTGGGTTGTAGGTGATCACTCTTTAACATTAGAAATCTCACCATTATTAGGATTAGACCACTTTGCAATTTAGTTTTGTATAACAAAAAAAACTTCTAGGCAAAAATATAAGTCCTCTTTCAAATTTGAAGCACTGTGGTTTTGGCACCCTGATTTCCTTCCACTTCCTAAAAAATGGTGGAAAAATGCTCCTTATGTTAGAGGCTCAAGGATGTTTCAATTATGGATAAAATTGGTGTACATTAAGTAGCACATAAGATCATGGAATTGTCATGTTCTCAAAAAAAAAATTATGCAAAAGCAAATGGTATTTAAGCAATTAACAAGTATTAATGAGCATATTATCTCCCAAGGGTTGGATGCAACAATTTTTTAACAACAAAAAAACTTACATGAAAAATGGGTTGAATTATTGTCAATAGAAGAAATATATTGGAGACAAAAATCTCAAGAACTTTGGCTAAAAGGAGATAGAAATACTACATTTTTTCACATTTCTACTTAGATTAAAAGAGCTGAAAACTCTATCTTTTTAATTAGGGACAATTTATCAGGGGATTGTCTTACCAAGGAAGTAGACATTCAAAATGAAGGTATAAAGTTTTTCTCAAAATTTTTAGCTTCTCTGACATATAAATCATCACAAACTATAAGGGAAATAGAGGAGATACTAGAATTCATTCATAAATTGATTCTTCAAGAGGATAATGACTAGTTATTAAAACCATTCACTTTAGAGGAAGTGAAATTAGTTGTTTTCTCCTTGCCATCGGATAAGGCACCAAGTCCAGATGGGTTCACATCAATTTTATTTCAAAAGAGGGGATTTTATAGGTACTGGTCTTCTTAGGGAAATGGAAGAATCAAGGAAATCAAGAACAATGTTAAAATAATTTAATGTAACTCATTTAGCTATAATACCAAAGGTAAAGGCCCCCAAGTCTTTCTCTAGTTTTAGGCCCATATTCCTTTGTAATACTATGTATAAGATATTCACGAAAGATATATATCTTAGACTGCATTCTTTGTCATAAAATAATATCAGAGGAGCGAGGTGATTTTTTTCTAGGGAGAGAAATTGCAGAAGGTGCCCTTGTGGCACATGAGGTCTTACATTCTATTAACTTTGATAATCTACCATCCTTTATTATTAAATAAGATATGATGGACTATGATATGGTAGAATTGTCCTTTCTGATTCAAGTCTTAAATAAATTTGGGTTTGATTAAAAATGGTGCAAATGGATTTTATCATGCTTGTCAAAAGAAAATTTTCATGTAATCATCAATGGTTCTATAGTTGGTTTTTTCAATTCAACTCAAGGAGTTCAAAAAGGAGATCCTTTATCTCCTTTTCTATTCATAATTCTTGTAGAGGCTTTGGGTAGATCTGTCCAAAAGGCTCATTCATAGGGTATATGGCAAGGTACCTCCCTTCCTTCCACAAATATTATTGCTACACACTCACTATTTGTAGATGATACTATTTTCTTCGGAAAAGCATCTTTCTCATAAGCTAAACAACTCAAAGTTATATTAGACAAGTATTCAGCTACCTTAGGTCAAAAAGTAAATGTGAACAAATCTAAGATTTTTATTTTTAACATTAAAAACAACTATAAATAGGCAAATAGTGAAACTTCTAGGTTTTCGGATAGCATAATTGTCTTGCATGTATCTAAGTATACCTTTTTTTATAGGGCCAACAAAGTATCATATTGGGACAAAATCGTTCAAATCATCGTGTCAAGAATTGCTTCTTGGAAGGGGAGATGCTTTCACTTTCAGGCAGGACCTTAATGATAAAATCAGTATTATTAGTTATACCCAGCTATTACATGGTAGTCCTAAAGGCTCCAAAATCTATCATTAGAAATTGAAATGTTAATTAGAAATTTCCTATGCAAAGGTAATATAGATAATAAAAATAAAATCCCATTAATATCATTAGAGAGGATTTGTGTAGAAAATGTTAAAGGGGGAGCAAGGATTCACAACATGTCAACAACAAATCAATCTTTAGGTGCCAAATTAGTTTGGCGTATGTATTCAAAAACATAGTCAAAATGGTGTAAAATCATGTAGGCCAAATATCTGGACAATGCATCTCTAGCCAAAATATTCACTATATGAAATCCTCCATCAAGATCAACAATGTGGAATTTCCTTATAACATGCCAAAAATTGATTACTCCATACATTACCTGGGAGATTCATAATGGAGAAGAAGCCTTATTTTGGAAGGATCCTTGGAATGGACATGCACCTTTGGTCTCTATTCAAGACTTTCAAATAACAGAGGATATTTTAGCATTAACTTTGGGCACAAAAGTGAAGGACTATTCAAGAATGCTAATGAACTAATAGGAAAATTAATCTGGAAAAATTTCTGAAATTTCCTAATTTTGTATTACCAAAAAACATCTTAAATATAGGGTTATCTTTAAATCAGATGCTTCGAATAGTATAATATGGGCTCCATAAAAAATAGGTGGCTACTTAATCAAGCAGGGTTACAAGACATTTATTAATAATGGTGAGCATATAGAATCCAAAAGGGCATTCTCCTTTTTGTTGGAATGTAGTGGTACTCCCCAAAGTAGGTTGTTTTATGTGGTTAACACTAAAATATAAGATTGTAACAAGTGACAGACTATCAAATCTTGGGATTTTTGAACCATTTAAATGTATACTATGCGATGATTATTTTGAAGATGCAAATCATTTATTTATTCATTTCCCATTTGCTCAAGATTTTTGGTCATTCGTTAAAGCCAAATTAAGCTAGTTCTCTCCACTGACAAGTAACCTTTGGGAATTGTTTTCAAGTTGGCATGTATTATATAAGACTTCCCTTGTTACAAGAATTTGGAGAGTGGTACCAGCAGTGGCCATCTAGGACATATCTAGTGGGAGAGAATTAAATGCACTTTTAGTAAAGAAACAACAAACATAGAGTAGATACTATTAAAAATTGACAAATATATATCTCAAGTAACTATTGCCTATGTACAAAAAAACAAAAATGTAGGCTCTATCTTTATAGATTGTGATGCAAGCTTAATTAAGTAGTGGAGCTATATTGTTCTTCCTTTCAAAATATTTATTTACCATGCTACAAAACATAAAATAGACAAGAGTAAGATATCTTGGATACCACCTCCATCAGGGTATTTCAAATTAATTTTTGATGGGGCTACTAGGGGTAATCCTTGTATATCAAGAGTAGGGATGTCTATTAGGGATTGGAAAGGAGTACTCATTGGTGCCAAATCAGTTCATCTTCCTTTTGGCAGAAATAATGCATCATAAGCCCGAGCTCTGCTTCATGGGGTAAAAATGGCCTTAAAGCTCAATCTATCAAAACTATAGATAGAAGGTGGCTCACTTGTGATAATAAATGCATTGAAAGAAAGAGGGGTTCACAACTGGAAATTAGATTATATCTTACAACAAGTCTAGACTCTGATGAATAAGTTGGAAGCTTATCAAATCAATCATACTTATAGGGAGGGTAACAAACCGGATGACTACTTAGCAAATATTAGATGAGATCATCAATAATTTGAATTTTTTTATGATAACAACTCTAACAATCTTCATGATACTATGGTAGATATTCTTATTTTTTACGGTACTACATTGATCTAAAAGGTAATTATTTTACAGCTAGAAAACTAGGGTTATGTTCTCCTTGAGGCCTTCAACCCTTATGACCACAAAACTCTAATTTCAAATCAAATGGTGGCAATAATAATAGTAACTAAGAATAATGTTATGATTAAAAGGGGAAAAATAGGTTTTGAAGGGACCCTAAAACCCTTTACAACAAAAGACACAAAATGTTACCCAAAAGGATAATAAAAAAAACCACCAGTAGCAACCCAACAGCCAAAAAATGCCACAAGGCGAGTGCGAATCTAAAATAAGACTAGAAGCTACCAACAACACCCATCAACGAGAAACAACAAAATAACCTAACCTACACCGAACAAGAAATAAAAACCAACAAAGAACAAGATTAATCTAGGCCACTTAGAGTATTGGCCACCTCCATCTGTAGGTTCCTATGCTTTTCAACTATATCCAACAGTTCCTTCTTCTCAACATCAAATGTTTTCTTCCACTCGTCTGATCCTCCAATCGTAGGTCCTTTATCATCATCCTTAGCTATTTTCTCACCTTTTCCCTTTTCCGCACATTCTTTCTCCATAAGCTCAAAGAAGTAAACCTAATCTTCTCTGAGTTCACCGATTTTCCTGAAAAGGACTTCCAAAGAGTCTGTGTTGTTCTTTACAGAAATATGGCATGCCTACAAAAGTTTTTTGATATCCACATTTATTCCTAGCACCTTGGCTTCCAGAGCAAATAATATTTATTGACAAAGAGACTTAAAGTCATGATAGGACCCTTCAAGGTTCACCATTATATCAATAAGAATGTCTAACACCGCACCTTTTGGAACATTCTTAAGATTTTCCTTTAAACCTCTGATTTTAATGTTAATCTTATTGAATTCTTACAAAGACCATTTTGCTAACTTAAAGGTACCTGTAGCCTCAACTCTAGCCATATCCAATAAATTAAACATGGAGGTAGCATCATCATCAAGATATGAAAAGTCCTCAGAAAGAGGATCCACCTTCAAAGGCTCCTATTTAGATTATTGCTTTTTTGTGTCCTCCTCCCAACTCCTATTCTCCTTTTCCTCCTCCTCCTCCTTAGGCAAATCCTACGAAGGAGAATCCACAATGGTAACTATTTTATCACCATAATTCTTGTCCTCACCAGCCTCATTGGGGTCCTTAGTCATAAACTCCAAGGCCTTGCTCCTCAAATTAGCAATATGTGTTGAAAGCCTCCTCAATTTATCAACCGCACCCACCTATTTGTCCTGTGATCCCACCTCACTGCCAGCACCAAAAACATCTTTGCCACCAACCACCTCCACAAACACGGGAGAGGGATCATCTGACCCCACATCCATGTCATCACTCTCAAAAAGGGCAAGCCTTTTCATTGGCCTATTACTCTTAGCACCACCCACCTTCCTTTTCTTCAAAGACGTAGCCAAAACCACTGGAGAAAGATCCTCCTCATCTTCATTCCATTCCTCCTCCGCTGAAGAAGAAGACTCCACCCCCGATGACCAGACTCATCACTTAAAATCTTCTCCTTACCCTTGATGGCAGGAGTAGGGAGAAGAGTCTTAACATGTTCCATAATCAATCAAATAAGCCCTTCATGGAGGATAGGGCCTTTCTATTCTTAAGGTGCGCATACACCGAAACCTCCAAAGAAGATAACAAAAAGAAATAAAAAGAAATGAACAAACCATGCCTAAAATTATTAAAGAGAGTAAAATGATAACCAAGAATGGCCTTAAATCTGCCTTCCAAGGTCACATATCGCATCAGCACCTCGGCTACGCTCACCCAAATCTTCTTCATGGAAGTTCTCTCGTAACCCCAACTCTCCAATTTGATTAAATGTTTCCTCTCATCGCCTCTTTGTTGCTCTTTTTATCCTTAAAGAATTTCCTACCAATTATCGGCAACCTAGTCATCGTAGCAACCAAATCCTCATTCACCTCCACTTCCAAACCTTTAACCCTAAGCTTCTGATTGTACCAAAAAGAAACAAATTACGCTGAGGCACTAGGGTCATGCCCATGCAATCTCTCCAAGAATGGAGCAAAATTACCATAGCGCAGGATAGACCAGAGTTTCTCCTTATGCCAATTGTCCCCACAGGAATGTGGCTTGATTCGGCTCCTTTCACCACCCATGTCAACCAGCACACAACTCACAGAAACCTTGTGAAAAGCACACTACTGAAGGCCATAAAGCAACAAGACACCCACAAAGCAAAATAGAGGCGAGTACAATACCATAAATGTCACAACACCTCAACCCACACCATCATTCCTCAATAATCTCTTGGCTTCCTTGGGAAGGATCACACCCTCCTCTCACGAATGGAATTCATTAAGCCTGATAGCCTCGTTGGCAAAAAATCTGCCAATGAGTTACCTTCTTGATAAACATGAGAAACGTGAGTCTCATCACAATATTGAAGCATTATTATAGTATCCCTAATGAGTTGATCGACACTCTAGCTCAGAGAATGAGTGCCATGCAGATAGTTAATAATATTCATACAATCTCCTTCCACCCATAATTTGGAGTAACCTTTGTTGATGGAATACTTAACACTTATGAACACACCCTCCGCCTCCACGCGATGATTGTTTTGAGTTCCCGGCGAGAGTGAACTAAGCATAATTTTGAGGATAAAATAAGTTCAAAATTATTTTAAAAAAACCAATATTATTCAATGGGTTGATGCATGTAAATCAGTATCAAACAATGCAATAGGTATAAGTTCAAGTGTATGCCAAAATAAATAACAAAATTGAAACCCACATGTGTTTGGGACCAACATTGATGACATCAAAGAAATTGCCAAGAGTAGAGGTGATAGGATGTGGTGGAAGCATCATAGAAGCATATGCCATGTAACACATATGTTATAATGTTTGCAAAGATAACTTTATTTTTTTATGAAAGTGAAAATAAGTGTTTAATGTGGGGCCTTTTACCTTAATTATTATATGCATTTTACAAAGCATGTAAAATCCACTTTATGCATGCCAAATCCAAGCAACATGCATTAAAATGACTATCGGCTTCATTGAATTTACACCCATTGGTACCTCATTCACTGGCAAGTAAGGTAGGGTTAAATAAAAGGTTTTCCTTATTCATTTCATATCATAGCATTTCACATTCTTTGGTTTTTCTAGAACAGTGTGGTGGGTGATATCCAGTTTAGGGTGGTGAGCTCTCTCCAGTTTAGGGTGGTGGCATATCTAGTTCATAGTGATGGGTTTCTTCTAGTTCAACGTGGTGGGTTTCTTCTAGTTCAACGTGGTGGGTTTGTTGTGGGTTGGTAGAACTATGTAACATCTTTTGCAATTATTTAATGGAGTATCAACCAAAGAATTTCAAAGTTTTGTTTTGGGTCCAAAGCTAGTAGCAATCATTCATAGGTCACTTTTCAAATGCAGATCTTGTGGAGTAATGTCTTTTGTCCCAGTGTGATGGAATGCGTCCAAACCATAATTAGAGAGGAGATCATTCAACCACATGCCCCTCGACTGATATTCCCTTCCCAAGTATTGTCCATTTTTGTTTCAAACACCCTGGACTTACTTCATTTGTTTGATTCACTTGAGGTCATAATAAATGAAGTTGTTCATCTATAATTTTTGGGTGATAATGTGTCATGCCAAAAAAAATCACTAGAAAATGCAGCATTTTTTTTAATCTTTTAATTAAGCTAATTAACACTCTTTAAATGTTTAATACATAACACTAATCATGATAGGAGTGGTACATCTTCATGAAGGCAATTCACAAATTTAAATCTAAGCATATATATTCAATTAATTAGATAAGATCTACTTGGGATGCTCTAGAAACATGAGTCTTAGATTGGATAGAGTAAGGCAATGGTTTTAAAATAATTTAACCTTGTAACCCTTAGTATGAAGATGTCACACCCAAAAAAGTTATGTTAGAATGACTACTTATTTCACCATATCTTTTCAATTGATATTACTACTACAAATGTTAATGATATTAACCATATTGTCCTTTCTCATAGAAATGATGATCCTGATTATTACAATTATCAATATTTTGCTATTATTAATTTAAATTATTCCAGACATTGATAAGGATATTATTAAACCTTTGTTAATGTAATTCCATTATTTAATTCCAATACTAATATAACTCCAATATTAATACAATTCCCTTATTTGATAATTTTAGTAATTTTATTTTATTTAATACCAATGTTAAAACTAATATTAGAATTAGAATTATTATTAACACCATACTTACCTTTAGTTATTAATTGTTAGTAGAAGGTAATATAACAAGGTCCTAATTTTTTCTTTTTAATCTTTGTTTAAGTAATATTTACTCAACAAAATATTTATATTCTCAAATCAACATTATTACTATTACCTCATTCATGATTACTAATTTATTATTTTTACCATTCAAATACTTAGTAAATTTCTACCTTTTATATAAAAGAAAATATAAATTTGATATTAAATATTGGCGTTATCCATCTAGCCATATTATTACAATGCTAATAATATTATTACTTCACCTTTTACCATTTAATTACGCCGAAGGCTTCCCCATGCCGAGCTTTTCCAACCCCATTTGATGCCGGGCGGTGCAGATTACAATCTTCTATGATGTAAAAAATCTCAGTCGTTCATCATTTTGCTCTTGCCACCCTCTACGATGTATTAACTGTGGTATCATTTTGCTCTTGCCGCCCTCTGCGATGTATTAACTGTGGTAGTTGGTTCGCCACCCTTGTTGTTCTGCATTTACTTTCACCACCAAAACAAGATATTTCCTCCATACATACCTTTTGTCACGAGATTTTCATTTCATAGGTGACCGCCATTGACATCAGAAGAGTTGCTCAGTATTGAGTTCTTGATAGTTCCCATTTGGCATTGGAATCACCTGCATATCTGCTCCACTGATAACATAGCTCTGGTTTGAATTGCGTGGAAATTTGACTTCTACCCATTTTTTATTTTGGGTTGTTCTTCTTTCTGGCGTGTCTTTGTTTTGCTGATTTATATGATCTTGGAAAGTCTTTTAACCACGTTTGCTCAAGTATCCCTCTCTATTTATCCTGTTTAGATAATATGCCATAAATACGAATAACCTGTAGGATTAACCCACAAATTCTATGATTTGGAATATTCATTTAAGTGTAAGTTGTTTCTTTTCTTTTTTTTCTCTTTTATGTGGTTTGTGTTGGGGTTTTAAACAAAAAAATTAAGCAAACGACTATTTTGATTGAACTTGTAAAAGCCCTCTCCCGATCAAGTTTTGAAATCCTAGCAAAATCCTTAAATGATCGATTCTTCAAACTATAGCAAGCTCACTAAATTCATGTGAGTGCTAATTCGATTCTTGGAAATCTGAGTTGAGCATCAAAGGTTTTCATAGGAAGATATTTGCCAAAGCTCTGTTGGATAACCCATGCTTAAGTTTTTCCTCAATTCTACCTCACTCGTCATGAAGGAGTTCTCTTTTGATGATTTCTATGCTGTAATTTGATAAATTTGTCAAACCCTAGTGTTAAATATAACAACCTTGCTAGATCCAATCCCTCTCTGTTGTAATTTATAACAACCCTTTCACTGAATTGTTTGGCATGCAACTTTAATTAATTTCAAAACATAGCAAGATGAGCAGATTCAGTTAAGTATATTTATGATCCGTAGAGTGTAAAATGTGCTTTGAATCTAGGAGAATTATCGTGCCCTAAACTAAGCTGGAGCTAGAGATGTGGCAAGGGTTGAGAGGAATTGGGAGCGCCTAGTTCGAGCCACTTTGCAGCAAGAGTTGCTTTGTAGCATAGGGCGGGCAGGTGGCAAGGCATTGGCAGGGCTTGTTAGCAATGTTCCATCATCTCTAGGGAGAGGCAGTAATATTGATGCCATTCTACATGCCGCATATGAAATTCAGGATGAGGACCCAAATGTTGCTTGTATATGTAAGTGTATTTCTTCCCATTTAGCAATAAAATAATATTATGTGGTATAGTGTGCAACTTAAATGAAGCTAAGAATGAAAAACATTTATTTAACCTAAATTGTCTCTAAGTTCATTATAATAAGCTCAATTAAACTGGTATTCGTATTTGTAGTTACAAGCTGGTATATAATTTTTTAAAGGGTATTAAAGGAACCTGTATGTCACAACCAAAATAATTTATATTACTGGTCTTACATTAACCATCTATCATCTGTCAACTTGGTAAATAATGATCATAAAGGCTGAAAAAGTGCTCTAGCAATAGCTGAATCTTGTTACCTTTATAGTATCTCTAGCATTCAGCCATATCCAATTGCCCTTAATAGCGTACTCATGTGAGTTCACCAGCAATCACATTATCATCATTATCCTCTACTTTATTCTATAAATTTCTTGGTCAGAATAATAGAAATTAAGTGCATTTGTACTAAAGCAAAAAGGCACCTTATATGATGTCCTTAAAAATGGCAGGTTTCAAGCATAAGACATCAGTTTGTAGCCTCCAAATAGTAGGATTTTATCCTTTGGAAATAGCAAAAAATACAAACGTAAAATAGTTGTTTGTGTAGATGAAACAACAAGTTACCTTGCATGGTAATCACCAAATCATAATTGATAGTAGATTTTTTTCGAATATTGTAGTTGGATTTTTTTCGAGGTACCTCACTATTCATGAAATCAAGGATTTCAGTCACTCAAAATAGCATACAGTTTTAGATTTACTTTTGCTTGTCATTAATAGATTGAAGTAGTAGATGTTTAGAGACTGGTTTTGATTCGTCTCATTTTTTATAAATTTGGGTACAAAAACGTTCTACACCTAATAATTGTGGCCCAAAAGAAAAATCATAAGTTCCTATCTTCAATTTCAGAAACAATAGATTAGAGCTCTACATTGCACAAAAACAAAGCAATGTGTCAACAATGAATGGGACAAACACACTTGTGAATGTGAAGGGTTATCCATTGAAGATTCCAGCCACACCACATCCAACAAATTGTCATTTTTCCAAACCAAGCAATATTCTCTCAAAGTTGCTATGGGGTCTAATCTATTCTTAGCATTCAACAGAGCAGGAAACACTCCATTCTGGAACATGTGGTTGATTTGTAAAGATCCAACCCCCTTTTCTAATACTGGATCTCTAAGGGTGGGTTAGGATCACTCTGTTTTATGATACCCTCATGGATTATTTCTACTTTTTGAATGCATGATTATATTAAACTATAGTCCAACCTTTACTATTGCAGATCTACCCAAAAAATTTGTAGCCTACCTAAAACTTCATGAATATCATATAAAATATCTACAACCTACCCAAAACTTCATGGGTATCATACAATACTTTTGTGGACTACCCAAAAATTCATATATTCATACAAAATTTATGTGGTTTATCCAAAATTTAATGTGAAACATATGCACGGGTAAACAATCCATGATAACATAAAAAAAATGTAGAGATCGCAACCAAGCTCACTATACTCAACTTATTTGACAAGCCTAAACTAGATGGTGACTATAAGAGTGTAAAAAACTTTCCTTTTCATGGAAACCTTCAGTTATTTTTGATCACCATGCTCAACTATAGTAAGCACTATACACAACAAAGCTTCATGGGTATCTAATATTATATAGAAACCTTAATAGGTATCCTATACTCCAAGAGTCTAAAAAAAATTCCTTTTTAAAGAAATTTTCAGTTGTTTGTGGTCACTGTGCTCAAAAATATTAAGGATTATACACAACAAAACTTCATGGGCATCTTATATATAGGCAAAGAATCTATGCTGGCATAAAAAAAAATGGAATGATCACTAATGAACTCCAATGAGATACTCAAACTAGATGTGTATCACAGGTACCTCCAAAAACTAATAGATCAAAGAAGTCATAGTTTTAAGAAACGAAAAAGCATACCGTCATATCTCTTTGACTAGCTATATTTGGGAAGGACATATGTGTTCAAGGATATTTGGTGTAGGGATGAAATTTTGCCACCTGGTAACTAATATGCGGCTTGCAGGGAATGCAAAAAAAAAAATCTCGTGTAGAGTTTCCCCATTCAACATGTATGCAAAAATGTGGCAATATAGGCAAGGAATGCGTACAGTGTTCTTGTTGGCATGCAAAGTGTGGGAGCATAGACAAGCACATGAACTACTTTGCAGAGTACCACTCCCCAGTGGAAGATCCACGAGAGTAGAATGGAACCCCTTCAATTTTGTAGATTGCAAATGGTTAGGTGGGTCCTGTCATTGTTATTTAGATTTCTCATATTAATTTTCACTAAGATTGAAATTATTCCATTATGTACCTCTTTATGACAATATGCTAAAATACCTTCTAGCTGAACGGGTCTTAGCTGATAGTGCAGATCTATACCCTTAATTTTCAACTTATACACTTTGCTACGACTAAGATCACTTTAATTAAACAGATCGTTATAAATATCTAAATCTATGAATAAAACTATAGCCTATAATTCAACTTTCATCTGGAGACTGTAGTGAATTTTTTTGAACTTGTTCTTCTTGTAATGAGAAGTTAACCATATTTTACTTTTGTGATGATTCCTATCACACTTGCTCTTTAACTCGAGCATAGCAGTTATAACTATGGTGATTATGTAGTGATTATTGTGATACCATTTCTTCAGTTATAACTATAAAGAGTTACTTTAATTAGGGTGATACTCATGATTGGAGTAGCATTATATAAGCGTGTTTCTCAGTTGGAGGTAAAAAAAATATAAAATTATTGTTTGGAAGAGAACATCCTCATGGGACAACCAGGAGGCTACATAGAATAAGGTGAAGATAATTGAGTATGCAGATTGTGCGATTGTCGAAGCTTACTAGTTTAAATCTAGTCTGAAGTAATCCTCAAGATTTATAGAGTCTATCTTGGTATTTACAAATACTGGATAAAAGATTTTTCAGTGGAGATGAATATGTAGTTTTGCAAAAGAATATGTCCATAAGATTGGAATGGTGTGGAGTTCAAATGCTAAGAGGAAGTACTAAAATATTCATATTATGTGTGTTACGAACAACATTGTTTTAGGGGTATTGCTATATTCAGCTTAACTTACCAAATAATGCTATAGAGCAGTCAATTGAGAGGCCATCATTTAGACTTCATCTACATAACAATGAAACTACAAAACCGTTTATGGGTATAGCTTAGATGAAAGGAAAAGAGATCAGATAGGAGAAACATTCTAGTGAACCTCCACTATATTTGTTTTTCCAATTAATACAAAAGTAATTTGATTGATGGAGAATTATAATGGTTTGATTACTTCACTCTTTTCTCTTGATTGATTTTTATAATTGATATGTTATGTACCATTTTACGGCCTCCAATCCAACTACATCCAAGTATCTTTTTAATTCCTCTATCTTTCATCAATCTCCTTACTATTTGAACCTCACCACACCTGCCCGCTTTTGTACAAATGTTTTAGAGAAGAACATAAGTTCTGGGAATATCCAAGTACATTCCCTCAACTAGCACCACTGTAGGCACCCATGTCATCACTCGCTCACAAAGAGCTTAAAAAGCTGAAATTAAAAGGAGCACGAAACTTACCACATCATAGTAATGCTGAGAGTAAAGACCTACAGCCAACACCTCATGCTTTGAACCATGATGGAACTCATCTTGCTTGAATGTGAGCAGGAAGAAGCAAAGAAATGCAACCAAAGTGCAAAAGGGCAAGTATATTTGTGTAGTTTTAGTTTTTTCCTAGCTTTGAATTGTTCTGTAATGGTGATGTGCTATTGAATCATTGATAATCAGAAAAAATAATATTGGGTTATTATTTTTACATGTGCAGGGTAAACCCATAATAGTGGTGTATAATTTTTATGAGGAAGAAAATTTGATAAAATTCTCACGCATTGAAAATTTCACGTTTTAAAGCATTCGTTCGAACTAGGGGGTTCGCACGAACCCAAAAGAGGGGTTCGGTCGAACCCCTAGTTCGAGCGAACCCCCTTTTGCATGGTGGGTTCGCTCGAACCTTGTGATGCCACGTTCCCTTATGGGGAATTCAAAAAAAAGGGGGGTTCGCTTTACCCTTTCGAGCGAAGGGGGGTTCGTTCGAAGGGGGGTTCGCTCGAACCCCCCTTTTTTTCCCTTCTCCCCCTCTTCCACCAAATTTTAGCAGAATTTTGCCCTTCGAAGCTCGGGTTGAAGATGAAAATGGAGGAGACATCACAAACCCAACTAGAAGATGGTAGTCCTCAGAACAAACTATCCAACGAATTAAATTTTAATATGTTTTGGTTTTAGTATGTATGTGTTTTTTTAGTTGTATTAAACATAGGTTTTTCACCGAAAGTCAAGCTCTCTGTTTTGCACATGTGGAAAAATAGTAGATTATCAAAATAAAAATTTTAAAAATATGTTGAGGCTTGGTATTGATGTCCTTGATCCATTAAAATAAATAAATGAATTTCGATACATACAGAAAAAGTTATGTTGTATACAGTATGCCTATGTCTGAGTTGCAATTGGTTTGACTTCGAAACTTGATTAAGGAAAAAATATTCAATAAAAAACTATGAGACCAAATGCAAGTGCTAGATATCGTAGTTACAAATCTGAATTTGAAAAAATTAGAATTTTATCCTTTATACAAAAAAATTTATGTTGTATACGGTGAGCGTCACTTTTTGAAAATGTTGTTTTCTGAAAAAAAACTAGTTTTCGTGGGAGATGGAAAAAAAAGTGCAATCTAATTCCAAAAATTTTGAAAAAAATATTTTTAGAATCTATAGACAAAATGTGATGAGACCCTAGTTTTCATCATCTTCAAATTCCTCACGGTTTAGTCGCTATAGGTGACCAAATATGAAGATTTAGTTAAAAATAATAATTGCGGTGTCCAATTTGGCCAAAAATTATAAACCACTATTGTGGGATCACCCTGCAGTTAGTTTTGAATGTGATGCCCAAACACTTGCTCAACGTGTGAGCAGATATAAAAACAGAGGAGCTCTACAACCTCATGACAGACTTCATCAATGGAATTGTTTCAGTTCTAGTAGATATGTTAGGTTGTGCTTATGCAGAAGGATTGAATGGCAGTGGTCGAAGAAAAAAATAGACATTTATTTGTTTCTATGTTATAATAACTTAATGGGTACCATTTCACAGAATTGGTTTGCAGCTTATTTACTATAAAAATGAAGATAGTTGTTGTATTCTAAGGCCACACTTTGTGTAAAATCTTAGAGGTAAGTCACTTGCCATGATTTGAGTGAATTTTTTTTGGAAATCTGTACAAGACCAGATCCCTTTTTGTTGTGTTTTATTTCATTCTAAAACAGATCTGTTGTTATCTGGTAAATAAAGGCATTGGTTCTGAGGTTCTATCTATGGCTATTTTCATATATAATATTATTGTAATACCTAATGTTAGATCCTTATATGTTTCTTCACATGGAGATATTTTGAACTGTAAAATGAATTTTACGTTCATTTGGTGGTTTAATTTTTTTTCCTTGCTCTTGAGGTTATTTTTGAAATAGTTTTCCATACATAATTATTTAGTACTGAATGTATAGCAGCTACTGTTGAAGCTGTAAACGCAATGGTTGCCAGAGCTATTTTCACATAGAGTGAACAGTACATATCGGAATATCCTTCTTTACTATTGCCCCATAGTTGATGCAATTTGTCCTCACCAGGTTTGTCAGCATTGAAGCTCAAAGGTGTAAGAAGCAAATAAGTCCTTGTTAATGCTTATTATAACCTCTCAAGCACATACACAACTCGCATCAATCATACCATCTGAATTATTTAAGCCAATATCCTTCTTGCTTTACTCAACTCAAAAGACTTCAAATTTACTAGTAGTCATTTTTCCCATTTATTAATACACAAATTTAACAGATAATTAACTACAATATCTTTTATACATTTGGTATCATAATAAAGTGAATTTTTTATTCATTTGGTGTATATTAATAGTATCATTGTTCACATAATAATCTGTTGAATAACTTAAATATGTATTTGTGTTGAACTTCAATATTTATCGAGTACATACCACTTTAACGCCAGGGAATGAAATAAATAATTATTTCTTTTAAAATTTAATAAAAGTATGAGACAGATACTAAGGAATCAATATCGGCAAAGGCTATGCAACCCTCAAAAGGGCATGGCATATCATGTGTCTATGCTTCACTGGCCGGTGCAACGTAGAGTCTGCCCTTCTGCAACTAACAGTTGAAATAATTGTTTCGTACTATGTTTTTTCGTGCTGCAGATTTGGGTTTTGTGCCCCATCCAACTCTTTATAATATATAATATTAAAATCTCAGTTGGAAGCTTTTACAAATTTCTTTTTAATCTTTTATTTTTAGTTTTTTTTTTTTATTATTATCATTTTTATCTATATTATCTGTTATAATTTTTATATACATAAAATTATATAATCATTTAGAAATGTAACATTTCTATCTAGGTATATTAAATTTTAAAAACAAAAATTTAATAGTTAACATTTCTAAGTGATTAATAATTTTATAATATTAATTTAACAATCTTTAAAATTAGAAATGTTAATATGTCATAATTTTTAAATATACACTTTTGCACACTAGAAAAACATTAAGATATACACTTTAATACACTAGATTTATGTTTGATGTTTGATAAATGATCTTTTTTATTAATTTAATAAAATAAAAATATAATAAATTTTATATAGTTTATGTATATAAATTTTTACAATATTATCTATCTATATCTAGATAATATTTTGATAGCTTTTCCTTTATTTTAGATTTTCAACTTTATTTTATCTTATATATATCTTAGTTATTAGATTTTCAAATTTCTTTTTCCACTTGCAAAGCTTTTTAATCATAAAATACTTTGTAAACTAACTTTATTTTAAAAACTAACAATTGAAAACTAACTTTGTAAATTAAAATTCAGAATATTTGTTTAACTTAGTTAAAAGCTTTTATAAGCATTTTTATTAAATTTCTTATTAATTTATTTAAAATTGTACTAAATCAATATCATTAACTAAAATCAATAATCATTAAATTTTAAAGTTCATTTTTATCATCCAAAATTGTAAATATATATCATTTAAAATTGTGAATGTAAATTTTAAAATTTGTTGTCTATATTTTCCTAATCAACATTTGTGATTACTCAATAATCTACCATAAAAAAAAGACAAAAGATTTAAATTTTAAAATGAAATCTGTAAAAGCTTCGAGATGGGATTAATATATTTTTTTATAGAGAGTTGGGCCGCGGCACAAAACCCAAATCTGAAACACGGAAAAACACAGCACGAAACAATTATTTCAACTATTAGTTGCAGGAAAGCAGGTCTGCGTTGCACCGGCGGGTGAACGATAGGCACATGCCATGCCATGCCCTTTTGAGGGAAATCAATGGCTAATGACTTTGCCAAGGTTTTCAACTCAAATTAGTATGTTGACAAATAGATTAATGTTTCTACAAAAAAAAAAAAAAATTATACAGTCTAACGTGTATTTGGAGCGAATTAGGGTGAGACTAGTCCTTTAAAAGTCTCATCTCTTAAATCTGTTGTTTCCTTCAATATTACACCAACTTTAACAAAATCGAATTGATCTGCCAACTCTTATAGAGTCTTTGTGGTAGAGTAAGATACATTAAAAATATATATATATATATATATATTTTTTAAAGGAATGTTGGAAAGCTTGGGTGCCCAGGTAGCTGAGCATTCATTTTTCCTTTGAAGGCTGCCTAGGGGTTATATTTACCCCCGTTATGGACAACAGCAAGATTTCCACGATAGGTTGCAGGTTGAAGTCGAATACATTTACTCATGGATTTTTCTTTTCACCTCATTTGGTTGGAAATAAAAGCTTAGCAGATCTTATTCCCGACTACCATGCTATAGAAAGCCTGAGAATGTTTGTTGACGTGTCCAATTGATTTTAACCTCCGAAAAGATTAGACTGCTAATAGTACATCCACAACTGGGATCTGCGTCTACCTGACTGAGCCATTCTTTCCCATTTATTTAAAAAAAAAACTTAGCCTCCAAACACATAAGAGGGGAGATGTATTGATAGAACCAATACAAAATATAAAAGTTTGACACCAAATAAACACAATCAACCACTTGAGTGGAGGTAAATCAATGCAGGTTTTATGGCATTTTTATTATCCCTATTTTAGTTTTGAAAGTATTATCTTATTTTATGATTTTCTTCATACACAACATGAGCTTTACTTGAGCTCTACCCAGGTATTTAGGACTGCAATAAACTCAGGTTCAAAAGGTCGAATAGCTCTAATATTCATGATATTCTTTCATGTGTTTTCTATTGTATTGAGACGTTTTCATACTTTTATTCATCTAGCTGAGCATGGCGGAGATTGAGGCGGTGTAAGCATCAAAACACCCAAATCGCTATCTCAAACACTCCCTATAATTTCATCTTGGCATCTACTTAGTCAATAAATCCAAAGATTGCAATATAGGGTATGTTGGAGGAGGGTCGCAGCGAGGCTCAGATTAGTTTGCATCATTTGCTCACTTTATTTCTCCTCTCTTGTTTTTTTTTTCTTTTTCTGTATTCACTCTTCTTACCCGTGTTATATATTTCTTATTTCTTTTTTCTTTTCCAATCAACCCTGCAATACCAAAAGGTTGGTTTGTATGAGACTGCAGAATTTTTATTTTTATTTTTATTTTTATTTTTTTTTGTGTTGAGTGAATAGTAATAATTTTCTTTACTAAATTTTCCACATAAGTACTTGTAAAGGTTGGACACCCTGTAGAAGGAAGGTGGGGACGTGGTTTCTCGAAAACATTTCCATGTCCTTAACCATATATTATTTATTTATTTTCTTGCATTGTTAATTGCCAAACTTCTAGTACTAATATAGTTATCTTTTAATTTGTATGATTTATAACATAGATATGATATATTATTTTTGTTACTAGAATATGGTGTGCTTCAATTTAAATTTGGGTATATATCTAATTGTATATGTATTTTAGTTGTATATTTTTACATTCTATAAAACCATAACAATATATATTCTTTTTAGATATATGCAATGAGTGAATGTATTTATATCAGTAGCACATGTGTATTTTAATCCTTTTAAATAACTTGTCTTGAATACAAAATATGCTTGTTCTTCTATGCAAAGTGTAAGTTTCTTTTATGGACAAAAGGTATTAGATTTACTAAAATTTGCTTGCATATGCTTTAATAATTTGTTCACATATACTCCAAGGATTCACATGAAACCAAACTTATCTAATTGACATTATTCAAATGGTGGGTTTCCATGATGATTCGATTTTATAAAGATTGTAAATAAACTTCAATGAACTTAGATAACCTATCATTTGATGGGTTACATTTAGAGCAATGTACATGATTGTTACTCCACCCACAGTTTTAACACACATTACCCAAAACTCTTTCTTCATTAATTTGAATGCAAGAAAACATAATTCTTCCTTCAAGTCTTAAATTGAACATCTCATTGACTACAAGTTTATAAGGTAATTCTTTTCTACATTCTCCAAGATATTAAACTTCTATTATTACACTAAAACTTAGAAACAAACAAACATGCCAATGGACTAAGATCTCTCTTTTCATCCTTTCATTTTACAAGAAAATACTAACCTTCACACAATAAATAACACACAAATAAACAAGGCTTTCTCTCCACCTACCATAATGTTGTCATGGAACCTCATGGGCTCTAGCCATACCCCCGAATAAGGAATTCATTTATCTTCATGATGATAAATTGAATATTTTCTCAATTAACAAAGGGATAAAACTAACATAACACAACTCTCATGCATCTAAATTTTCTACAAGTTTTCTACTTTCAACCATGATCCATACACTATGTCACCTTCTTAAAACCAATAAATAAGGGTAAACAAAAATAGGAAGAACTTATCTCTTTTCCTTTAGGTGAAGGGATTTAGCTTTTTCATCCATTTTTCTTCTCCAAGCCAAGCCATCTTGATCACTATCTTCCCAAAGAGATGGACTCCTCCTCTTCTTATTCTTTTGTCATCTCCACTAAAGTTCTCCAAGAGGAGAAGTGGGTAATACCCCACTCCTTTTTTCTCTCCAAAGTATATAGGAGTTTCAACTTGCAACCTTTGGGTGGGGAAGTGTGAAGTGTACCTACTTCCATCAATGAGAGTCTTTTCTTTATTAAAGAGGAAACATGCACTTGGACAACCCCTCCATCTTTTCATCTCATCCTCTCCTCAAAAATTGTCACTCTCTATTATGAGGACTTTTTCAGGGGTCAAATCATGTCCTTGGGGCACTATTATATGCCCACATGACCCCTACCACTATGGCATAGACCCTAAGGGATTTTTTTTTGCATCCCAACCAAAGAAATTAACCAACAACCCTCTTTAAAGGCCCATTTAAGGACCCATCCGAAATTCAAACTTAGGTAAGGGTTCCCAACCCCTAACCCCACTTACACCCACATGAAAGATAATTAAATTCCCTCGCAACCCAAAAATAAATTATCCCTTTAATATCAACCCTCACCACTTCAACATATTAACTTTATTTCTTTCTATGCTCCGAAAGGGGGGGTCAAATTCATAACTACAAGATGTCTTTTTTATTTACCCATTTTTCTTTCCTTCTCATACTGACACCCTGATCTTCTACACACTACCAATGCAATTGTAAGAACAATCATAGATCAAATAAATTTGATAGTTAGAATAAAGTTTAATTGTACAACAATTTTCATTTACAATTTCAATTCATGTTCACAATTTACGAGTCCATAGTTCACCTTCACGAAATTGAAAATGAAATAGATGTTAAGATGAAATTCAAGAATATTGCCACACAATATTATTATGTATTTCTTGTAGTACAACTTATAATCTATTTATTGAAAAATATAACAGATTATATTTAGTATTAATCGCATGAGAAGCGAGGTCTTACATAATGCTCTTTTGCATAATGTTCAACTATATGATTTAAATAAGGGAAAGAGATTTTGTGGTGGTCTCTTCCCAAGATTCTATTTGAAACTCAAAAGGGCTTTTGTAGTAGTGTATGATGCAATCAAATAGGCTCTACAAATGAATTGTGCAACAAATCTACATAGGATTCTTCATCAAAATGCTAATGAAACAAGAAGGGATTTGGTTGGTAAAGTTAAAGAAGTATTTTTCCATTTCCTTTTTACTTTCTCATTGTAGGCACCACAATGAAAATGTGCCTCCCCTTCCCTATTTCCTAAGCAAGCGAACAAAATGGTTGATTCTAATGAATGGAAAGATGAGAACTCAAATATTGGTTGTAATATGGAGGAATTGTAAGTTATTTGTTGCTTATCTTCATAGCAATTTCATAGAAAAACAAGTGATTTTTTTGGAAATGTAATTAAATAGACTAGCGCTAGTGCTCATACATTGTCTATTTAAATAGTGGTAGTGCCTCTACTTGGCAATTTTGTAATGCTTATAGGCTAGAACTATAAACATGGAATTTTTTGTAATTTCCTATTTCATATAATATAATCTATAGGCTACCACCTTTTACCTAAAAAAAATTTAGAAAATTATATTTTATAATATACAATAAAAAATAAAATATCATCAAAAAAATAAGTAATAAAAAAATATTTTGAATAATAATAGAAAATATAGAATATAATAATTGGGTATGTGCAGGATCGTGATGGGCCAAAAAGTGGCGATATGTAAGTGATATGATGGCCCATATGGCTGACAACTTTTTTTTTACCCAAAATTGATGAAACAAAAAGGGTTTTTAAAGGAGATTCTTGGCTTTCCACCAATATAAATTATGTTTTACTTTGAATTTAATAACTAATTATTATTCATTTTTTATTTGAATTACGACTGAAGTCCCGATTGATAGGTTGATTGAAAAACATCTATAGCTTTCAAAGGGTATCAAATTTTTTGAATCTGAAACATGCGTCACATTCTATGTTTCACATAATATAGGATTAAAAAAAAAAGAATTGAATTTCATGAATTTTTGACCATGTTAAGGTGGTCAGACGTACGAGTTTTTATATATTTTTTTTAAAATTTTAAAAAAATTATAACTTATTATTTACTTGGAAAAAAATTATAAAAAAATATGCATCACATCGGGACATGAGTCTTCTACTTATATCTCAAATCTTATAAAAAAATATTATCATTTTATTGTGGTTAGGGTGGTCAGACAGACACATACTTCTTATTTTTTTCCTAAAATTTAAGTACTGCTGCATTGAAATTTCAAATTTTCACCAAATAGATTTTTTTAAAACAAAAATAAACTTAGTAGTTTAGAAACTAAATTCAATTTTCAATAGATTCTATTCTTACATATTTTTGAAATAATATAGTTAACTTATTCAAATTTTTAAGTCAAGTTGCCTAACTTTGATTTTTCTGAATTTTATTGCCACTTAAGGGCATGTTTTCTCCATGATGATCTTGCACATGCCCAATTTATAAATTATATCAAATATTATATATAATAATAAATATGAATTACATTATATATGTTAATATGAAATAAATATAATTGGATACTTAATTTATATAAATATTAAATATATATTATTTAAATATACAATATTATAATAATATGAACACCCCTTCCTTTGTTGAGTGTGAGTTATGTATTAAAAATCACTTATGCGATACATTTAGAATCCCAAAAAGTAAAATCAGGTCAAAAGGGAGAGTGGGATAGGGATCATGGGGTCATTTAAAATTTCATCTTCTTACAAGTAATTGTGAAGGAGTTTTTCCATGTTTTGGCATTTCTATCGCCAATTACATAAGCATGCATGCATAACAGTGATGCAAAATTTGATGAATGAAAACACTTAGAGTTTAACGGTTGGGATGGTTTGAATCTTCCTCCATCCCCTCTTGAACAACCTATGCCATGGATGGTTGACGTTAGCTTGCTCATTTCACATAGGGAACACCTTCGGCGTAATTATTAATATTTGAGAGAATTAAATCAATCTTGTTTTACACATTTTTGGAAAATAAATAAATTAATAGAAAAATGGTTCATAAATTATTAAATATAGATTTAAGAAAGACCTTAATTTGATTAAATGTCTCTTTAGCCTTGGCAATTTAAAATATAAAAGTAAATTTTAAATTTGAGATGGATAGTTAAAACTTATATATTAATTCTAGTCGAGGTTTTGATAATAAAAATTAGACTAGCCATTAAGTTGTGATTTGATTATTGTTTAGCTTAATTAGAAAAATTATGTAAATGGTTATTTATTGGTCACCCCTTAGAGGTGTACAATAAACTACCTCAAATAGGTTTCCTTCACTTTTCTAGGACGAACAAGTTTGTGTTTCCATGATACTAACTTCAATTGAATATGTCCCCCTTGTATCTGCACCATGTGTCTCATTGTGATACACAAGTAATGATGTTGAGTATGTTTGTAACACTTTCATGTGTAGTGCAACAATAGCAAATTTCTTGTTTTTTTTTAAATTTATGGTTGTGTTATTTTTTTTCATGTGTAAGTTTGAGCATGATGTTTGTTATTAGTACAACACTAGGAGCTCTAAGAATAATTTGGGTGATATTTCACATGTATTTTTGTATGGATAACATCATAATAATATGGTTGTTGATTACCTTAAAGTAAATAATTGAATTATTATATATTTGTTTTTGATAAGGTAAGCAAGGTTTTGAAAGAACCAAGAACGTTTTACAGAGCTATGAGAAGGACACTTCTAAATAACAAAGTCTTAAACTTTTCCAACACAATAGAAAAACAAAACTAGTAAAAACACCACAACACACAACAAAAACACTAACAACACCAGTAAAAACACCACAACACACAACAAAAACAATAAAAACACCTAGTCACTAGATAACCAGGCAAGAAAGAAAACTCAGAACCAACAATGGTCCTGAGCCAAAGGTAAACTAACAACCCATTCTTGTCACCAAAATGGAAAGCCCAAATGACTTGCCAGAAATAATCAAGCCACAAACCACCTACAATAGCCAGACCGCAATAGAAACTCTGCTAAAAACTTAGCCTAATAGATCACACCAAAATAATTGCTTGAAAAAAACAAGCCACAAACCACCTACAACAAACATACCACAGTAAAAATTACACAAAACTGAGCCTAATAGAATCCCAACAAAAGCAAAGAGGACCAAACTAAGAAAAGGGAAGCACTAGCTCTCTATCATCAAACCCAATAGAACCTTCTTCAAACCTTTCTAGTAGTAACATTTTCCACCTCAATAGGAAAACCACCTCAAACTAAGACACTAGAAAGGGACAAATGAAAATAGGGCAACAACAACTCCCATCACTATTCTCATTCTCCACCACAAAAGGAAGGAGATCCAAATTGAAATAATGGCAAGAACCACTCCCATGCAACAACACCAAAAAATCTTGATGAGGAAACCAAATCCCAATATTAACCTTGAGAACCGACTTAACATGGGCAATAAGGCTGACATCCAAAGTCCCCAAATAGTGATTCCCAACACCAACATCACAACCATCGTTGAAACCCCTTACAAGCCAAGAAGCTAACTCAATATCCAAAACAAAGAGAGATAGCTCCCCTCTATTGGAGAGGATCACATGAAAAAAAATTCCACTAAACCCAGAGAACTCCAGCAACCCCATACTCCACCTCAATAGGAGTATATCCCACCTCAAAAGGGACAACAACAAAGAAAACCAGCAAAGGAAGCTTCCCACCAAAACCACAACGCCCAACTTCACTGCGATAGAAGAGGAATCCACCTTGATAGGAATAGGTTGTAGAATCAAGGAGAAAGCCACCACTCCTGCAAAAAAAAGTAAACACCATACTTTAGCAACTCTGACAACAGCGTAAATTTAAAAGGAGTAAGAAAAACATTAGGTTCATAAGGAAAGGCATGAAATAAAACCCAACTAATAACCAACAAACTAGAGGAAGAGAAATGCAAAACCACCAGCAACAAACCATACCCAGGGTAGCAAAGGAAGATAACCCATCCACCATGAGGACAGAGAATCACGCCAACCAAAACTAGTAGAGACCCACATAAGCTTCAACTACAAAGCCTCTAAGGCCACACCAACCAGATGAACAATCAATCAGAACCCATAAGAGGAACGAAAATCCCACGATAAAAGTAGAGCCTATCCAGAGAAGAAGCCATAGAAACATAAGCAACCACTCAAACCCCAGAGCCAACAACCCAGTTGAAGAGCACCCCTACAAAGCATAAGGCGGACCAAAGGAGGAGTAGAACACCAATGTGAAGTCCAAAGCATAGCCAAACCCCCAACAAGTAGGACACAAAAAACATAGCCGACTCGCACTACAAAAAGGTTGAATCAAAAAAAGAAAAATGACAACCTTTAGCCATCGAAAGGACTAAAACAAAGCAACCATATCGCAAAGAAAAGAACACAAAGACGGAAACACCAAGGCAAGGGAAAAGAAACCCTTACCACCACCTCCGACAAGATCCCACACAAGATAGAAAAAGCACCACTAAACTCCAAGAAGACAAGGCACCGAGGCATGGAGCGAATAAACCATCACAAAATGAGCATCAGAGGTAGTGGAGACCCCCACAAGGCATGGCCTATACCAAGAAGAATCTTTCCAAGAGACCACCAAAGCAGTCCAATGCCACCAGATCCCCAACCAATGGTAGTCATCATCTTCCTCCTCCAATTCAGAACCACCATCCTCTACAACCCTAGAGGAATTCAAAATTCCCTGCCTATTATTACATATTTATTATTATCAATATTGAATTCTAATTGCATTGAACTGTCACTATATATGAAACCTATAAGTAGATTTAAGGAATGGAATCAAGTTAGTGGAAGTAATTAATTTCCAAAGGAACATTGGACTTGTAAAACATGATGGTGAAATAAAATTGAGTGTTAATATAGTATTAGTATTTTTTACACAAATTTCCTTAGTATATTCATTTAACATTGAATTTTTCAATATGGGTTAAATATTTGTTTAATAAGAAGGCGTTGGTTGTGTCAAAATTAATATACTTTTATGTTTTGATATTTTAAATTCTGGTAATATGATTATTAGTGGATTGATATGTAGGTGATAAATATAGGTCTTTCCTTTATGCTTTTTATGTTCATGCAGTGTCTCTAAAAACATACCTTCTAGATTGGATATTTTTTCTAATTAACATTATGTCTTAAGGGACACAATTGAGATGATCATTCTTTAGAAAATATTTCTTGATCTAATTATTCACATGATTAAACTTGTATCTCATTATAAAATATTGATTAATTCAATTTTAAATGGTGGTTGAAAATAGTTACTTGGGACCTCTTAAACACACATATTTCATATAATTGACCCTATTACTTATGATAGCACATCTCCTTGTGTAGTTAGTTTAAATTATTTAAAAAAACAAAAAAATTAAGCATTCGAGACCTTGAATGTGAATTATGTTGATGTGAATAAATGCATTGTACCTAGATAATTCACTCACTAGAGAATTAGGGGATATATTCACATGTTAAATTTACTTAGGATATAAGAATCCTTCTAGAAGTCTTACCTAGATTTTCTAGAACTTATCTTATCTAGCTTGTAATGGATGATTCCAAGGTAGTGAGGTTGTTAGTTGTCACATGTTATAGGATTAATACACTTGTCATAATGTTGTCTAATCCTATCTATCATCTTTCCTTTATAAGTAAGGAATCTCATACATACATTTGCATATTCAATCATGTTCAATATTGCATTGTTGAAGCAAGCTTTCTTGCCATTTTCTCTATTGTGGAAGAAATTTTAGTCTAGCAACTATTCATGGAGGTGTTGAGGAGTCACCATTAACTCGTACATGTGGTATCAGAGCTCTAGTGTTATAGATTCATTCCTAGATCTGAGGGTTTCATCTTGGCTTGAATATTTTTCTAGGTGTATTTTGGGGTTTCAAGGACCTCACAATTGGATCTAGGGTGTTAAAGAAAGTAAAGTTTGCCTTTCCTTTCATCAAATTTGGTTATATTTTTCTTGATCTATGAGGTTTTCAATTTGAGGATTTTAGTTGCAAGATCTGGAGGTAGCTAGAATTTTGGGGCACTTTGAGCCTAAATCAACCTCGCCATTGTGATCAGGAGGCTCGAGAGATCAATTTTGATATTAAATTTGACCATATTTGGAAAAAATATTTTTTGAGGTATTTTTTTAATCCAGGCAGGTTGTACAATGCACCCAAGTGGTATGATTTTTCTATTTTCGTAAAAAAAAAGATTTAAAAAACTAATTTTGTGGTTTTATTAAAATTTTGGGCAAGAATATTCCTTGACATCCAATCGGCATATTCTACAAAGAATATTCTTTTTGTTGGCATCGACGTAATCTTACGTTTGTAGTACTTTTGGCAAGTGTCACATTGACTTGTCAAATCATCATATAGATCTGGTCGCAGCCTTAATGTCACCTTTTTTATACATGAATAAAACCTTGTTTTAAAAGAGTTGTTACCATAGACTATAGTCTCATCTTGTTGCCTTACAAAGCCTTTTTCTATATTAAAAATTTTCTTTCTCAAATCAACGATTTAAAATTCTTTTTAAAAAGGTTGACCAAGTTTTGTCTTGGGCTGACAATTAGTAGGGTTTGGCAAAGCTCTAGCAACGTGGCCACTGCCCATCACCTACTCACCACCACACCACTACTTGGGAGGTGACAGCTTATTTTTTCAAACTGTGCAACCCAAGTCATATGGATGCCCACATTCTAGCACCCAAGACTTCAAAAATTGTGTCGTTTTATCCTACTTAGAACCAATTTTGCCCCTTAAGAACCTAAACTATGGCATTTTTTCAATTTTTCAAAACTTTCACATATGAAAGTGAATTTTTTCAAACAAAATATTGTCAGAAAGCTAGCAATCCCAATATTTCATTGGTGTAGTTGTTTTACAGAGTTTTTGCAATTTTGTGTTATTTTTAGGGTTGAAGTCAAATATGGCTTTTCCAACCTCTAAGCTCATATATTTTTGCTCCAGACTATGATTTTCTCAAAATTTACAACTTAGGAATGTATTCAAGAGCACTACAATTCTATACATGCACTTTTTCCTATTTTTGTCCCAAGTATATTGTGATTTCATTTTTTTCCATGTGGGTCTACTAGAGGATACTTGGATATTTTGACGATTGGGAGGGTGTTGTTTTGATCATTGTACTTCATTTTAGTTGTATTTTATGTATTGATCTCAAATTTTATCATTTGAGAAGTGTATTATCATTATAATTATGGGCTATGTAACTCATCCTTATGTAATAGTTTTAATTAGGGTAATTATAGGTCATGGAAAAAAGGAATAATAACACATTGCAAGGCTAAATTTTTTACATCTTTATGGACTCATTCTTGAACCAGAAACAACATATAAGAAATATATTTGGGGTAATAAGAATGTTCATATCATAAGATATTTTTAGGGATCTCATGCCCATGTGCAGTTTGGACCAAAGTTTGGGAGATATTTGGAGATCCACATAATTCTCCATTCCCAACAAATCTTGATTCATATTGCCTCATTCTACATGATGATATTGACAACATACCCTATGATGATGACACCTTAGAGGATTTTGAATATGATGTAGAACTTGAGTGTCTTGATGATCCAAAGACTTCTCCTGCAATTCCCATTTCTCTAGTTGAGAGCACACATTCATCTTCTATTGATGTTTCATTGATTACTTCAAGTGATTCATTGTAACAGGTATCTAATTGTCTTCTTGATTGGGATTCATATTTGATAGACATTGCTTCTTTGTTTGTGGAATCTCATATTTCAGATTTGGAAGACTAATTTGAGGCCCAGCTCTCCTATTTCATGATAGTTATGGATCAACTATTGGCACTTCATCTTTATCTTTGGAGCTTGTTCTAGATTATTTTTTGTTTATTCCTGGTTTGTCACAGTTTTTTGTGATTGGGCATGTACTTGATTGGATTGTGGCATCATATTCATCATCCAAGAACTTGGCAACACATGAGAAAATTTCAGAGACACAATCTTCATACATATGGATTCCACTTTCTACCAATTCCTATCTATAATGGGAAGCATTCTTGCTTTTTATTTGGTGTATCTTCTTCCTAAGGGATAAACATTATTTGTACACATTTGATTATGTTTTATCTTCAAACATAAACCATATTTTTAGATGATTATACATTGTGGGGGGATATCATGTCTCTGATGTTCCTTCTTATGGGGGGTCATTGATTGTATATGCATGATGGATGTAGTCCTTAGGGTATCATTGATTCCTTCATACATCATCTTGTTTATTTTCTCTCTTTTAGAGAGGAGTTGTGTCCTATTGGGTTTAATCCTTTTCTCTGTTTGTGAGAGATTGAATGCATTTATTGCATTTGCATTGTAAATGGGTACCTAACATGGCCTAGAAGTCAGGACCCATCTTTATCTTCATCTTTGCATAGTGTGCATAATAATATTCTCCCTAAGTTTCACTTAAGGGTGGGTGTTGGTGTAAATAAATTTCTTGTACCTAGCTAATTCACTCACTAGGGAATTAGAGGAAATATTCACATGTTAAGTTCGCTTAGAATATAAGATTCCTTCTAGAATTCTTAGTTGGATTTTCTAGAACTTACCTTATCTAGCTTGCAATGCATGATTCCTAGGTAGTTAGGTTGTTAGTTGTCACATGTTATAGGATTAAGATACTTTTCAAAATATTTTCTAATACTATCTATCACCTTTCCTTTATAAGCAAGGCATCTCATGTACATTTGCATATTCAACCATATTCAATCATACATTGTTGAATCAAGCTTTCTTACCATTTTCTCTCTTGTGGAATATATTTTGTGTCTGACAACTGTTCTTGGGGGTGTTGAGGATTCACCATTAACTCCTAAACATTATGTTAGAAACTAAGCATGTGACATCAAGATTAATCTTGAATAGTATGTAGATAGTGGGAAGCAATTTGAAGGTTCATTATTTAATGATTAGATTATTTTCTATTTCATTAATTATTACTAATACCTAAGTGTTTAAGTATCATGTGGATGGTCATGGTGTAATAAAGTTAATATTTTACTAATGTCACCATGTTATTTACCTATTTTTCTAGTATTTTAAAGAATAGTAAGAAGACTCATTATATAAAAATTGATGTAGGTAGTGAAATTTTGATATGTTTATATGCTAATTGGTAAATATGTAAAAGAGTATTAAATTTTATACTTTGAGTGTTTAAAATTCAATGTATATATTTTTTTATCAATATTCCATTATAAATACTTATCAATGCATCTTAGAGTTAGAAATTCTTACTACTAGTTTCCAAAGGTAAGTGTTGTAAAATAAATAATTACAAAGTTAAAAGGAAAGTGAACTCAATTATAATATGAAACCTGTAGAATACTAGGTTGAGATGTGCAAATGAAATCCATTCATTCAATCAATTTTAGAAGGAGGAGAAATAATTTTTTGTTCAAAAGAAAACAAAGCTAAGTTTAACATAAGAGTTGAATTTTAGCCCAACAAGAAGGAATAAACTAGGGATGTAATAATATAGAATAAATACTTTGTCAAATTATATATTGAATGTGAATTAAATTAGTTTGTAATTATAATATGGAAACAATATGAAAATAATTAGATTCCAAAATAATCAAATAGAAGTATGAACTTAGTAGGGATAAATGATTATTGTAAGTACCCTCTTGTGATGGTTGAGTATGAGTAAGTAATTACATTTGATATTAGTTGGACTATGGAGTTAGTTTGTTATATAGTCAAGGATTCATAGTTACACATCTTTAATTTTCAAATATATTACCTTTATTTATAAGTACTTATGAGTAAGTGGAAGAAGTTGGGTCCATGAAGAGGGGAATTTTTGGCTAAAAAATATACTAACAAGAATAGGAACTCAGGCCTTAGATTGGGATCCCTTTCCTAAACGTGTACCCGTTCTAAAAAAAATGAAATTTCAACCCACTTTTTGATTTGGTTTTAGGATTGGGAAAGCCTTGGTAACCCAACCCTTAGCCTTGGACCTGCAACTAAAAGACTAAGGCAATGCCAAGAGAAATAACTGATTTTGGCAATATAGCTGATGATTTTTTTTCAGAATTATTTTATGAAATTATGAAATTAAAACCCATTATAGATCATGATGTATAGTTTTCAAATATGTAGTTTTTTATTATTGGATTATGTTTTCTATTTTAATTAATTTCTAAGGAAGCTAGTCCATAAAATTTAAATGTTAGGCTTTTTTTATTTTTTAATAACTTTTAATTTGTTATATTTTTTGTTAAAAAATTATATGCTATCAATCTACAAAAAATTATCTACACAATAAAATTTTCAAAAAATGATTAGTTTAGGTCAAATTATGGTGGCCATACACGAGGGTTTTCAAAAACAACAATTAGGGACAATAAAAAATTATTAAAAATATATTTAGAAAAAAATTATTCAAAAAATGATTGGAAAAATACCTTTATTTAGGTCAAATTATGGGGTTCGTACACATGCATGGTATGGTTATAGAAATTTGGCTTTTAAAAAGTGGTTTTATACGTGTCTATGACAAAATATTTTGTATCATATGAGTATTTAAGTAAATGAAATAATTGTGAACTAGACTCAAAATACTAAATTTCATATCTCACGAACATCTTGGTTCTTGAATGTTCTTCCATCATTTGTGGCATTAGCTAAAGGGGTCCCATACTGGTAAATGATGTAGCTTTGGATAAATTTGGCTATTTTTTTCAGCAAATATTAGTAAGTAGAATAGCTTCGATCTATTTGGTGAAATATATTATGGTGGTAATTATGAATATGTGTACGTTGGAGGATTAGGGATGAATTTTTCCTGAGAGGTCAAGTTCCCACTATGAGAAATACCATAATGAAGTAGTCACTTGTAGTTCCTATGTAAGTGCATGTATAAGATTATCATGTTGTTGACACTTCAAAAATTTGCATGCAAACTATTGTGTGTCTTATTCTATCATCAGCCAATAGTTTCCAACTCTTATTAGTTTCTTGGATGTATTTGGACCGCTAGCATGTTCCCCACAAATACGATCATGTACCTCTTGTAGGGAAATTTATGCATCTTTTGAGTTAAGACACCTAGGGAGAGTATCATTAAAACTCCTTGGATAAAGTGTATCATCAAGGATGAGAAAGCGAGATGAATGTCTAATGAAGGTTTTTTTTGTTTATTAGATAACTCGAGTGGAAGGGTTTGCTGATGAAGTTAATTGTATGTCTTGGTACCAAGGGGAATTGAAACCAATAATTTCACACACAAATTTAGACTTTGGGACATCGAATGCAAGGAGCAAGAGTTTTTACACTAAGAATTCACACTACTAAGTATTGTGTGGCATATCTAGGAGAGATCCAATGGTATCCATGGTGCTTTTTTCCTTGTTGCTTAGTCTTAGAACCTATTCAAATGTGATCAAAATGAAGTACTACTTGAAACTATCCACAAATTTCTTGTAAGGTAGAAGTTTTTCATATTTGGTTTGGTACTCATCATTCACCTATCTCATAACTAGTTGAGAATCTCCGTAAACTTCAATTTTCTTGATTTGCCTTTGTATTTTGTTCTAAGTCTATTGATTAGTGCTTCATACTCTACTATATTTTGTGTACATGGAATGCAAAACAATATGATTTGGGTATACAATCACCTTGAGGGGTCAATTGCTCTTGATATTCCATGTGTTTATGAGCTCTTGAATTACAATTTCCATATTTGAGCTAGGGTGACTATGGATATACCCTCACCTAGAAAATCTAATATTATTGGGTGATCATCTATCATAGGGGCATCTTCTATTTGATCCTTAATTGCTTGACCGTTGATCACCTTCCTATCTATATATTTATTTTTGAATTCACTGAGGATCATTACCCATTTAGCTAAATGACCTGTGAGCGTGGAATTGTTGAGTGTGGCATTGTTCAATAGATATTTGATAGGATCTGATTTTGTAATAAGTTTGTTTTGGTGGTTGAGCATATAACGTCTCAACTTCTTTGAAGCAAAAACAACTACTAAATAGGCACATTCGATAAGTGAATAATTGAGTTTATAACCTACCAGAGTATGATTGATGTAATACATAATCCTTTTCTCTACCTGCATCATCATGTTGTGCAAGTAGTGCACCTAGTGCTACTGGTGTGGTAGATATATGAAATAGCAGAGGCTTTCCCTAAAACAGTGGCATTAATACTAAAGAAGATTCCAACTAATCTTTGAGTTACTAGAATGTCTTTTGATAATTATCGTCCCATTTAAAGGTAACACCCTTATGTAAAAGGTGTGTAAACAAGTGGCACTTATCTAATAGCTATGAAATAAAGTGGAAAATGGATTAAAGTTTTCCCTATAAAATTCACAATTATTTGAGAGTGGAGGCATGCCAATTATTGATTTTACCTTTGTTGGGTTGACCTAAATTCCTATTCTAGATACAATGTATCCTAATAACTTTCTATATGTCACCCCAAAGACACATTTCTTACGATATAGCTAAAGGTTGTACAATTCCAGTCTATCAAAAAATTAGCCAATATGTCAAGATGGCCTTCTTTGGTGATGGATTTTGTTAGTAGATCATCAAAATAATCTTCCATCAAGATATGCATCATGTTATGGAATAGAGTTTTCATAGCCCATTGATAGGTAGCTCTAGTGCTTTTAAGACTGAAATGCATGAAATTCCAAAAAAAGGTCCACCATGGACAAGTGAATGTTGTTTTATGTTGGTCTTCAGTGGAAATATGAATCTGATTGTAGCCTAAAAATCCATCCATTAACCTGATAACATTCCATGACTTTTCTATGAAATCTACACTCATATCTATGTTAGATAAAGGGAAGTCATCTTTTAGGTATGCCTTGTTTAGATCTATAAAGTACATGCATATGTGGATTCCCCCAGTGGGTTTAGTGATTGGGAAAAAGTTTGATATCCATTCAACATAATCAATTTGTCGATCGAATCCCACATCTAACAACTTTTGAAGTTCTTCTTTAACCAACAATGTTATCTACAAGTGTTTTTTATGTATCTTTTGTTTCACTAGTTTTACCCCTAGTGTTACTATTAGATGATGTAGTACCAGATTAGGATCCAATCCATGCATGTCCACATAGGAAAATTTAATTTTTTTCTTTTCTTTTCTTGGAAAAATCCATGAAATTGATCCTTTCCTCCTTAGATAAAGAATCTACAAAGTGTGATATCTTGATACTGTTTAGTACTAATGTCTACCCCCTATGATTTCTCAATAAGAATTGGAGATCTCTCTTAATCAATAGGGATATTTTAAAACCTTCCATCCTTCAATGCCTTGGAAAGGTTTTCACCCTTGGATACATCCTTTATTTTTACTATTCTTTGGTTTGAAAGTGTTGCATGGCGCTTTTCACTAGGGGACCTATTTATACATTTTATTCTTTTGTGACTAAAAGGCTTGGCATCCTCCTCGAAGTATGCCATTGTGTCAAGTTATATGATAACTCCAAATTTATGATCCCCTAGGGGTATCCCATCTTGAAGTCCCAAATACTCAGCTATAGCTTCATCATTCTCTAATGTGTTATAGTACCTATGGATCTCATTCATCCCAATCGATAAGGGGTATATAAGAAGAAGTTTATTGTTGAAAGTTGAAGGCTCAAAAGACATATAGGATATGGTGCAAATGTTGTGATCATGGAATAGGTTAGTGATACACTTGAAAGAGTCATTGTCAGTATACTCATTAGATAACATCAACTACAAAAATTTATCTTCTTTTATAGGTGTACTTCCAATAGTTGAAGACACATTACCCAGTTTCACAAATCCAAGACATCTATAGTGTGGTTTGAAAGGTATTGATATAGGTTACATCATCCCTTGTTTTTGTGCTCCATGTCCAATATGGCCATCATATCCTATGTGTTCCATTATCGGGAACCCTTTAGTATAATTTTCTATTGGTAATGTGACAATATCTTCTTTTTCATTATAGATCCACTTGGATATGTCATCATCTATATACTCTTTACCCAACTCCCTGAATTTGGAAAAAATAATTAGACTACATTTAATTATCACAGTTGATATTGCTTGAGATTTACCTAGTTTTCCATATGATTTGGGTGATGATGGAAACTAACCTATATAAAATTACTATGTCATATCATATTCCCCACACCCCTTGTCTTCGACCTGAATCTTAACTTTGGGAGTAATCATGGAATGAGTAGATGTTTGAGTCAATTCCAAAGGTCTACATAGGATTTGGAGGAGGATACTTTAGTGTTGTTGGGAACATGAAGTGTGGTTGATCCTCTCAAGCTACTAGAGTATTTGAAAGTATTTGGATCTATCAAAATGGTTCAATTGTTTCCTTCATGATAGAACTTGAGACACTTGTGAAAATTAGAGGGTACAACCAACATGGTGTGAATCCATGGGTGACCAAGAAGCATACTGTACGAGTGTTCTAGATCTAGTACCTGGCATACTATGTCTTTGACTATTGGTCCCACTTTTATTAGAAGAGTAATGGTCCCTTTGGAGGGTTGTTTAGCATCATCATAAGCTCTGATCAATATCTTCTTAATTGAATCTATAACTTCCTTAGAGTATCCTAGTGTTTTTACCAATTTTAAAGTGAAGATATTTAAACTAACACCACCACCTATTAGTATAGTTTTATGCAGAGCTTGTGGAAAAATAATTCCAAGTGAATGGCATCATTATGAGTATGCAAATGGGATGTCATATCTTTTTCAGGAAAGGTCAGATGATGTAAAGAGGTGATATGACCAACCATAGCTTGAAACTGGTCTGCATTATGATCTATTGGTACCATTGATTCCCTAAGAACTTTATCTAATACATCTTTGTGAATTGGTTATATATGAAAAAGCTTAAGAATAGATATTTGAGCCAATATTTTATTAGATTGTACTACGTGGTAATGGTTTTTCTAGATGTGGCTCCTTTTAGAGTGATTTTTCCTCTACGTGTTGTAATGTTACATTTTGGATTGATATTCTTTGTAGTGATATTCAATACGTGGTTGTCAAATTCCTCAAAACGGTTAACTATATAATCATATTTGATAGTTGTATAATTTGTATTATTGCTTGAGGTACTACCATAGGTGTTTCATTTTTCTTGATAGTGAAAGGGATCCTTAAAGATCACATGGTCACTATTTGAGGAATCTTTTTGGTTACCAACACGAATATCTCCTTTGTATATTAAGTCTTGAATAAGGTGCTTCAATTTGAAATAGTTGGGAGTATTGTGTCCTTTCACCCTATGATAATCATAGAAATCAGTGTCTTTCCACCACATTTCTTTGACTTATGGTTTAAATTGTTTGATTTATAGAAGAGTGACTACATTTTCTCGGATACATTTGTGAATCATAGACTCGATGGGTTCTCCTAAAGGAGTGAATTTTTGTCATGGGTTTTTGTTGACTCTTGGAGGTGCTTGATGTGTGCTATCCTATGTATTTGTTAATATTTGGATAGTGTTTGGTACTTGAATGTATAATGTGGGTTGAGTGGTTTGAGCCATTTTTACATCAACAACACCATCATTGATGATATTTTTATTCTTATTCCAATAGAGGGACTTGTCACTTGAAGAGTAGTCTTTATTTTCCTTGAACATTTTAACAATTCCTTTGGCAATTAGGGCTTTCTCAATAGTAAGCCCTTTTTCAATGACTTCATCAAAGGAATTTAAACATAGCATTTTCAAGGGGAACCTTACTTCAGTGTTCATGTTTTGGATGAACATTTCAACTAATTATTTTTCTGGGATGTGACATGGACTTTTACTAAATAAGTTTCACCACCTTTGTAACAAGGAGATGAATGCTTCTCTAGCATTCTATTTAGTAGTGTAAGTGAATCATCATTTCATGGCCCATGTTATATAAGATGTGTGAGAAAAACTTATCAACTATTTTATTAAAGGTCCTCATGCCACTAGGGAGTTTTGAAAACCACTCAGTGGCTTTCCCTCCTAGGATTCTTGGGAAGAGGTGCATTAGATAGGTATTTTTATGCATTGCATGTAAAAAAACTACATAAAACTCTCTCATGTGATCACAATGGTCCCTCTTTCCTTTGTATTTTTCAAATATAGGTATTTTGAAGTTATGTGGAAAGGGTGGTCTATATAAAGTCATGCCAAATGAGTAGGGTAAGATGTCTTCTACTTCGTAGCTCTTTTTTGTGGCCCCATGTGGGTATTTTGCATTTGTTGAACTGCAAGGTTTGAATTTGTAAAGCTAAATTTTTGGGATCTATTTCGAGTGGTGCACGTTGATTGCATTGTAAGTGGATGTGTAATGTGATTATTTTTGACCTTGGAGGTAGTTTGGTGATGATATATTTGTTATTACCATATGGAGGGTTTTAGGTGTTGTAATCTCATGACTGAAAAGGTTATTATTTTTTGTGTATGATGTTGGTATTGTGGATGGAGGTTTTGTTGAAGGATGTATATATTTAGGGGGAATTTTATATTGTTATGACATTATTGTGTTTTGAGCAGAGTAGGTATTATACATGTTGTAATTAGGATTGAATTTGGGGATCTATGGGGGTTGTTTCATGGATTTGGTGATGTATTGCGTAGGTGGTACATTTGATGGGTTTATATTCATTCTTGTTATTGGATGGGAGATGTTAGGATTGATAGGTGGAGGTTGAGATGATTGTTCATGTGGATTATCTATCAATATAGAGGCAATATATTGACCAAATATAGGTTGGTGATGTGCATGGAGAAAGTGGGTCCTTAATTATGGATGGGTGATATCATTACTTGTGTGGAATATGTAGGAATGGCGGGTTGTGGAGTGTTTTATAAAATTTGTGAAGAATTAGCAGTTGGATTGTTAGGGGGTTGAATAGTGAGTTTGGGGTTTGTTCATAGTGAAGGTGGTATATTTTTTATCAAAACTAGTTTCCCCCAAGGTCAAGGATGCAATGGCATTAGTGACATTTTGAATACATGTTATGTCGAAAGTGGATGGTAATCTATCTCCTTGTTGGGACAGCAATAAAAAGTACTAATTTGGGTTGGCTGCTAGAACTATTTCTATTATTTTTATTGCATGAGAATCTTTTTGTGCCTCAACAACCTCTTTAGGTGTTACATACTGTACATATCCATTGATGTTTGGACTAAATTATTAGGACTCAGTGGGGTGGAAATTCAACACCCCTGGTCCATACATGTTTGGGTATTCATTGTTTTTTTCCTATAATGGATCCATGAATGTGTTTGTCATGTTTAGATCAAGATTCTACATTTTATTCTTGACCTGGGACCTTGTTTGTACTGGAATATGAGAAATGTTATGACCTTGTGAGTTTGGATGAGATTTGGGATGATATGTTGTGGATGAATGTTTTGTTTTCAAATTGGACTAGGAAAAGGACACACTAAGTACATTTTGAACCAAAATTTTGACGTGGATGCTTGAAGGATGGTCTAGGATATGAAACCTAATAATAATAATAATTAATTAGATCTCGTTTTGATTTAGTTTTTTGAGGATAATCCTTTATTGTCCTAGACTAATGAGTCCAAGCGAAGGAAGGTGATATAAGGAACTTATAAACTTAGGAGTAGACTAATGAATACTAAGAAAACTTGTTCACAAATATTGATACTAATTCAATAAATTTCTTTAAAATGATAGTTTTTCAAGCAAAAAACTAAACTAGGGGATATTGATAAGATGTCTAAAAAGATGATGTCTAATTTTGGTTGATAATAGATGATCTATTTTTTGTTGTTATGGATGAGGTTGCTACTTGGTTTAAAACTAAAAGAATGTGTTTCTAGAAAACCCGAGATAAAAGGATGATATGGAGATGTTTGATTTTCTACTTTAGGATTGGTTATGCCTATAGGTGTGTTTGATACAAGTCTTCAAATGATCCTATGATGATTGACTAGTGAAATTTTGAATATGGAATTTTGGGAACTCTATTGTTTGAGGTACTGATAGTGAAACACATCACTCTACAAAAGCATTGATTTAATTGACACATGTGGTGCACTACCCCTGACATAAGTGATAGGATTTTGGAAAAAGAATAGACTTATTCACAAACACATGACTATAATTTTTTCATAATTTTGATAGAGGATTGTTCCAAGACAAAAGCATCAAGTTGCATAGACGTGTCAACTTGCAGATAAAAGAATCGATTAAAAGCATCTCTTTGACCTAGAAACACATTTTTTTAAGTTTGAAATCTAGGGTTTTGAAAATTTTGAGCAATTTAAAGATTGATTTTGTATTTTTTTAATTTGTAAAGTGATAAAAATAACAAACAATAGCATATATGACTAATATAAGGATTTTGAGGTTGAATTTGCAAGCTAAGAGCTCGCTATTTGGTGTCGTTGGTATTTGAACAATGAAGACACGCTAAGAATACACAACTTAGCTAGTAGTAGAATAACGTTATCATCTTATAGTGGGCCCACCTACCAAAGTTATACCATCAATTGAATGGGTGATGTAGACACTTAAAATTATCTTGAATGGTATTACATGCTTGAATCTGATTACTAACATTGTTTCATCCTTAATTTCATCTTTTTTTCGCCTATTTGATTAAATAAGCCTATTTATTTAATTAAATACATCATTTTCATCTATTAATATAATTGATTTAATTGTGTTAATTCGCCCCCTTTCATCTTCACCTCTCATCCTATTTAATTGAATAATACAAATTATTTAATTTAAACACCCTAAGTCTTCTCATTTAATTAAATAATCTTAATTATTTAATTAAATATCATTTTGCATCCCATTTTTATTATATAAACTAATTATTTAATGATAAACCTCATATTCCTCAACTTGCATGATTAAAAATTTATTTTAATTTACTAATTACTAATTTTCCTCAACCATCCACTTGCATAGGGAATATTCCAAAGGAATATTCTTCTATTTGACTCCAAAAATGGAATATTCTTTCCTAACCAACTTTGTAACAAACTTTCAAAGTTGTTAGAAAGTGTGTTTATTTGAATCATTGTGATCCCTTGATGGTTTCTTTAATCCATGTGATTTTTTATTCTCATCCATTGATGAGAATCCTTGATCCATGTCTTCACCCTTGATTCCATCTTGACCATTGATTGATCCTTTTAATCTTGACCCTTGATTATTCATTTTCTCTCCAATAAATACCTCACCATTTGTAGAGAAATGGATCCACTTCCATCAAAGAAAGTTATGCTACTCATTTGAATACTATATTTATTCATCCTTGCACTATTATAAAGCTTTTTCATCCTTTTCATCCATCCATAACATTGTTTTATCAATTTTATCTTAGTTTTCAACAATTGAGTTTGATTGAATGCTCATTTTATCCAAGGGATTGGAAAAGGTTCATTATTGCACATCAATATACACCACTCACCCAATGGGAAAAGGTTTGGAGTTCTAGATTAGATTTATTTTAATATTTTGTGTTTATTTCATGCTTAGTTTAATGGTTTCTTAGTTTTTGAATCTTTCAAACATCTCATTGGGATTGTAGCTTAGGGGGTAAAATAATGTGTAAATTCATTATGATCTAGTGTATTTAACCTATACTATGATTGCAATCACATTTTGGCACTAGGAGGGGCTTTACTAACTTTTTTTGATGATTTTCTCTTAAGTTTTCATGATTTGCATTCCAAAGAAATGGTAACGCTTTTGATGGCTTCAACGATGCTACAAAGGTGTGTCGCTATATAGCAACACATTTGATTCAAATATAGTGACACATATTAAATATAGCGACACAGATGAACTTGTCTTTTTGACTAATATCATAATTTTTTATATAGTGGCTCTATTCATGTCACTGTTTTTGTGTAGAGTGATGCACATAAATTTCACTTGAGCGACACACTTTGAATTCAGCGACACATTTGATGGATATAGCAATGCATTTTACTATTAAAAAATAGAGTGATTTTTCATTTGTGTTTTAAATTTTCAATTTCACATACTCTCTAATATTTTATTGACATTTGGTTTTTTCTTTTTAGGCTAACTAGTTTTGCAGATTTGGAAAAAGCCTAGGAAATTATTTACCCCAACTTTTTGGGGTTGTAACTTTCTACTCAGTGCTCAAAATTTGAATTTTTTTGCACCATTGGAAAGGTCTCCAAAAGTTACTAATTTAGTCCTTAAAAAATTATGCCTGCAAAAATTAATTGTTATAGATCAATTCAAGTTTCAACCCCAAATTTCACTCTGAAGACCTCCAAAAATGCGATTTACTAGAACATAGAAAAAATTGAAAAAAATTGAAAATTTGAATTTTTGGTTTTTTCTTAGTTTTGTTTATGGTAAAAGTGTTTTGACTCTTATGGGGCAATTATAACCCATCATATGTTGTTTTTCTTCATTTTTTAGGACCACTAAATTTCCATTGGGTTTTAAAACTTACAATCTTCTAGAACAACTAGCTTTTAATTGGGCTTAAAATTCACAAATTCTTTAAGTCTTTTAAAAGTTGGCTATGCAACCTCATTTTGTGATATTTATTAAAATTGGACAAAACAAACAAATACTTCCATTGGTGCTTAAAATGAAGTCATTTTTCTATATTGGGCTAAACTAAATGAGTGTTTGATGTGCATGCTTTGCTTGTATACAATTGTAGTGTATATCTACTCCCCTTGTGCTTTGTGTGATCTTGGGTGAAGAGAAGCACTCAAGTGTAATTTCTTGTTTTAAGTCACCCATAAGAACTTGCTACATATCCTCCCCCCTTGCACTTCGTGTGACCTTGGGTGAAGAGAAATACCATTTCTTTTATTAAGAAAGGGCCTGCTGTGACATACTTCCTGGAATGGAGAACTCATAAGCGACTCTCAAAAAACATGTTTATCAGTGAGATATATAAGGGTTGTGAAATTGAAAAGATAGTAGCTTCAATATGGGTATAGTAACATACATGTGCCTAATCTTGTCTAGATCTTTTTAGAAATGGACAAGAATGATTAAAGCCTTAAGTGGTTTCCTAGTGGATTATATGTATTGGTTTTCTTGATTTGTTGTCATTAAAAACCTTTGTATAGTAGCCAACCAAGTCTATTTTTGAAGTGTTCCTTAAAGTGGTGCATTGGAATTTACTTCCAAGAAGTTACTTACCAAGTCTGATTTGTGGGTTAAGGCTTAAAAGCCTTAAAGAGAATGGACTCTTTTACTTTTGACTCCTCCACAAGTTGCATGTAAAATAATCCCTTCGGGGCATGAGGTAAGCCCACTAAGAAGAACGTAACCTCTTGAGCTAGGAATATTATTGCTTGAGAATTAGTTTTACACATTATTTGGTTCCAAAACAACTTAAACACACATCAACATGTTCATCAAATTTCAAACCCCTTTGGATTAAGTGTGAATATGTAATGCCCCGCCAAGTAACCTTAAAGGAAGTTGCAATTAACGTCATAAGCGAACCAATTTTTTTTTATAAAGTGCATTTAACATACACATTCACTTACTAATTAACAACAACCTCTAAGGCTACAAGGTTAGGATTACTTAAACCCACACATACACATTACATAAAACCATAGCCTTATGAACTTTATGAAATAAACTTCATACATAATAAGAATACCACATAACATAATAAGATAATCAACCAAGATACAATCTCATAAACATTATCTTAATCCAATAGTTACATCACTCATTCCCAGAATGAGGAAATAGTACATCAGGTTACAATTACAGAATTCCACCTCATAAACATAAGAGGGATAAAATTACTTATACAATCTGAAATATTACAAAGCAAGATAATTACAACAAGAACCACGAGCTGTCCATCTGGATGTCTCGCCACCAAGTACTGAAAATCAATGGGGACCCAACGGTTTTGGTGCATGTTCCACCCAACCAATGTGGTACCCAAAGGCCCACCCCCCATGCTAGGAGATAGTAACAAAGTAACATGGACAAAGATTCTACTACCTCTAACCAAAGGCAGACTCATACTGACTCATACTGTTATAACCAACCAAATGAATTAACAAGTACAACTCATTCACCATACAAATACAATACAAGTACAAATCAAGTATAATACAAGTACAAATCAAGTACAACTCATTCACCATACAAGTACAAATCGAGTACAATACAAGTACAACTCCAATATCACTGGCATAGGTCACATTGCTTCCAGACATAAAATAGATCAAGTATGTTCAAAGAACCATACACAAAATAATGAACAACAGTTGTCTTAGATAGAGTGTCATCGCAAGGTTTGTCATGAGATCTCCTCTGGGCATTCTTCATAGGCTCCGGCACAAGTAATCCTGATGGCCTCAACCGAATCCCGACACTCATACTCACTCATGCGGAATCAACTACCTCTCGTAAGGACAAGATAATTGATCTTGCCATTCCAGGCCTTCTCACTCATCCCAAGTCTAAACGAGCCCTTGTGTCTATGAGTGAGGATTAAATTATCTTGATTAGTATGAACTGTATCCTAATCATCTAAGTACATTAATTTAATTATCACTTGATTAACTCACTTTTGAAGGTTACCCGGTTTACCACTTTGGGCTCCGGCCCCTAACAAAAGCCACTCTTCTATTCGACAACACACACCCAAACAATCCACCAAGGGGAAACACAAGTGCATACAAACTAGGCATCATAACCACTCCAATACAAGGAGGATACAAATAATAGAACTCACTCCCAAACATCTTGGAGGCAACAAACACATAGTCCACTCCTTTCACAGGAGGTACCAAACATCCCCGTTCATGGAGATTGGGTAAAACTGAAAAGACATCATGCACTACACAAGGGAAAACAATTGGATGGCATAAAGATTCAACAACCCTTGTCTTATAAGATCTTCTGGAAGACTTATAATTTAAGACTAACACTAAATCCCAAAACCCACAATGCAACTTGACGACATAGCAACAAAAACATTCAAGTCATTAATCAAATCTAATATTTGGATTTCCTAAATCCATACTCATTCAATAGGTAGTGTTGAGAAAGTCAAAGACACGATAACTAGATCATCTAAAATAATCATACCCCCTATTTCCCTTTTTATTATTGAAAATTTAAAACAATTAAACTTAATTCCCTTTACTGAATATAGAGAATTAAATCCTTTAAGATAATCATGAGGAAGATACTACTTTTGGATATACTAAATCCATATCTCTTTCATAATCTAATCACATTGATTCAATTAATCTAAATAGAAATTAATAAATAACATAATTGATTGCCTCATCAATAAAACAACTTCTTAATTTACTTTTAAATCGACACAAATCTATGCAAGTAAACTCTTTTCATTTCCTAACCAAATCTTACATTTCATTCAATTTTCTATTTAAAACATTCGATCACTTTAATATAATAACATATTGTTTCTCTATCCATTTTTCATATACACTAATCAATCCATTTTTAAATTTCTATTCAATAATATATTGCATGCATCTCATTAAAATAAAATACGATAATGAATTTTACACTTTATATATATATATATATATGCTCCATATTATATAGACACCAAATATATATATATTAATAAATTTAATTACATATATTCTTTAATATTCCATTCACAATGACTAGATTACTCTATGGAACTAAATAAAACATAATAACTATTTGCCTTTTTCAATATAGTTAATTCATAAATTTACTTCTAATGCAACCTAACACTATTGCAAACAATCTTTTCAATTTTCTATCTGGAGTCTATGTCTCTTCAACTATCCATTTGAAAACATGCAATTTCATCAATGTATAAAAATATCTTTTGGCTTATCTATTTGACCACGCATTTATATTGTGTCTATTTAAATCTCATTAATTAAAACAAATATTTAAATATAAATATTTATATAATTCTTCAATATATTTAAATATCTTTTTCCTTATCAAGTTTGACCATACATTTAAAACTTATCTTTTAAATTCTCCATACAAAGCTAAATTACATGCACTTAAATAAAACAAGGTAAATACTTATTGAAAATACTCATGTATATATATATACATCTCAATATATTTTCTTCAATCATATTAACAAAATAAATATTTCTTTTTAAATCAAGTAATTACTTTTATTAAAAAATATCTTTCTCTATACATTTTCTACACATACTAATCATTTCTTTTAGAACACTAATAATACCCAATTTGCAAACACAGAATAAAATAATATAAAATGTTATTTATTCTCTCAAATGGGTATATACCTTCAATATATATATACTAAATATAAATTAATATATTTAAATATACTTAATCATTAACATGTCTTCTATTCTTTATAGAATATCAAATTGTTTAATTCAAAATAAAATATCACTTATCATCAATTTTTCAAAATATATATATATTTTTTCAATTAAATTAAATTAATAATTGGACCTTTTACACATGAATTTAAATTCCATAATTAAATTTTAAATTATGCATTATTTAAATCAAATATTTAACTTCTTCAATTAAACTTTAACATGCCATTTTAAAATAAACAATAATTTCCCATATGTTTATAATTTTAATTCCACTAATCTAATATACAAATTTTATTTAAAATAATATAAATAAATATAATACTTTAATATTATAAATTATAATATAAAATATTATTAAATAATATTTTAATATTATAATCACAATACATAAAATATTAATATTTATAAATATCAATTTATTATTATTTTATTTTCAGAGCAGCCATGGGAAAATAACTTAACAACAGTCTCATGTTTCAAGCATAACTCAAAAACTACGATCTGGGTATTTGCGATTTTTTGATAGGGATAAGAAAATTTTAAAATGCAAAAACCCTTTAAATTTTCTGACAACCCAGTTTGTGCAAGTGGAGTTATAGGCAACGCAACCAGACTATTTTACCATGAAAAATATAACTATCCTGCAGATTTTAAAATCCAATTTTTAATAATAAACAGAATGTTTCATTTTCTAAAAACATTCTAAATGCATTGTTCAATCTCTATGATTGATTCCAATAACAACATAATCGATTTCCCCAAATAATTTAAATTCAACTGAGGTTTTCACAATTTTCACTCAAGAATTTTTATAAACAAAGGCTGTAAATTTATTTAATTCTTCTCTTTTAATATCAAATTTGTTTTCCGAAACAGATTTAACAAACAAATGTTTTAATCACTACTATTTAAAAAAAAAACAATCAAGAATAATAAAACACAAAGAGGAAAACCTGGTACAATAAACTACAGGAAAAAATGAATTTCTGATGCAAGCCTCCTCCAAAGATTTCCTAAATTTTCTTCAATCCTCCAATGAATCCAATCCAAAACCCAACAAATGCAAACAATCTTTCCTTTTATCAATTCTATAATCGAACTTTCTTCAAACCCTTCTTGTGCAATTTTCCAAAATTTCTTCTCTGCTGTAAAAAATGTTTTTTTTTTTTAATCTCTTTCTGCTACCCTAAAATTAAAACATGCATTCCTTATAAAACAAAAATACCTAATACAACCCTAATTCACATTACATGCAAATTAAATATTTCAATTTCAATTCCAATTTCAATTTCAATTTTTACAACCCTAATTCACATTGCATGCAAATTAGATATTAATTTCAATTCCAATTTTCGAAAACCCACTTTCAATTTAAAATGCAATTTTAAATAATAAATTAATTTCCAAAGTTGCAACTAATTTCTCAAATAAACATTTAATTACAATTTCTAATTTAATTCCCACACGTTGAAATTAAATTCCAAAATTAATTTTAATTCTTTTATTTCCTTTCATTTTCTTCCATCATGTTTAATTAATTAATTTAATTATTTAATAACTAAATTCAACCCCCATGGATTAAATTTAATTAATTAAATAAATTAAATATAATTAATTAATTTAAAAATAAACTTTTATCCACATTGCATTATTTAAATTAAATAACCATCAACATGATTTAAATGCAATTATTCTAAATATCTATTTCCAAATCAAGAATCCTTCAGAATTAAATAATATTAAAACAAGACAGACAATGACTCGACACACACGACTGACGACACACTAAGGCTAGGGTGTAAACTTGACACATGTTACCTAACTACTATCTCCCGTTCAATTTAACCGTTGGATCGACGCACTCAAACCTGTGAAACTAGGTGGAGTCGATGTCATGTACCTGCAATCCTGCAACCAAGTAAATAACATCATACAATATATCCAGCATATAATACACACCGTGAAGAAGGAATTACGGATTCGTAGGGCGCTCGCAAGCAAGTGATGCAAAACCGTCCTTTTTACCAATACACTCATCGAAACTGACACTTCCATCATAATTCCAATAATCTCATAATAACATCTCATGTTAACTTTACAACATCATTAATCCATTAAAGTATGAGAAACACTAATTAGGTCAACACATCACACAATGATAGTTGTCGCTCAATAGTAACAATCAAAATATCATAACAAAATGTATCCAGTATCAAAGTAACTACAACCAAACATAGCATAAAGCAAACCGAACAAGAAGTAAAACGGAGGGGTATTACATTCTCCCCCACAAAGATTAGGCTTACTCCTGGAAGCCTGCAAAAAAAAAAAATCCATAGTGCAAAACTCCATACAATCACACATAACCAAGGGTTCCAAACTGAACCACTTCATACCTCAACACATAAACAACGACAACCCGTGTCATAAACAACTCAACCAAGCACACTATCAATCTAAATGAGACAACATGGTGAAGCAACTACCAACCAAGTCTCCAAAAACACATAACCATGGATTAACATACCTAATACACATATGTACCAACACCCAACACCAACGGCCATCACCAGACTACACAAGGGTCCACCTGGACACCAGAAAGCAGCACACCAATCCATGATAGAAGAATCCATGAATCAAGAACATAAACCAACTCAACTAAATCTAACATCAAACCAGTGGCTTGATTAGTGTTAGGTCATACATAAAGTGAGACCATCCAAACAAGACCACAATGACCTGTCTCTTATTATGTAAGGTGATCAGCCTCCAAGAGATAGTCATCCCACAAAAGTGAGTAGTGGGTTCTAGCTGCGTCCAGCCTCACATACCCTCATTCTCAACGTTTCCTACATCTACTTCCTCGTACACACTCACCAAGTTTGCTTCAAACAACCTTAGAAAGGAATCACAATACAACACATAGCCGACATTGAAAACAACAAAGGTAACTAGCTTAGCCACCAAGTTCATAAAGAAGATCAAATTAAAGTTCCATTTCAACAATATAGAAATAAATATGCTTAATTTCAACACTGAATCAAATTCATAACCACTAGGGTTATAAGAAAATAAGATCACAAGTTGTGGCTAAACCTTCACAATCAAATATAAACAAAGTGTCAACCCTCACAATCAACTAAAAAAAAATCATCAATAACCGAAAGAAAGTTCACAATCTTTAAATTCCACTATACAACAACTGTGTGACTAGATACTAGCCACAAAATGAGGAAGGAGGAAACAACATCCAACAAGAATGATAACTACCCTCATGTGATACGGAATGGGCATGCTATCCACATGACTAGAGTGTATCCATGACTAAAGAAGACATCGCCACTCTACCAGGTCATTGCCTCAACGGACGTCCAGGCATAACTAACAACAATGCTGCTATACCCAAATTTGAAGGATAAGGCTAACACATATAGATCAAGTATCCTGATCTAGCATTAGGGAAAGTAGCGGGTACGTTTCCTCGGGATTGGTTGAGCTAAGGCGCTCTACGCCACAACATGCGTATGCTACACACTCCACCCAAGAAAACTTGTGACTACTACTATCCCTTCACGGATTGAAAAATTCCTATATTTTTTCTTGTCCCTAAGGATTTATCTTTAGAGGCTTCTAAATATTTGGACTTATATCTTAATTCACACTTTCCAAAGTTAACATAGGGAACTATGGCCTTGGCTTCTTGATTTTCACATAATGGAATTTTGTGGAATAAAGGTTTCTTAGACATAGACATTTTAGTTTGAAATAAACTAAGAATTTCTTGATTTGGTAATAAATCAATCTCACTAAATCAAAGATTAAAATCAAAATGAACACACCACACATTGATCTTGTGGTTGAGACACATTGACTCCTGAACACAAAAAAATTGAGACAAGGAAAGTATTGCCAACATTGAGTCCAAGTTCTATTATCAAAATCATTTAGTTCTTAATTTTTTATCACTTTATAGGTAAAGCATTTTTCTCACCATATTGGTCTCATAAAACAAAGGTCCCTTTTAGGTTAACACATTTTAGGTCAAACATTTCATCCACCTTCATCACATTTTACATTTCACTTCACAAACAACTTTAGAAACCTTTTGGACACATCAACACTCTTTATACTTAGGTAATTATCAAACCAATCCTCTAACCTAGCTACTTTGTATGTGAAGTGAATCCTTTTCCATGCACTTATTTGAGTTAGTGATCACATTTTTTGGACTAGTCTATCTTAAAGGTCACAAGTCTACCTTAAAGATTTAAAAGTTCATTAACACATTTTATCCAAGACATCAAAATATCAAACCTTTAAATCTAAAAGAGTTGACCAAAAGTTTATAAATTTCATTCCCCATATCATTCAACCTTTTCATCATCCACTCACATCATTGGTCCAAAATAACTCAGAGGGTTCCTTTTACCAAAATTTGAGTCAACTATAGAGTTTCAACACTATGAATCTCAACACACTTCTCCCATAGTTGACCCAAAATTTATGGTTACAAAAATATCAAAACATAAGAGAGACATGGAGTAAAACCATGAGTGACACAAACCAATAAAGTCTTAGAATGAATGCACTTAATCCTAGAGGTTTCACAATTCCACCCTAAAATTCATACATAGGGTATGATCATATCCTACAAACTATAACGACACAACAAATGTGGGTATGCCAAATCAAAAATTTAGAACATATTGTCACATGATAGATTTAGATCAATGTTAAAGCTTACCAATCTATCAACCAAATGATCAAAGCATGAGTCTTCATAAAAAAAAATTGGTTAACAAGAATAATACATCCCAAACATAAACTTATCAAACTTGAACATGTTAAATCCATACATGGGGAACTTTGGGATGGATTAATTTAAAACTCAACAACACACCATCCAATAAAATAATCAACAATGTCAATATCTAGGTCAAAACATCATGTCATCACAAAATCAATACATTTATTTATATCAACCACACCTTGAACATCATCAAAACATTGATTTACATCAACAACATCTTCACAATCATCAAAACATGGATGTACATCAAAGTGTGACATATCAAATAGAACATCAACAAGCACCTCAATCAAAACAAAGATTGAAATCCAACAACACTACCAAATGTGAATGCACTCCTTTAGGGGAGCCAATCGAATCAACGTTAAACAAGATAGTCCATGATAAACTTATCAATCTTCTAGAGTCATTAAATGAGGGAAAACCTAGCTTCAAGTTCTCATGATACAATGATAATAATTATTGTGAATATCATAGCATAAAATTTCATGACACATCATATTATATCAAACTCAAGAACCTCATCCAAGACCTCATTGATCAAGGAATAATAATTGTTGATGATAATGATCAAAGATTCAATATTAGATGATCATATTGACAATGTATTTACCTCATCCAATGAGAAAATAAAAATATATCAAGATTCACTTCATGATCAGAATTCTTCACCAATATCTAATAATAATCCATTCCAAGAAAACTTAACATCATTTGATCTCATGGTTGAAGACATCAACAAGGTTTCTACCACAATTGTTGAGGATTAAATTCAAGATTCATTCACCAATGATCATGTTGACAATGTCTCTACATCACCCAATGATTTAGATTATATACCTCAAGAATTTATTCCAAAGCATGATCAACATATTTTAGCAAAGTCTAGCAATGGTCCTTTCCAAGACATATTAACATCCTTTGACCTCATGGTTGCAGATATTGAAGAAATCCTTAATTCAACACTTGATCCAAATTCACTTGAAGATCAAGAAAATATTGAGCCAATACCCATGCATAAGGAAGACATTTAAGAACCCTTTACAAAAAATCCATCATTTGAAATTGATCCATGTCAAGAACATGAACCAAAGAATATTAGAGATAACACCACAAAGAGTCAAGATCAAGGATACATAATTCCAAGATAATACCATGATCTAATGGGTATTCTCCAATCCATACAAGATGTCGCAAATAATGATCATATCCATATATAACATACTCCTCCATCTACCCATGAGATGCTTACTTCTAATGGACATGTAGATGATCTTCATCCAAAACAAGAGTCTCATACTCTTGATATCTTTACACATAATGAAGGCATAGAAAAATCCATAGACATATCTGTATACACCTAAAATTGGTTTGGAGCATCCGATTAGTTAAATACAAATTATTTAATTAATTATCCTGATTTCCTCTACTGTTTGAATAAATAGAAATATTTATTTATATAGTTCACATTTAATATTCATCTTAATTAAATAAACAAAATTAAATACTTTGTTCAATTTAATTATCAAATCCCTATTTCAATCTATCACATACATCTTAAATTAATTAAATAAAGACAAAACAATTTATTTATTAATTGCCACATTCTTCTATTTAATTTAATAAACAACTATCCTATAGTTCATTTTATTAAATTATTTATCTTTCTTTTGCTAATTTAAATAAATCAAAAATATTTGAATTAAAGCACAAAGAATATTCCATCTATATTCTCTCAAAAATGAATTAGATATCCTATGTCTAAACCATGTCTAAAATATGTCAAAATTAATTGATTGAAACTTCACAGGAAGTTTTGGAGACAAATTTAGAATTTGATCTCTCAATCCTCCTCCATCAATCCTTCCTCTTCTCTTGCCTGGTGTTTTCATGGGTAGAGACAATCTCCGTCTTTCTCTCAATCTTCTCCATCTCTCACCATTCAATTCTCCAGATTGAATCCAAGCCTCTCAAAGCTTTCCCTGTGCATTTCTATAGTCAGAAAATCTATAAATACAACCTCATTGAACCAAGAAAAGGATCCAAATAATCAGGTTTATGCACTCTTACTCTGCAGGAATTCAAGCATCAAGCATCAAGCATTCACACATCAAGCATCAAGCAATCAAGTTTTCAACCATGGTTGCCTCCTGTAGTTACAATTATCTATTTCATATATGCTAGTTTACATTGTTTATCATTTAGTATTGCATTAGCATCATCTCGTTCTTTGAATTGTCATTTTAACAGTCTTATTTGCTTAAACAATCTGAGAGCAATCAGGATTTAATAAATCTTTTGAGATAGAGAGCAATATGACGCTTTCAATTGATTACTATTTTGAATTAGTTCAATTTGCTTAACCTTTGATATAATATCGTATTAAGAAGTGTTTTAATCTTATTCACATATTCACACTTACAGTATCAAAATTTGATCATGAAGAAGACCTCTACATGGATGGTGAATCAGAAACATCCTTTGAAGAGAAAGCATAAATGGATCATGAGGAATCCTATATGGATTGTAAAGCGTCAACACCTTTTGTAGAAGCATCAAAATTAGACACATTGTCCATATAGATTGAAGAAAATGAGTATGAGGATGTTAAGCTTTAAAAAAATCAACAAAGCTAAACAATCTTGAACAACAAGGAAATGGTTTATCAGTACCAGAATCAAAGCATGCCAGTAATACTCCCATAATACTAGGGGCAACTTTATCTAGCACAAAAACCAACATGGGGACCACGAAGAGTCCTTATGATGAAATTGCTACCAACACCCTGACCCTTCATATCATGAATCATCATCCACCCATCATCTCATACAAAAACTAGGACCAACTTAGACAGAAAGATTCTTATCAAATCAAGGAGGAGATCATCAAAGAAAATGAAGCTATAAAGAAAAAAGGATAAAGTAAATACAAATGGATACCAAAGAATACAAAATAAAATCACCCCAATCATACTCCATCAATTAAAGAAACTATGGGGAAAAATAAAAAGAGGTAAATGTATCCATCAAAATCATCCTCAAATACAAAATTAGGATTCTTAAGCAAGGATCAAAGTATATCCAATGGTTGATCCTAATTCCACAAAAACCTCCATTCCCACCCATCATTGCTCATCTTCCCAAGTTTGGAGAGTCAAAGGTTCCAAACCATCTACCAATCCATCTGTAACACCCCTCCATTTTTCTCTTATGTTTAGACTATGATGCTTTGTAATTTTTGATCACTAACTTTAGAGCAATATGGATTTTATATTATGATGTGATGGTACCTTATTTTGATAATTATCATTCTGACATGCTTTTTGAATTAGCATAGTGGTTATTTGGAATAATATTGTTATATGCGCATAAGTAGATTATTGATGTTAGAATGGTCAGTTTTGTGACATTGTATTGGTGAAGGGGACAAAATTGCACCACTCACTTGTGAGTGCCTTGCGATTTCGTGATTCTCTCTCCATGGTGTGTTTTATAAAAAATGTATATGCATGTTCGATATATGTTTGGTTATAAGTTTGCAGGTACAAGACATCGAATCCACCTAGTTTCATAGGTTTGAGCATGTCCATTTCCCAACGGTAATGTTGATTGGGAGATAGTAGCTAGAATTCCTATGTCAAGCCACCACCCTAGTCATAGTGTGTCGTCAGTTCTATTTGGTTTTATTTGTTAAATGTTGTTTAATTTTTCTTTGAAATTATTATGTTGCAAAGTTTGTAAAAGGTAAATAATGGATTTAAATTTTTTTGATGATTATTAAATTAATTTGGTTTTAATGTTAGAAGATGTTAAAATAATTAATTTAATATAATTGGTAAATAATCTAATCTTTTAGAAATTATTGAATGTTTTAATTTTTAAAATATCTTGAGGATTTGGTGCAATTTGGTTTTAAAAGATATTTTGGGTTTTCAACATGTATTAAAAAAATTTATGAGGTTTGTTGGGAAAATTTACTCACAAGGAGAAATTTATGACTATAATGGGAAGAAGTGAGAAGCTTCTTGACCGAAGAAGGATAGAGGATATTTTTTTGGGGAGGAGGTTTGAAGAAAAAGAGATTTTTTTTGGGTGATTGCATGTTTTGGTTGTTTTTGTTGAAATTTTGAAAAAAAATTACAGTGTCAAGAAGTTTTTATGTTCTAGAAATTTTATTGTTCTGGAGGAAGCTCTAGTTGGTTTGGGAAAAAAATTGGATCTGTGGAAGAGGCACTACGTCAATTCACATCTTCACAAGCGTTGGATTTCAGGTTCCTCTTTCAATTCTAGTTAGTTTGTTATTGGAAAAGCTTCTTAGTTTAGATTACTCTCTGGAAAAGATTGTTTGTGCAAGTTTTAAAGCTTTGAGTTTTGTTTAAAAATTGTAAATGTTGTGTGTGAAATTCTCTGTGAAAATGAAATCCTTTGTTGAAACGAAATATTTTGTGGAAACCATTACAAATTTTAAGTTGGGATTATTGTAAAGAAAGAAGAACCCAGAAGAATACAATTTGAGATCTGGGAAATTCTCTGTCGGGAAGAATTTTTTCTATAGAAATTATCTTCTCAGGAAAATTTGGGTAGAAGTTTTTGTAGAGAAACTTTACTCCAATTCATTATTAAATTTGATTTCTATAGGAAAGGATTGTTTTCGATTAAGTTATTTGTTTGAAGAAAATTTAGGAAAAGAAAAACCTCTGTGTAAAATTTCTTCTCTCTGTAAAAACTTGGGTATTTTCCTATAGATGAGTTTTTTTGTGAAAATAATTTGCCTGAATAGGGCAATATTTTGTATTCTTTTTATATATTTTATATACATACATGCATATATATATTATCACACACACATATATAATATATATATTTATATGTTTATCAACATTGAACTGTTGTTGTTTAAAACCTCAATATAATTTATGTACGGTAATGTATTAAATGCAAGCTTGTTTTATTTGATAAGGTTTCATGTTAAACAAGGGGAGGCAGGTGGAGAACCACCGCCACACCCCAAGGGAGGTGGACGATGGAGTTTCCACTGCCATTTCCCAAGGGAAGGGGTGGTGGACTATCCACAATCTGCCCCCCCATTTAATGGGGTTCGGTTGTCATTATCACAATCCCTCCCCAAACATATATGTAACGCAACTTATTATCTGTATTTTGTCTACCCTTAAAAAGTCTCGATTTTGATGTTTTATTAAGTGGGTTTTTAATTTATATAAAATATATTATGTATAATTATTAATATATGCATAGTGTATATGCATATAAATATATATCGATATATATTTATATGTATATATGTTTTTATATATATATTTAAATATATAAGTCTGATATATTATTGATTGGAAAATTTATGGATAATTTTAATATTAAAATAATGTATACATTTATATATTAGCATATATATAATGATATATATATATAGATAGATATCATTATGTATATATTTAATATAAATATATTTTAAACATATGCATGCAAATGCTCTAAGTGGATAATTTTAAATGAAATAGTTTAAATGGAGAAAATAAATTTTATACTGATGTAGTTGGGAAAATAGAATTAAATGTTGATTTTTATTTCTTTGTTGATTTTAAATTATTTGAATTTGGGAAACTAATTTAATCAAATAGATAGAATTTCTCTATAAATGCATGTATTAGATAATTTAAAGGAAATAATTTTGAAGAGAAAATTTGATTTATGAATAGTTGAAAATGGTAAATTGATTTAAGTAAATAGATTTGATTTTTGTATTGTTTGAAAATGAAAATTTATTTAAGTTAGATGATTTGGAAAGTGTATTATTAAAATTCTTGTAATGAAATTGGATTTAGTAAATTTGAAGGATAGATTTGTTCCTGTTTAAATTTCCTTAAGAATGTGTTTTCTTCTATAGCATTTTTGGGTAATTGAATTAGAAGTAGTAATTGATGTTTGTAAGTCTTCGAGTTTAGGTGTGTTAATGTTTGGGGGTTGTATTTTATTGTCAAGCCTTTTGGAATTTCCTTGGGTGGTGAATTTTGTTGTTGTTCTGTAAATCACCCGATTTCCACGAACGAGGATGTGAGGTCATTTATTCTTGGATGGGGATTGAATATCCATAGTGTGCACTAGTTACCTCTAGGTTGTGGGTTTGTTCCATGTGTTGACAATAGGAGAGTGATTCTCGATGGGGGCCAGGGTCTAAGAAGATCTGTCGGGGTAACCCATGCACCTTTGTGGTGAAACTCCTCCTATATCAGTAGAATTTTTGGTTCACTGGTGTATCTATTTATTTAACCCTAGAAGCATTGTACCCAATATGTTAGTGTTGTAATTTTATTCGATTAGTTCAGTTATTTTTTTTCCCATGTCTAGTGGTTGATGGTCTTTCCTAGGGAACCTTGTTACTATCTCATAGCACGAGGGGTGGGCCTTCGAGTACCGCTTGGTTGGGTGGAAAGTGCAGCTTACTTCATTGGGTCCCCTTGCTTTTGTTCGTGATGGAGAGATCTTCCAGTAAGAGAGCTTGTGGTGGTACCAGTGGATATGTTCCTTTATTTTGATGTATTATTTTAGTTGACACTTGTATTTAATTTAATCCTCAATTATGTTTGAGGAGGTCTCATGTAATTTGTAAACTCTTATGTATGATCTTCCTCATTCTAGGAATGAGTATTGTAAACCTTATTTGAGAATTAATGTAATATTTGGATCTTGATATATATCTAATCTATGTGATGCAATTCTAATGCTTGGAATGTATGTACTTTAAATTCATAAGTAGTTAATCATATGCTATGAATGTATTTATTTTTATGTTATGGAAATCAAATGTAACCTTAGTCTTGTGCCTTAGAGGATGTTTGTGATAGTTAGTGCACCTTTCATGTTAATAATGCACTTTAAAATAATAAAAATTGTACGCTTTTGTAGTTATAGCATCTTCCTCTAGGGTTACGTGGTGGGGCATTACACCATCTCATATTCCTTCATTCATAACACCATACACTCCATTCATAATATCCAATTCTCACATTGACCATGTGTTGGCAGTTACTCTTCATCATAAAGATTCTAAAGGCACTCTATCATGATGTGTGCACATAGACAAGTTTAATTATGGTATCCACAAGATAGATCAGAGCTCTCAAAAGTTGCATCCCAGTGCTCGTGTCTTAGCAAAGAAAATTCTTCAAGAAGGACATCGTTGGAACATTATGAAAGCAACCTCCACATCAGTACCACCAAGTGGTTAACCATGAGGGTAAAAATTTAAAAAAAAAATCAAAAATCAAGAAAATAATCAAAATAAAAATCATCCTCCAATGAAAACCACTATGGTGGTGCTTTGGGCATGTACTATGATGAAATCTTGGAAAATAGGAATCATGAGTAGAATTGAGTGTTTATATGATCCTTCTGAGACAAAATTATCTCATCCTTGTCATATTAAATCCAATATTCTCTCCATCCATCTAATCCAGCTTTATCAAGATATTTTAGCTTATGTTGATCTTGACAAAGATTCGACGTATGCTTCAACTCTACTCATGGAAAAATCTTGACATGATCTTTACCATTTTGTCTCATGAATCCATATCTAGCATGATAAAAATCTATTGAACTCTTCGCATATACATTACCTATTTTGGTTTTTTCATTAAACTATGAAGCATTACTAGACACTGGGGGTAGGTTATTACACTCTTGTTTTCAAATAAATCTCGATCCATGTTTTATATCTCATAATGTGACATCGACATCGTGATCTAGGTATAATTTATCTCAAAATCTCTCGAAAATCCCAAAACATTGAAAAACTCATCAAAAAATCCAAAAATCCAAAAATCCAGAACTATTCACAATCTTGTATACCCAAAAAGACCTAAAATAGCCTCAAAACATTCCAAAATACCAAAAATATTGAAATATTCCAAAAACCCAAAAACCACCCATCCCATTTTTATTTCACTTGCAATAAACCTCCATCCATAATAAATCACTCATCACACTCACCCTTTAGTAACACAAACAAAAATAGGTACAACAATTAGCAAAAGTAGAACCTTTAAACACAACACAAAAATCAAATTCTTGATCATTATCAAACATGTCAATCAAACCTTATATCAGTATCCTTTCAAACAACCTATCAATCTACCACCATCCACTAACATGTCCTAGGATGCATCCTTCCTACAATGGGAATTATCATTAACAATCACTTTGGATATTTATCCTAAACACATTACACCTTTGGCAAGAGATATAGATAACATTGACTATTTTTTTTATCTTGTCTTATGATTTATCTTATTGACTCATTTTGAGGACCTCTTGATGATGTCTAAATGATTTAGAGAGAAAGGAATGGGCCATCAATCATTATCTTTAATTTTTTTGTGCTTGTGGGGTATTCTTGTAAAATAAATTTGACAAATACTTGCTTAGTTGTGTGTAGGGAGGTTGTTTTGAATAGATTGTTGACTATTGCATATGCTTTGGTCCAAAATATTCTAAAATTCTAAACTACATTCCAATGAGGTTTCTTTATGTCAAGGTGTGAATGAGGATTATCCTATATGTAAATATAGAGTCAAAGTCCACCACACTCGATACAACACCATCCTGGTTATCAATACCTTGATGCATCGTGTCTATGTGTTATATCAAAAATAAGGAATGACGAAGTATCCCGATCTTAGAAATGAGTGTACCATATTTCTCACCATATCTAATAAAGTCTCAAATGATTATAGGCTTTTTGGACTTCTAAATCAATCTTGAAATCAATGGTCAATACATCCATCTTATTCTTTATCTTTACTAACATTTCTATCCAAGTATCAAATCTGTGTGATATATCAAAATCTACATGAGGCTACCCATGGTCGATGACTTTCTATACATCATAAATTCCATCTACATCAGACATTTGAGCTTTCTAGTCCTCTTTGAGTTGAATTGATCCTAAATCTTTTTTGCGACATCGACCCGAAAATTCAAATTTATGCTCAATCTCTCGAGGGGGCAGGGTACCATCTTAATTCCTTCCATTGGGGCAATAGTGGGGCATCCAAAAAGTTAGGAATTTTTATTTTTTTTATCTAAGCAATAGTTTAAATCCAAAAAGCGTCAGTCTTTTAACCAATGTAACAAGTACCTCACTTCAAAGAGGGGAAAAATGTAGACACTTAAAATTATCCTGAATGGTATTACACACTTGAATCCGATTACTAACATTGTTTCATCCTTAATTTCATCTTATTTTCACTCGTTTGATTAAATAAGCCTAGCTATTTAATTAAATGTGTAACGCCCCACGACGTAACCCTAGAGGAAGTTGCAATTAACTACTTAAATGGACAATTTTTTTATTTAAAGTACAATTAACATGCAAGTTCACTTGCTAATGCCAATAACCTCTAAGGCTATGAGACTGAGATTACTTTTAAACCCATACATACAACATAATTTCATCCATAACATTTATCTACTTAAGAAATTAAGTACTCATACATTCCATACATGATAAATTACATCATAACAATAAGAGATACAATAAGATTTCACATAAGAATAATTTAACAAAGAAGATTACATCTCTCATTCCTTGAATGAGGTAGAACAAATAAGTGTGATTACAAAATACAATTTTCCACATCGATTACAAATGAGGGGTAATAATTATAAGAACCAATTGAAATGAATGTAAAGCATGAAATGTAACTGGAAACCACGAGCTCTCCAACTGGAAATCTCGCCATCTCGAACAAATAAGAGAACCCAATGGAGTAAGGTGCACGTTCCACCCAACCAAGTGGCACTCAAAGGCCCACTCCTCGTGCTAGGAGATAGTAACAAGGATTCATAGACAAGACCATCTACCTCTAGATATAGGCTATCACAAAACTGAACTTAATCAAATACAAATACAACACTATCACAATGGTTACATTGCTTCCAGAGTTAACTAAATAATTGTATCACTGAACCAAACATACTTCTGACTTAGGAGGAGTGTCATCACAAAGTTTCATGGGTTATCCTAGCAAATCTTCCTAGGCCCTGACCCCCATCTTGGGTTACCCTGGTAGCCTCCCACGACTCCTAGCCCCACATGCAATCCAATGCAAAATCAGTTACTTTTCGTAGAGATAAGATAACGATCTTGCCATTCCAGGCCTTCTTGTCCCATCCCAAGTCTGTACAAGCCCTTGAGTCTATGAGCGAGGCACAATTAATCTTATTAAGTGTTAGATACTACCTATTCACCTAGTATATTTATTTACATTATCACTGTATTAACTAACTCACAATGAGTTACCCTGGCACCACTTTGTGTGTCGACCCTCATTGAAAGCCACTCCCCTAAGACAACACGTGGATCAAATCTACAACCCAAGGGTAAACTAGTGCACACATAGGGATAATAAATCCCCATCAAAAACATAAAGGTATCACATCCTCGTTCATGGTAACCTGGTGATTAACTAAAAACGACTATACACACTACCCAAGGAAATTCAAAGGGCTGACAATAAAATTACAACAACCCCCAACTAAAGTACCACATCTGGAAGTCTTTACAAAATAATGACTAACACCTTAACCACTTTTTCTCAAAACACGAACAAAAGAAATCACATCAAAAGGCACTTTAAACAGGAAATAACTCGATCTTTTGGATTTCCTAAATCCACTTCCCTCAATAAAATACAGTAAATTATTCTCTCAAATAAATAATTTAATAAAATCCCTTTCAGATAAAGAAGGAAATTTAACCTATCTGACACTTCAATTCTTCAATTAATTTTAAATAAAATCATTTATTTCTTCTATTAAAACATATCATTTTAAAATCATCAAATTGTGTATTTATTGTATGCACCTATTTAAAATATCACTAAATATATATATTAGTAATTATTTACTTAAATTTCCAAAACAGTTAAATATAATCAAATATATAAATATATATACACAAATATACATATATAGATACATACATATAAATAGATATAATTATATACTTATATATACATATATATATATATATATATATATATATATATATATTATATTTTAATAATATAAAATATCAAAAAATAAAAATTAAAAAAATGAATTAAAAAAGACTAGGGCGAAGTCAAAGAGGCACGCCAAAATGTTTTTTGGGGGGCGCGCCAAATTTTTGGGGAAGGGGCGACTGTGTTTATACACAACCGAACCCCCATTCACATGGGGCAGCTGTGTATAAAGTCGAACCCCCCATTCACGTGGGGCGATGGAGAGAGGCAACACGTGCCTCCCCCAGTGCCTCCCATGGGGGGACTGTGGGGAGAGCCCCCCCCAAAAAAATTAAATTTTTTTTTTTATATAAATTTTTTCTGCGAAGTTTTGATTTCGCCATATGGAATTTTACAAAGGTTCATTTTTAAAAAATTAAATTTTTTTTTGCAAAGCTCCCAAATAAATAAAGATATAAATACATGTTTAAAAATTTGGTCAGATCTTTCTTCTAATTGGGGAATAATTTTTCAAAATGTATTCTACAGGAAATTTTCTCAAAAATGGCAATCTACAGGAATGTTACCCAATTTTTAAGAGAAAGCAATTTCAACACAGAGGTTTTTCCAATTTCTTGTCCCATTTAATAAATCTAAAAAGGAAGAAGAACAATGAATTTTACAAAGAGTTTAATTTTCTCTCAACAGAGATTTTTCCAGAATTTTCTACAAAAGGTTTCACATGGCATTTTTCAATTTAATCAAAACTCAAAAGCAAGTCTGAGTTTGCACAGTCAATCATTTTTCAAACAAAATATTTAATCTATGAATCTTTCCAAAATAAAATTAATTTAAATAACAAAGAACCTGATTTCCAAATGCTTGAGAGGATGTGAATTGGTGTAAAGCCTCCTCCACAAATTCAAACTTCTTCCAAAGAAAACAAACAGAGCTTCTTTACAAACAAATTCCAAAGAAAACCAATAGAGCTTCTTAACCAAAATTTTTCCAGAGTTACAAGAATTTCTTCTCCCTTCCTTTTCTTTCTTTTTTTTCTTTTCCTCCTTAGACTTTCGTGGTTATAGTCATTAAACTCCATGAAAATAATCTTTTCAACCACCATCATTAATATTTTTGAAACAAACATTTTGAAACAAAAGAAATATCTTTCAAAATCCATTTGCATCAAATCCTCAAAATATATCAAAATAAAACATTTTACTAATTTCAAATAAAATACATAGTATTTCTAAAATAAACTTAATTCAATTAATCTAATTAATCTAATAAAATAAATATAATCCAAAGATTAAATTATCTTACTATTTAAATTAAATTAATTAATTAATCAACATCTTTTAACATAATAAACCAAAATAATTTAATAATCCACTTAAATATTTAGTTCCATTAATTTACCTTTTACAACTTTGTAATATAAATAATATCAAGGCAAAATTGAACAACATTAAAACAAAAAAACCCAACTTAAAACCAATTGACACACTATGACTAGGGTGATGGCTTGACATGGGAAACCTAGCTACTATCTCCAAATCAAAAATACTGTTGGGCAATGGACATGCTCAAACCTGCGAAACCAGGTGGAGTCGATGTCTTGAACCTATAAACTTGCAAACAAAGCATATATCGAATATGCATATATATCATAATAAAACACACTGTGAAGAGGGAATCGTGGAATCATAGGGTGCTCGCAAGCGAGTGGTGCAATTGTGTCCCCTTCACCAATACAATATTACAAAACTAATGAATCTAACATCAATAATCTAATCAAAAGCATAAAACAACATTAATTCAAATATCCTCTATGCTAATCTAAAGCATGTCATAATGATAACATCAGAATAAAGTACCATCACATCATAATGTAACATCCACATCGCTCTACAGTTAGCGATCAAATAGTAACCAAGTATCATAGTCAAAGTACTAACAAAAAATAAAGCATAACAAAGTAGAACACTGTCTGATCAAAAGAGCAAAATGGAGGGGTGCTACAAAATGCATTATATTCATCTATTAATCTAATTGATTTAATTAGGTTAATTCACCCTCTTTCATCTTCATCTCTCATACTGTTTAATTGAATAATACAAATTATTTAATTTAAACATCAAGTGTCATCTCATTTAATTAAATAATATTAATTATTTAATTAAATGTCATTTTGTATCCGCTTTTCATTAAATAAATTAATTATTTAATGATAAACCTCATATTCCTTAACTTGCATAATTAAAGTTTTGTTTTAATTTAATAATTACTAAGTTTCCTCAACTATCTACTTACAGAGGAAATATTCCAAAGGAATATTCTTCTATTTGGCTCCAAAAATGGAATATTTCTATCTAACCAACTTTGTAACAAACTTTCAAAGCTGTTAGAGAGTGTGTTTGTTTGAATCATTGTGAGCCCTCGATGGTTTCTTTGATCCATGTGATCTTTGATTCTCTTCCATTGATGAGAATCCTTGATCCACGTCTTCACCCTTGATTCCATCTTGACCATTGATTGATCCTTTTCATCTTGACCCTTGACTCTTCATTTTCTCTCCTATAAATACCTCATGGATCCACTTCCATCAAAGCAAATTTATGTTGCTTGTTTGAATACTATATTTATTTACTTAAACTATTATCAAGCATTTTTATTGTTTTATCTACCCATAGCATCGTTTTGCCAATTTTAGCTTAGTTTTCAATAATGGAGTTTGATTGAATGCTTATTTTATCCAAGGGATTGGGAAAGGGTCATTTATCCATATCAATATGACACCACTCCCCCAATGGGATAAGATTTTGTGTTCTAGATTATATTTATTTTAAGATTTCATGTTTATTTCATGCTTAATTTAATAGTTTTTTTTGTTTTTGGAGCTTTCAAACATCTCATTGGGATTGTAGATTAGGGGTTAAATAATATGTAAATTCATTAGAATCTGGTGTATTTAACCTATACTATGATTACAATCACAAGTGACTAGAGTATAGAAGGTCATGTACCACCTTCTCACCTCTCGTCTTAAAAAGGACAAGGTCTTAATCAAGGAGTATTGGTCACCCAATTAAGGTAAAATACATGGTGAGTAACTTCACGCATGATAATATATGTTACCACTATAATCTAATGGCCAAAAGGTTTTAAAGGATAGTAGTTAACAAGGCTCATAGTGAAAATCAGTGAACTGTGGACCCATCCAGGGATGCTCGAGATTGGAGGGGTCTCCTTCGCTCTGTTCACCTATACATTTCTCAGCAGACTAGGGATCATGAGGCTTGTCTTAAAGGATGTTGACCACACCTTGGGGTAAAAAAAAATTCTCCTCCATTTTTATACATCACTGAAACACGTGGTTGAGATTGAACCCTATGGTGAAATCCCCAAGAAAGTCTCCTACTAAATTAAATAGTAATAATTCTTCTTTTGATTCCCAAGACCATTCATTGGAGTCACAAGGGAAGAGCATATGCAGATCTACAGTCACACCTCGAGTGTACAAATAAATATTGTAAAATAATGGTGCTTTTGATTTCTAAGATCACACTAGGCACAAGGAAAGAGCATACACAACTACTAGCATAATAGAAATGACAAGAAATTCATTTTAATGCACCTAATAAAATGAGAGTTGTAGGTTCAATTTTAGGTATGCTAAATTGAAATGTGCAAGTTGTCTATTCAATTTTAAACTCAAATTAAAATATTCAAGTTGTTCTCCATTTTAAGCCCAAATCAAAATGTTCAAGTTGTGGGTTCTTTTTAATGCACCAAATGAAATGTGGAATTTGTAGGTAAATTTTAGTGCACCAAATGAAATATGGAATTTTAGACTACAAAAACATACAAAACCAATTGATAGTAGTCTTCCAAATATTTTATCTCTTCCCAGCAATCGCCACAAGCTCTGCAGATAGAACAAAAGTGTGTATATTCACTAGTCAGAAGTGTTGAGTTTTCACAAATGCATTGTTGTAAATGGTCAAACATGTTGAGTCCTCCAAATGCACCACATTGTAACTTGAAAATGTTAGTAAGAAAATGTGTCATGACAAAATCATTGCTCTATATCAAACATGTTGTAGAATCTCCAAAAGAATTATAAAATGTCAAACATGGACTACAAGGAAAATAAACACGTCGATATAAAGCAGTCAAAAGCATTGAATTGCTCAGAAAGTGCCATTATAACCCTACAAGCTTGCAATTTTTTTAAGAAACATCAAATTAGGGAAATGGAGTTCCACCAAGCATGCCAAAATATATCACCTTAAAACATGATTGCAAAAAAATGAAACATAAACAATGAATAAATGAGAATGTATGACCAAATAAATCAATTGTGAAATACTAAAGGAATGAAGAAATAATCAATCTAAATTGTAGTCAAATGATAATAACAATAGAGTAAATAAGATAAATTGAATCAAACATAATGCAAACCTTGACACAAATTCATTTCTCTCTATTTCACCTTGGGAGAAACGGTATGAATAATCTTTGCTCTCAAATTTATATTAAGCACAATAGCACAAGAGCACCTACAAAATATGAGTATAGTTTTCCTGCATGATCTAAGATAAAAAAAGAATGAGAGGATGGTTGAATTTATTGTTGGCCTTGTCGTTGCACCAAAAGATCGACCTGTCAATGCCCGATACAAGTGTCAGTTAAGATCCACGGGAGGTGGTTAAATCATGTCGCAAACCCGAAGGGAGATGCTGGTGGTTAGTCCAAAAATAGGTAAGGTGGAATTTGCATGAGTATTTAATAATTAAATAAATTTAATTAATATTTATATGTACAAGGTTGAGTTTAATAAATAAAATAAATAATTTTATTTATTTTGGAAGAAGATAATATTTAAAGATAGGTGAATTAATTAAATAATTAAAATAATTATTTAATTTAGGAAGTGGAAAATGAATAATTAATTAAATAACAATAAATTATTTAATTAAACTTTAGAATAAAAGAATATTTAGTAAATTAATTAAATAATATTAATTATTTAATTAATATAGAGGAATGAATAATATGAATTTAATTAAATAATATAAAATTATTTAATTATCAAGTTGAAGTGAAAATTTCATTAATTTAATCATCTAGTCAGAACTAGTGTCTACAATATGCTTAAAATTTGTAGAATAGACTTAATTTTTTTCCATCATACTCATGTCAAAGGTATATATTGATTGCTTAAGAAACCAATCCTACAAATATTAGTCGAAAGAGATGCTATAAGAATTAATTTGAATAGTACTATTTCTAAATTAATAGGAACATTAAGACACCAATCATGCAGTGTGACTACAAAGGTAATTGTCCACTTTATGAACATATTACTATCAATTCTTGTAATAAAAAATCTCAAGTCAATTGAAACAAAATAATCCAATAATATCAATCTATCTCAATATAATAAGAATGATTTATTTTTCTTGCAAAATTATTGATTAATTAATCCTTTTATGTATAAATAAATTCAAATCATTAGACATTATACAAGGTGCAAAATCATTTATCACCCCATTTATTTAGAAAAAGGTATCTAAGATTGTGAATTTTACATTATAATATAGGATTTTTACTCACATATGTGCTTTATGTAGCATAATATATATCTAGTTATAAATTATTTAATTGAAAGACCTCTCTCAAATCTCAAGGAAAATAAGTAAATTGAATTTATGCCATTGGCATATCTAGGGATCTTAGTTACAGTAGATAGATAATGCTAATAACACTTATAATTTTGTATGATTGAATTGAGCTCTTATCCTCTATTTACTTTCTCTACTTTTTGTGTGTAAACATAAGGACTACATGTTCCCATAAACTATTGTTCTCCTATATTTACCAAATGTCTTTTGTTTTTAGTTGATGATATAATTAAGGAATGAATATTTATCACAAATACAATTCCATCATATAATTAATGATATAGTTCTTCTAAATATTTTGCATTCGTCTTTATATTGAAAGAATCCAGGAAACTTACACTACATAAATCAATATATTGGAGTATTTCTCTTTAATATTTTATAATAAAAAATAGTATATATATATCATTTACTTGAAACATATGAAATTATATTTGTGACTTTTTAATCCTATGATAATTTTTTTAACACACACCATTACTTAAAAACTATTATAGTGATCAAGTTGAACCTAAATGTGTCTACAATACTAACTAACAAAAACTAAAAGTAAACAATGGATTATTGGATAGAGAAGCAAGGTGAGTGAAATTAAATGATTCTAAGAAGTGTCTTCCTATGAGCTTGCAAACACTAACCCTATTCTCTTGTTGGTGATAGAACCCACATTGTTCCTAATATATCAACACTAGAAAATTTTCAATATATTGATACAACCTAGATAGTGAACCTTGGATACCACCTGTGCTAAAAATCAAGCCACAAAACATTAAAAGAAAGCAAGGGATTGAGGTGATTTTGAAATACATGGAATTTGTGTCTTTAGGAGTGCCTAATGGATTTTACTAGCTTGAACTTCAACCAACGAATAAAATCCTAATAGCCAATGATACCTCCACTTTAGTTTCTCCAAAATCACACCCATTAGCCACTAAAACATAGGAAGGTGAAGTGATTTCATTTATTTTAATTGATGAAATAATTGATTTCATTTTGGAATACAAAAAATTATTATAATATTTTCACAGAGGCATCTTGTTAAAACAATATTTTTGAAATGTGTTCATAATAACTGGGAATTCAATGGTTGGGTTATTGAATCATGCAGAGGATTGGGCGAAGGATATGTATGCATGTACCTTTTTAGACCCTGACCATCCCTATATGGTACTTCAATATGAATCCTAGATTATCTATGGTCAAACATGTTATGTATAAGTTTGGGATCTTGATTTCCATAAAAAAGGAGTAACTAAATCAAAATATCCTATGTTTGTTAAATATAATTTCTTCAACCTTACCTTTTAACCCTTCTTACAAGACATTGCAACTAAAATGGGAAACGTTTTGTGGTGTAAACAACACATTGATAAATGGGAAAGCTTAAATTCTCACCCTAGGGATTGTACTAAGATGGCTCTAACTCGATTTCTTCTTATCTGAATTAAATTAGTATGACCAAGTTTTGAGTTTGAAAAATGCATTATTTACCTAAATAAACCCAATGCTCATTTTATTATTTTATGGAATGTCATCGCATCATTATCATTTTATTAAACCCAAAACATCCCAATCATTCTTGGATAACCCTTGCTTTGCCACTTCTACATCTAATGGTCTTTAGAATCCTGCCATACCCTCCCACCCCTCTCTTCTAATCCATAACAATGTCCCTCAAATCCCCACCCCCAACCTCCTTCCCTCGCATCCTTCTCTCACATCTTCTAGTCATACTCCCTTTACATCAATTTTTTTTGTCTTACAAGGATGTTGTGATGGTTCCCCAATCTAGAGCCTCTAAATGGGAAAAGGAGTCTCCCCTCTCTAGCAATAATCCTTCTTCAGAATCTCACCCCCCAACTTCAATTGAATAACCCTATAAGGAATCAATCCCAACATGGTTCTTGAGTGTCTGTGGGTTAAAATCTTTTTGGTAAATATCTCATGATGGAAACTCGTGATGGCTTGCTAGTGAATCGATTTAATGTGTTGTAGTCAGGTGAGGAAAACCTCCCTAACTCTTCCTAATTAACTGTGAAGTGATCTTAGAACATGCAAGGATTAATTATTCTCACTTGTAAATATCATGCCAAACATTCTATTAAGAAAAATCATATTGGTGTCCTTATGCACCAAGAAGTGAAAGTTGGTGTTGTTTGTCTTGATGCTACCCTTGCCTCTATTTGGCTTGATTCCCATTTCTTGCATACCAATCACGTTGATGGTTGTGGTGGTGTAATTTTTGGCCTTGTTGTGTGGCTTGCTAAGCATAGTGTGCCTATTATATATGATCCTAATAAGAATTGTGTTTGTGCTTCCACTCTCATGAAGGGCATGTTTGTGGGGTTTTTCTTTATATACACTCATAACTCTCCTATCAAGAGAACCTTATATTGGAAGTGGTTGTGCATTAGGCTTCCCAATGTTGAGTGGGTTTTGAGGTTGATTTTAATATGGTGGAGCATACCTATGACTGTAGTTGGAATTCCTTTGCTCATTTTTCTAACCCAATGTTTGAATCCTATATGTTTCCTTAAACACCCTTAGTGTCCATGATACTCTTATGGGTAAAATCAACCTCCACATGCTTCATTGGTTCAATCATAACAACTATTATGAAGGATCCTTAAGGAAATTTAGCCATCTAGAATTCTTTTATATTTCTCCTAACTTCTTCATTCTTCTATCTCATGATGCTCGTCTTGTTTCTTTAGATCTCGTTACCACTCTATTTGGCCACCTTTTGATCTTCACCGCTATTTCCTTCTCAAATCCCACCCCCTCCCCATTGACCTTCCTTGCAATTTTAATGTAACCTATCTTAAGAACCAATAATGGATTGATGGGCTTTTAGCTACTTGGAATGTTGAACCAAAGCCATAATAGGACAAATGTATTAGTTGGTGGGAAAGAACGACTACTAGATGCAACTCCTTCCTTTATGACTATGGTAGGAGAGATACAAAAATGTGTCACAAACTTGAGAAATGCCTCGAAGGTTTGCTGGAACACGAGAATTCACTTTTAGCTTATAATCCTCATGGAAACACCTTACGACACTTTGTTGTTAATGCTAAAAATATGCTATGTAAAATGGTTGTTTACAAAGGAAAGGGTGCTCAAGTTGAAGCTTGACTATAATGAATTAAAGATGGACATCAGGGTTCTAAAATTTTATTTCAGTATCTTCAACAAAAGAATAAATTGAACACATTTTTTTGATTAAGTCTATTGTTGGTAACTTTCAAAATAACCATTCTAACATTATGTAAACCTTTTATGAACATTTAAAAAAACTTTTTATTAATGACACCAAATATGACATACTTCTCCCCATTCTTGATGATTGTGTTCTTGGCTATATCTATAATAAAATAGACCTTGAATACAACATGTTTTTTGACCATATCCTTTTAATAGATGAAAATGATAAAGCTTTTCATTGTATGGATTTGGAAAAAAGTCTAGGAATTGATGGAATCCTAGTTGAATTCTATAGAACTCTTTGACCCCGCATTTGCGAGGACTTTTATAATGTTCACCTTAAAGGAATTAAAATTGGATCATTGGGAAATGCTATTAACCAAGGGTTGATTAAGCTTATTCCCAAAGGTAAATATGGGGACACAATTAATGGGTGGAGACCTGTAACACTCCTCACCACCTTATACAAAATAATTTCTAAAGAATTGGCATGAAGAATTAAGTACACCTCTCCAGAAATTGTTCACCCATAGAAGACCGGGTTCTTAGGAGGAGGTTTTATCTTAGACAACTTGGCCCTTTCTTGGGAGATGGCTAAATGGGATCAAATTTTTTCTTAAGATACCCTTATCATTAAGCTTGACTTTGATGAAGCTTATGACCACATTCATTGTCCATTCATTATTAAAATGTTGAAATGATTTAGATTTGGACCCAAAATTCATGATATAATTAAAATAATGTTAATGGATGTGAATTCCAGAGTGGTTGTTAATGGTGTTCTCTCTCCCTAATTTTCCTTGCAAAATCCCATTCACTAGGGGTGTTCCTTTGCTCCCTTTCTAAATGTCCTTGATGTTGATGTGCTTGGATATATTTTTCAACATGTGATCACTAATAAGCTTATTCAAGGCATTGTGCTTCTAGGCAATGATAAAATTATTAACTCCTATTTTGTTGATGACAACATGCTTTTCATTCAAAATTCACTTGAGGAAGCGACTCATACAGTTGACATATTAGATCTTTTTTGTTCAATTTTAGGATCTAAACTAGCCAAGAATAAAATTGAACTCATAATGATAAGATCCAATCCTCAACCACCTTGGATCCTATCTATAAATGTAGAGAGGCGAAGCATGATGTTATCATAAGGTTCCTTGGGATACCCTTTGCCATCAAAGTTTCTCTCAAAGAAATATGGAAATGGTTCTTGGTTGAAAATAAAAAATAAACTCCTAAATTGGACCAACATATTTCTCTCCATGGCTAGGAGAATTCAAGTTTCCAACAAAATCCTCCTTTCCAACCATGTTTATATTGCTTCATGTTGTCTTCCTTTCAATTTTTTTTACAATTAGTTGATTTGGTTAACAATGAGCTTCCTTTTGGCTTTAAGTGGGATAATAAAAGGGTCTTCCTACTACTTCATGGATCCATTGAATTCAACCAAAAGATAAAGGAAGATTGGGAATCATAGATCCTTATACTCAAGGAATTTGAATCATAATTAAATTGATTGTAAAAGCTCTAGGGGGTGATTCTCCTTGGAAACATTTGGTTCACCATTACATTCAAATTGCTACAATTGGTTGCTCATGATATTTGGTGAAGTGGATGAATAAGATTTTGCTTGATCTTTATTTCAAAACTCATGGATCTACCCCTTTCAACTCCTTTTGGAAAGCTTGGTAAAATACTTTAAAAAAATTATCATGATAGAACCATTCTTTGAGTCATGGACTAAGTTTTGTCTCATCCTCTATCTATTGGAACTGCTTGGTTCAACTTGATAATTTTCTCCTCTTGCTACTAACAAAAAACTTAAAGGTAAACATCTCTTTAAAAAAGATTCAAATTTTTTGAGACTTGCGAGATCCGATTAGATTTAATTGGAAATCATGGCTATAACTCAAGTCTCAATTTAGGCTTTCCCCTTAAGAGGCGCTCCAATAATGTGCAGATTCATTTCACATAACTCCGAGGGCATTCCGACCGTCCCGTACAAGTTTATTTATCTAATTTAATTTATTGTAGAAGTTGAAGAAAAGATAAAAAGAACAATCAATCGCGTCCAATTACCGCAACTCCGTGGAAAGAAACAGATCAATTATAGCGTGAGGGTAGACTGACTGCGACTAGTAAGAGATAACGCAGCCATAATGGGAGTTTTATTGACTATAATTTTTCGCGGCCATTAATGGAATTTTATGTGTAGGGTACACTGACTACGACTTTTAACAGATAAAGCCTTACCTTTTCTTCTCGGCCATTAATGGAATGCGCACATTTTCAAACGTGTAAGGGGCAGATTCAATCCGTAGAGCTTGGAATGCATTCTGTAGACTTCGGATTGACAGTTCCGTACAACATTTCCGAAAGGTCAACTTTAGGCAACTTACGAAAGGGATAAAACCTACCTAAAATATCATCTATTTATTGTATCTTATCCACCGATTGAAAACGTAAGGCTGCATTTTAGTGGTTTGAGATCATAACCAGAGCACAGGTCAGTCGCTGGTATCGATATTTTTCAGTATTTTGCTAAGGGTTTCGTTAAGTTCTGCGTGTTCTGTAAATTTTTGTGTAATTTATAAAGTGATTTCCAGGTTGAGTTTTTGAGATGGGCAGAGAAAGAACACAGTTGAAGAAGATAGAAAAAGCGGCGGCCAGGCATGCCACTTTTTCCAAGCGGAGGAAGGGTTTGATTAAAAAAGCGCAGGAGCTTTCCATTCTGTGCGACTCGGATGTTGGGCTTATCGTTTTTTCTACAACGGGGAAGCTCTTCGAGCACTCCAACACTAGGTATTCTTCCTCGTGCCTGCATTTGTTTATTTAGAAAAACAAGTACAGATTTAATTAGATCGTAGAAATAACGAATTCATGACAAAGCAATCTTTATAAATTAATGGCCGTGCAATTCAAGTCGGTTTTCTGGACTTACGAATAGTTAGGTTTTGGAGAGAGGTATTAAATTTAGGCATTTTAAAATTATTTAGAAGTGATTTAAATTTACTTTTTTATAATTTTTGTTTAAATTTGTTTGTGTTTATATTTTTTTATTATAATTAAAGATATATATTTAAAAAATATATTTGCGTGTTTAGTAATTTGTTGTTAAGTGTTTATGATCATCTTTTAATTATTATTTTTGTTTGTATTTTATTAAAAGTATATTTTTGTTTTAATTATTTGTATATATATAATAATTTATTAATAGTGGTGTAGACTTAATCTTTACAACCTTTATTTAAGTTGTGCAAATACTTGTCAATCTTCATTTCTTAGTATAAAGTAGCAATCCTTGAGAATGACAATCTTAACTTCATACTATCTCAATAGAATATTTTATACAAGTCAAACACTCTCTAAGTCCAACATATCTTATAAGAAAACTTAATGCTATAGACTCCACACTTCACTTAAAATCAAAATCATTTTTTGATGATTTAACAACTTCCCTTAGTTTGTTTTGAAGAAGAAAAATAAGCCTAGAGTTTTGGTACTTCGAAATTGTTGAACTTTTGATAAAAATGTCCATAATATAAAGCTAGAGGAAACTATACCCATTCCTCTAGATTTGTTTTAAAAATATTCATATTATAAAAAAATAGAGGAAAATAAATACCCATATTATAAAGAAAGGTAAAGGAAACTATGCCCATTCCTCTAGGATTTTGTTGAAAACATTTGTAGCATAAGAAAACTTTGAGGTCAAGATATTCTGGGTAGAGGAAGCTATGCCAATTCTTCTAGAATTAAATTGAAAACATTTGTAGTATTAAAAAATCAGAGGTAAACTATCTTGTTATGTCAACTTCTTTAACATTTTGTTTGCATACTAGAGGCAAGTATACAACCTCTCTTAAAAGTTTATTAGAAACATTTATATCATAAAGAAAGTCAGGGGCAAATATAGTGTCACCTTTGAAATTTGTGAGAAATATTAAAAATAGAAAGAAAGTTAAGAGGCAAGTATGCCTAGTTCTTTGAACTTGGTTGTTAAGCATGTCCAATCTTGAATTTTCTTGTATAAATTAATAAAAATATTATCCCATAAATCAAATTAAGAAATTAAATATATTTTTTAAAAATTAATTAATAATAAAAGAATTAAAATATAACATTGATATTTTAAATATTAGAATAGATATATGCTAATTTATTAAAATGAATATAAAAGATCCTCTTAAGTTATTTGACATCATAATTTATAAATAATTAACATATATTCTATCCTATGAATTCAATCCCCCAATGTTGAAAGGGAGCCTCTACCATAATGAACACGAGAGGAAGAGAACCTACAAACTCAAACTTACTCATAAACTTTGGGTAGGTGTCACATTTCTTCACTCTTCTAACCACATCCTTGAACAAAATGGGCTACCATAAAATTGCTCTAAGGACCTTATACACAATGGTCTTGGCCTTGAAAATTCCCCAACAAATTTCTTGATGGCATACATCTATCAACATGTTAGACTATTCCTGGATAATGCATTTGAGTAATAGTTCATTTAGATATCTCCACATTAGGAAAATATGGGATCAACACATATTTTATTACAACTTAGGGATCCTTTATGGGTGCTTATTTATCCCATTTGGATATTTCGTGTTGTGAAGGTAGAAGTTGATATCATTATACTAAGGATCCTTTCTATCCTTAGAGAAAGCTATAAATCACCCTGATAGACTATCATGATACATCATTAACAAGACCTGCAAAGACATCCATAGTTTTCTAGAAGTTAGACGCAACATTCTTGAGCCCAAATGATTCTCACATATATATGAGTGCCTCAAGCAGTAATGCTATCTTGTGTTGTTTTAACTCCTTGATCATCACCTAGCTATACTTTGATAATTTTTCATGATGGACATTAGCTAAAATCCATTGAACTTTTGCAATAAATGATCCATGTTTGGAAGGGGATAATTGTCCTTGAGGGATTTTCCATTCAAATTTTTGAAGTTCACACATAATCTTATCTCCCTATTTTTCTTCCTTAATTAGAACAAGATTATATACCCATTATGAGTGTTAGATTGGTTTGATTATGCCCCCTCTTCTAATTTCATTACTTTTGTTTTTTACATATTGGGGACAAGAATGGGATTTATGAGTTTGCTTCTAGAAAAAAAACTATTAGACTAAAGAGTGATCATGTGCTGAAATAGATCCTCTCTATATGATTTTGGCTCATCATATAGCTAGGCAAAATAATTCATATATATATTTTTAGTAGTGCTATAATCATTCCTCTCTCTAGGATTTAAATTTTGACCTATGTAAACCATCTTGCATTAGGAATTTGAACCAATATTTAAACCCCTAATGTTGCTTTCATCAACTAGCTAACTTTTACACTTGTAATAATAAATATTGTCAAACTTTCTCTCTAATTTCACCTTCCCTTTGGGAATTTTATTAGTTTTCAATTATACTACTTCATTTGTTAGTAATATTTGTTTTCCACCTTCACGTTCAACTATTAGCTCTCAATCAATCATTTGGTTATCAATATCATCCACATAATTAAGAAATCTATAGATTTATTGATTATCATTAAATACTTTCTAGTTATGAATGTTATTTGGTATACTAGGCTTTGTGAGGACCTCTACACTAGAGTGATATTTTAAAGAAACACAACTCAAGTTAAATTTTGATGACTCAAGGAAAATAGCTAAGATATTTGCATCAACATTTTTAAAATTGTCACTCAAATCCAAAAAAATAGAATGAAACAGCTCAATGGTATCCTACATTGCATTCCTATATAATTTCAACTTTTCATCCTTGGATGCACATACACCCTTTACTTGTTGAATAATCAACTCAGACACTCTTTACACTTAATTCCATGCTTGTGAGCTACATTTAGTCTGAACAATAGAGCCTCATACTCTACAACATTTCTATTAAATTTGAATGTAAGCTTAAATGCGTATTTGATGGACTTACCATCAAGTAAGAAAAAAACTCTAGCACCAAAACTATCCTTGGAACTATTGGAAGTTTTATTTTTCATTGAGAAGATTGGTGGATGTATGACAAATGATGTTACTATGGTGTTGTCATTTACATCAACATTGTTGTAATATCTACATTGATGCATAGCTAAAGATTGATGAGAATGTTTGAATTTGGTGTTGTTAGTGATTTCAACTCATTGCACAGTTGAAGAAGTGTTGGTCTAGAGCAAATCAAATAAGAAAAAGTCCAGAATGCAATTTTCAATGTTCAAGGAACTTCTTTTGTGGTTTGCATTGCTTCACCATGAAGAATTTGGTTATGCGGTTCTAAGGCGGGGTGATCCCACAAAGCTGGTTTACAATTTCTGAGAGGAACTGATTTTTGCTGAAATCACATATTTTTAGAAAATATACTGATTTAAGCCTTTAAAAGTTCAATTTTAAGGATTCCAATTGAATAGGGTTTGATCAAACCACCTTAGATCAAACCCCTTTGGATAGAACGTCGCTAGTTTTAAACCATACCTATAAAAGAGTCTCCTTTACACCTATCAAAATTCTGATAAAAAATCATTTTTGATTTACCTTTTGGGGGAACAAATGAATTTATTTAAAATTTATTTCAAATGATTATGGTAGTCCTCAAAATGAGCTATCCTATGAATATAATTTTAATATGTTTTGGTTTTATTATGTATGTGTTTTTTTAGTTTTATTAAACATAGGTTTTTCACCAAAAATCAAGCTTTTTGTTTTGCACATGTGGAAAAATAGAATATTATCAAAATATTTTTTAAAAAAATATGTTCATGCTAGATATTGATGTCCTTGATCCATTAAAAAAAATAAAATTGAATTTCGATATATACAGAAAAAGTTATGTTGTATACAGTCTGCCTATGTCTGAATTGCAATTGGTTTGACTTTGAAATTCTATTAAAGAAGAAATATTCAATAAAAAACTATGAGACCAAATGAAAGTGCTAGATATCATAGTTACAAATCTAAGTTTGAAAAAATTAGAATTTTATCCTTCATACAAATTTTTTTATGTTGTATGTTGTTCTTTGAAAAAAACCAATTTTCATAGGAGATGGAAAAAGAAGTGCAATCTTATTCTAAAAATTTTGAAAAAAATATTTTTAGAATCTATAGACAAAATGTGATGAGACTTTAGTTTGCATCATCTTCAAATTCCTCATGGTTTAGCCACTATAGGTTCCCGAATGTGAAAATTTAGTTAAAAATAATAATTTTAGTGTCTAGTTTGGCCAAAAATTGTAAACCACTATTGTGGGATCACCCGGTAATTTTTTTGCTTGTTGGAGGAATCTAAATCCAAAGTTTCAAGCCTTGAAGTCCTCCGCAATTGAAGATAGAGTTGATAGAGTATCGCTTAGGATATGGCAGTTATGTAGTGATAGAGTACCTGATTGGAATGCTTCAAGCATTACATTGCAGATGATTGTCATGCTATATAGTTTTGAGGATGTGTTTACAGTTGTTAGAAGTGTGTATGATCCAAGTGGAAAGTATTTTGGAGGTCAACAAGTCGAGTTGTGAATGAATAGTTGGTTCATTCTATTTTTGCTTCACCAATGGTGCTGACCTAAAGGGTTTGAGGTCATGTGGAATTAAATGATGTATGGATTAGAATTATGAGAGTAATTATAGGTCATGCCAACTTATTTTTATTTGTCACATGTTTTAGTTTATTTCGTGAAGTGTGTGTGGTCGAGTTTTGAGCTAACAGGGTATGAGGATGCATGGTACATCTAATTAGGTTGTCCTAATTGATGCTTTTATTGCATGCAATATATTTACAAGGTTAATTCCTTGTGCAAAGTGTGTAGTGTGATGTGTGTGATGCGAGACAATTAAGTGTGTGAGATATGAAGTAGAGTAGAGTGTGAAGAGATTGATAAGTGGTGGAGCATGAAGTGTGTTAAGTTAGTTTACTGTGATTAATTGGAACTATCTCTAGCATATTGTAGATGCATTGTATCAGTTCAATCTTTGGTAGTGAGCCATTTCTTTTATTCTTTGGATAGTGATTCCACCTGATAGTGATCCATTCAATAATATCTTATAGTTGATTATAATATATTGTGAGCTAATCCTCATTGTGGTTTTTCTTTTTTTGGGTTTTTCATGTAAATTTGGTGTTCTTGTGCTCTTTGTTGTGATGCATGCTTTTTATGTTCATTTCTATTACTACAAGTTTAATGTGATGCATTGAAAAGATGTTTAAATTTTATGAAGGTAATGAATTTTAGTGAATACTAATTCACCCCCCTTTCATTATTTTGAGTGTTCAATAATTGATATCAGAGCTTGGTTCCTTCAATTGGTTTGATTGCTAAGGTAGATCTTGGAGATTGAACACATGGATACAAGGAAGTATCTTATTCTTCTAGAAGAGATTATCTTTGAAGGGTTTACTAAAGAAGACTGTGAAGTTGATATGGAAAAAGAACTTAAGTTAGCTCTTGATGATTTGGATAAAGTAGAAGTTGAGAATATAGATCTGAAAAAGAATCTTAATGATGCAAATGAGTGTATTAGGAAGTTGAGAGAGAAACTCAGGAAGGCTACAAAAATAATCAATGAAATAGATTAGCAGCTCAAGCAATCAAATGAGACTATTACCAATTTGAAAGTGCAAGTTGAAGAAGGAAAAGATTTAAAGACTGCTTGATGCCAAATTAAGAGACAAATCTGGAGAATGTTCAAAGCTTGAATAAGAGATTGTATCTTTAAGATCAGATTTGGAAAAAAGAAAAGAATCAAGAGGACAAGTTCAAGAAGAGTTCCAGATTACTTGATGAGATGATTGCAAATCATAAGGCTTCTAAAGATAAAGAAGGACTAGGGTTTGAGAAAGGAGAAAGATCAAATCTAAATTGGACTCTAAGAAATGTTGAAAAGAAGAATGACAAGAAGAACAATGGAAAACATATCTAGAACCAAAAGAATTTTTTTAAGAGACCACCTACCAAACAACCAAATGTAGAAAGGTACCCATATTTTAATGGTTATTGTTATTCCTTCAATAAGTTTGGACATAAGGCTATAGATTGTAGATGCAGATTGAATCAAAATGCTCAATCATTTTTAGGTCAGTGCTATACATGCAATAGATCTGGTCATAGAGCTAGTGAATGAAAAAATAAGATGATGAATGGCTACAGTAATGGCATAATGTTTCAATCATTCATTGACTATTGTTATACATGCAATGGATTTGGGCATAAGGATAATGAATATAGATCTAGAATGGCTAGAAGTCAAAAAGGTGTCACTTGTTACAAATGCAACAAACTAGGACATATAGCTAAGTTTTGTAGAAGCAAGAATGTGAAACCCTTTTATTTCACTAAAGAAGAATGAACCAATAAAGAAGGTAAATATGACTGAAATGAACAAGGAAATGAACAAGATCTGGAGAAATAAAGAGAAGAATGAGGTGAAGAATGAGTTTGTGCTAGCCCCTGGTGCAAATGTTTCCTTTGAAAATTAGATGAAGAGCTTTGGTTCAGGGGGAGTTTTAACATAAAACCTTTAAGCCTCTACCAAATATATGGTGCTAATGCCTTCAACACGTTGATACAAGGTGTGGTTTGATATGCTCGATCTTTTGGTGAAATCGCCAATGAAAAATATTTTATTGCAAAGATTTGTGGAGTATTCGAAGGTGCCTGTGATGATACAGTTAGGGTTTGACAAATTTTTAACCTAACTTTGAATTAATATAATCAATTCCTTTTAGGTCATCCAAAATTTGTTTTTAAATGGTTTTGCATATGAAAATTTCATTTATGATTGAATTCTTGAAAAGTGAAGAGCAAAGTAGTGGTGAAGTGAAGTGTTTCCAAAGTGTTGCATGAAACCTTAACTAACATGGATTCAAAGGTATTTACAGTTTCTTTCTTATCCCTTGTTTCAAAAGTTGTTCAAAATTTTTTACACCTCAAGGAGTTAATGTTGTGGATTGACTTTGACCTAAATTTAAGAAGCACCCTAATAAATCCATGGTGATGGATCTAGAAGGCATGTTTTCACATATTCCTTATGGTGTATTACATATTAAGGATTTGAGAATTTATATTCACACAAAATTGGAAGAATACAATCATTCAAAGCTAGGACAATTTTGGGTAGACAAGTTAACTGGTGATGATTTTGAATTGAAACCAAAATATGAAAGTTCGACAAAGATGAAACTATATGTATGGAAAAAAATTCCTATATTTTTCTATGTGGATGAATGGGTTAGAATTTTTTTGAGAAAATTCATGATAGATTCATGTGGTTAGACCTACCACAATGTTGTGCAGATAATTGTCATTGCATAAAAAGATCAATCTATTAATACCCAATACAACTACTAGAGTTAATGAATCCATAGTAGGTGGTTAAGCCATGCCACAAACCCGAGCGTTGCACTATACAACACAAGGAGACCAAGAACACACACCTTGCAACAATCCCCCCAACGCAAGCAAGGGGTTGAAACCCATGACCCAAGTTTTGATACTAATTGTTGCACAGATGGTTGTCGTTGCATCGAAAGATCAACCTATTTACATGCTCGATACAACCGCCCAAGTTAATGAATCTGTAGGAGGCGGTTAAGACATGTCAAAGATCTAAGTGTTGTGTTGCACAATGCAAAGAGACTAAGGGCACACACCTTGCAACACACATGATCAAGAAGGAATCCATTAGGCTTGTGATAGGGTTATGCTCCATCGAACCAGTTCCAGCTCTCAAATCTGTAAAGAACGAAGTGGTAATGAAGTTATCTGGTACAAAATTTGATAAATGTGCCCTAACAGTAAACGTTATAGAAGATCTAGTAGTAAATTATGCATCTATGATAAAGGATATAATATTTTCTTCACAAACAAAGAAAACTCTATTTCTACGACCATGATAAACAGTGCATGTGAGATGGTGAAGAAAGGCTTGGATGTAGACTTGTTTGAATTTTTGAGACAACAGTTATTGGAGAATCTTCAGAAGACCAAAGAGTCTTGGAACCCCTTCTGGTATGGTACCCTAATTATATGTTTACTATTTTACATTCTTAGGGAAGTTCCTAGTACAAAGTACATTATTTGGTTGAGTGCTATTCCAGTTGCTATACAAATCAAAGACCACTTGAGAAGGTTGGGTGATGCAAATACTCAAAAGTCTACTTTGTGGGGTTTCTTTTAAAACTTTTCAAGAAAACATGCAAGCAAAAGAAAGAATTCCCAAAAGTGTCATTGAGAAGTACAAGAATGATATCATCTTCATAGTTAACAAAGATTGTTGCATTATGGAAGCTTTTGAACCAAGGATAGTGTGGATTCCTGAAATGGGATATGAGGTAACTTAAAGGATGTGATTACCGGTCTGGCATAACATATGTTGAATATGACTAGAGATCCTAAAGAAGGAATAAGTTACACAAGAAGTCTCAGAGAAATCAGAGGCACAAAACACTTAAGACTTGTCTCCTTCGAAAGATTATGAGAAATTTGCTAAAAAGGAGAAGAAGATTGAGGATCAATCCGTTAGTGATGAAAGGGAGAAGAATGAGTAGAAGGAAGAAAATGAAATGATTGTCGGTGAATCCTCTGAAGCCTCCAAAGATTCATTGAAGAGTATATTATACATGCAGTTGCAATTTGAACTAGTATTATCTCCACAACTACTACAACTTCCAATGCAACAAGGATAAGTGGACATGGCAAAAATATCTCCCTGTAGAAGCTTCAACTTGGTGATGTATTTCATGCCTCTGCAAGGAAGGAGATACTATCAACACACCAAAAGAGAATAGAATTGATTGAGGAAGTAGTTAAAGTGTCGCAAGAAGGCATCCTTGGAGCAACCATCGATGAATCTTTATCTAATGTTGAAAATTAAAGCTATTATTGGATTCTTTCAAAGATTATTCTACTAGATTGGAAGAGATATTAGAACAAGTATTAGAAAAGAAGGTTAATGGTAGGATATTAACCAAAATATCTGACAAGTGTAGTGTTGTACATGGCAAACTACAAGAAATTTTGAAAAATGTGCAAAAGTGTTTGGATGAATCAAGGATTTTGTTTCATTTTTTTCTAAAATTGCCTAACTCAACAAAGAGCATTAACGACTAGATGGAATCAATAGTCATAAATTTCTCAGGCCTTAGATGTCTATGATCCGGTCAATGATGTAGATGGTACACCAAGGATAGCAATTGAGAATCTGCATAGACAACTTTTCTAGCTGCAAGAACAAATGGAAAAGATAATTGTGTAGTACAATCAACTTAGAGATTTGGTAAGTGCAAGACTTACCCCCTTGATTGGTTTATTAGCAAGTGTGAAGATGATGGCACAAAAGTATTCTGTACCTAGTTCATTGGATGAAGAAGAAGACCTCCTTATGCAATTTGAGAACCAATGTTGCATGATTTCCTTCACCTAGATTGATTGAGAGGTTGGAAAGAAGGATTAGGAGGCACACCTTGCAAAATTGAAGGTGTCTTACAAGAGTATTTTTCCTTCTTCTAGTTGAAAATTTACATTTCTATTTTACTCATGTAGTTTCATATTCTTTGTACATATGCAAATGTATTAAAGAATGTTGGATTACATTTTTTGATCATTTTTGATGGATAACATTGTAAGGGGGAGCTATTCTCATGCATAAAGGGAGAACAATTGAGATGGTTTGAAAAGCTTGATATTGAGAGCCCTTTCCCCTTGATATCAAAGGGGGAGTAGTTTGAGAGTTGTTGAAGGATGTGTTACCATTAATGACAAAGGGGGATATTTTTGAAAGTTTTGTTTGTCATTGAGAAGATTGGTGAATGTATGACAGATGATGTTACTATGGAGTTGTCATTGATGTCAACATTGTTGTAATGTCTACATTGATGCATAGCTAAAGACTGATGAGCATGTTTGAATTTGGTATTTTTAGTGATGTCAACTCATTGCACAATTGAAGAAGTGTTGGTTTGGAGAAGATCAAATGTGTTGGATAATTGGCAAAGTCCAAAATACAGTTTTTAGTGTTCAAAGAACTTGTTTTGTGGTTCACATTGCTTCACCATGAAAAATATGGTTATGAGGTTCTAAGGTAATTTTAGTGCATGTTGGAGGAATCTAAATCCAAATTTTCAAGCCTTGAAGTCCTCCATAGTTGAATATAGAGTTGAAAAAATATCACTTAGGATATGACCAAGATACAATGATAGAGTACCTGATTGGAATGCCTTACATTATACCATGGATTATTGTCATGATATGCAGTTTTGAGGATGTGTTTACAAATGTCAGAAGTGTGCATGCTCCAAGTGGCAAGTATTTTGGAGGTCAACATGTCAAATTATGAATGAACAATTGGTTCATTCTATTTTTGCTTCACCAACGGTAACGAACTAAAGGGTTTGAGGTCATGCAAAATTAAAGGATAGATGGATTGGACTTATGAGAGTAATTATAGGTCACATTGACCTATTTTGATGTGTCACACATTTTATTTTATTTTTTGAAGTGTGTGTAGTTGAGTTTTGAGCTGCTAGGGTATGAGGATGCACGGTACATCTAATTAGGTCGACCTAATTGATGTTTTTGTTGGATGTGGTATATATACAAGGTTAATTCTTCGTGCAAATTATGTGATGTGATGTGTGTGTTGTAAGACAATTAAGTGTGTGATATCTAAAGTGGAGTAGAGTGCGAAGAGATTGATAAGTGGCGAAGCATGAAGTGTGTTGAGTCAGTGTATAGGGATTAATTAGATTTGTCTCCAAAATATTGTAGATGCATTGTATCAGTTCAATCTCTAGCAGTGAGCCACCTTCTTTTCTATCTTGGTAGTGGGCCATTTCTTCTATTCTTTAGATAGTGAGTCATTTAGATAGTGAGTCCACTTGGTAGTGAGTCATTCTGTAATATCTTATAACCAATTATAATATATTGTGAGCTAATCTTCACCATGGTTTTTCTTTTTTTGGGTTTTCCACATAGATCTGGTGTTCTTGTGTTCTTCGATGTGATGCATGCTTTCTATGTTCCTTTCTATTACTACAAGATTAATGTGATGCATTGAATGAATGTTTAAATTTGATGAAGGTGATGAATTTCAATGAATACTAATTCAACCCCCCTCTCAGTATTCTGAGTGTTCAATAGGAACATCACTAAACATGGTCCATTAATTATGTAAATTTGCATTAGGGCCATATGGATTTGGATATTTTGTAGCCTTATGGTTGTCTTCTTTAGAATATCCTATGAAGTGATCAAATTACATTTAAATTCAATTCACTTCATCAACAATCTTGTACTTATCTTCGATATTTATATATACTTTATTTTCTCTATGTAGTTTAACTTCTTCACCATGTAATGGTTAGTAGCATAAGATAGGTCAATTTGTGTGTTATCGCCCATTCACATCCTATTTCCTAGAAAACAACATAGCCATTTGGATGGACACTTAACTATGATTATATTCATTAAGAAAGACACATTCAGGTATGAAGATAACTAAACCTTCATGTTATTCAAAACACCAACAACATTCACCTCTATGGAATTTCTAGGGAAACACTTGTTAGAAGATTATTTTACTTGATCTAGTGAAATCTAACATACTTTTATGAACAAGCGAATTATAGATTAATAATGTGGTGTAAAATGGGTCAAAATTTGATTGATGGTCTAACAAGGACTTTCCTAAGTAGACTATAGTGGTTTCTTCCTTTTCCTTGGTACTTTCATTATTTCTAGGGCCAACAACTAGTTGATCAATTCTTTAATAGTAGTGAATAATTATAGCACTCTTTCTCTATGCTTAGAGACCCTAAGAGTTTCCTTGATTGGCACTAATATTTTAATATGGATTATGAATTGTGTCATAAAAATATGGCTATAATTGGGTAAAGGTGTACCATGTGAAATAGTGATATCATTAGCATTAGGAATATATGGCATGACTAATCCACATGGCACATAATTCTCACCACTTGTGTCCTTCCTTTCTTTATTTTTAGTTTCTTCTCCTATTGGCTAAGACTATTTTTGTTGCATATTATCAAAAGAGTTAGATATCCCTTAAGATCATTATCTACATCAAAAGATGTTGCATCCCTATTTCCTCTCGTGGTGTACTTCCTTTTAACTACTTTCTACTACATTAGATCTTTACTTTTTTTAATTATCCTATCCATAAAAGTGGAGCTCCCAATTTCAACCCTAGTTTTATGCTTGTATTTTTCTAAATCAAGTTCATCTTCCCTTGGTAGTGCAACATTAGTAACATTCTTTGAAGGGGCTTTCCTATTTATTAATTGTTATCTATCTTGAGAATAAATTATTACAACCTCATAAAGAACTATTTTATCTTTATCTAATAGCGTACCACCCTTGTACTTATACCTCATAGTTTCTCTCAACTATTCAAAATCAAGAACTGACAACTCATACTATTGTGGACCAATACTTTGATCATATTGGAATACATGATCAACATCTTCTTGACTAGATTTTTTTATTTTCTTCTATAGATTCATACTCAAATGCATCCAACTAACCTATTTATATATGAGACACATACCATTCTCATCCTTACCAACATTTAGGGAAGCCATGCAATTTGTTGAATAATGAGGAGAATAACATAGATGACAATACATGGGTGCCTCTTGATAATGCATATTATCAACTCAAATGGGATCCAACGTTTGTTGGAAGGTTTGTGCCTTCGTCCCCTTGGTTGTTCAGTTTCGCCCTCTAGATTCGTGACCTAGCTTAAACACCTCATGTGGATCTTGTATAAATTTGGCATTTGTATAAGGTGTTATTAGGTCAATCTTTTGGCACAATGGAAAATCCATTAGAATAAATGGTATCAGAGCAAGGTCATGGGTTTGAATCACGTAGTCATGCTGGGGGGGATTGTTGGAAGGTTGGTGCCTTTGTCCCCTTGGTTGTTCAACACCACCCTCTATATTCATGACATGGATTAACCACCGCCGGTGGATCTTGTATAGCTCTGGTATTTATATTGGATGTTATCAAGTCGATCTTTTGGTACAACGACAAATCCATTGTAACAAAGTCACCTTACTATATTGTCTATAATGCCTTTGCCTTGGAGTAGCCTATTTGTTATGTTGTAGTGGTCCTTTAGACCAATCATAATTATAGGGCCTATTTTCCAAATATTGACCTTCATTGAAGTGAGTTGCATTATTTAGATGTGGCAACCCTTTCTTGTTCCTTATGAACTTATATGATAGATCTTTCACTACACCCATCAGTTGGTCTAACTTTATATCGAAAAAGTGGTTTACTTGGGACCTTTATGTTGGGTTGGGATATCTTGACATCTACCCTCTTGAAATGCTTACTAGATTCCCTCATGTCACTCTCAATATTTATACCAATAGTGTTTGCCTCCTTGAGAGTTAAAATATTTTTGTCTTTAAGGAATTGTTAGGTCTTAAATTTATTAGTAACTTTCTCATGGTCATGACAAACTTGTTGAAGTCCACTCTGGATGCATTCACTCCCTTTTGATGGTTGTGAGTTCATGGATAGAAAACTTAGGGGAAATTCTACCCCCATACTATAATATGAAGATCCTCATGAACTCCTCCAACATGTCACTTTTATTGTTAGGGAGGATCATGTACCACTCCTTTGCACTCTCCTTGAGGGATTGGCCAAATAGTTTTATCATTACATCCTCATCCTGTATCTCATACTCATCTATGATATTGATAAAATGGTGAAGATTCACCTCTTTTGTTATAGCGTTGTTTCCCTGAAATATTGGCATCTTTCCCTTTATAATGTGGAATCATGTTAGGAAAATAAGGGATACCAAAGAAATCAAGCTCTTTGAACCTATTAACTCTAAGTGGTTATCTAATTAGATGAAATCTTTATTTTAAATAGAAGTCTCACATTTACTAAATTGTTAGCCTACTTATTTTCATGTTGTTTGATTGGGAAAAGGATGAACACCTCCTTCCCAATTTTTTTGAATTGCATTAAAGATGACCTCAAGACCCACTTGGCTACAAACCTATTTGGGAGACACATAATGGTGTATTAGAGCTTTAATCCAATGTTTTGTGGGGTTTTTTGCAATGATTGTGATGATTTGAGTGCTTGTTAATTGACTAATATCTAGGATGCAATGATCTAATTATGAAAACTATGAAAATACAACATTCTATTATGATTTTTGATAAACTGATTATAAAAAGACAATTTTGATCTAAAAATTTAGGGGGAAGACACAGGGGAACTTGGGATTTAAATTTGGCGTATAATTAGTTGGTCTAGGGCGTAGTATGCCCTAGACTGTCTTCCTATTTTAAGGAACTGAAAACATAGGCTTGAGGTCCCTGGTCTATAGCTTTTGTTTCGAGGAGTTGCTGTTAGAACTTCATTTGTTGATGAGAAAATTTATATTCTTGAATTTGACAACTTTTAGGATTAGAGTGCATGAATGAATAAATAGCCTTCAATTTTCTGTCAACTCACTTCAAATATGCAACCTGCACATGCATGAGAAGAGGGGAAGGGTTGTGCCATATAGGGGCTCGCCTAAGTCAAACCTCGTGTTGGTATTTAGGCTACCTCCACAATGGAAAATTATGATGAAAGAGAGTGTATCCCTAGTTGGATAGATTCTAATTGATAAATAAGTAATGAATTGACAAACTTGATGCTACTCACCACTCAGATCTGATCTCCTTGATGGACTGAAGTCACACTCATCACCTTTAAGGATCAATTGTTGCTTGACTTGAATTGATTTGATCACCTACAAGTGTTGGTAGACATCGACAAAACACATACAAACATGAATACAAAATCACATAACATATGACCTGATGCCTGAATGATGAAATGCTGCAATAATCTTGATAATTCTGCTCTTGATTGTTCTTGAATTTTCTTTTTTGTACACTTGATTTGCTCAATTAAATTCACTAGCTTGCTTAGGATTAAAATGGTAAAAATGACTAGGTATTTATATGCAATTTTTCTAATTTCTCAAAAATCAAATA